>WBMV01000952.1:847555-903458 GCA_013396655.1 Campylorhamphus procurvoides | reverse complement strand
GGGGCCTCCCATGAGGTAACAGCTTCTTTCATGCCTCCCCCTGCTCCAACAGGGGGGTCTTTGCACCCCGATGGATCCCATGGGCTTCGAGGGGACAACTCGTAATCACCATGGTCATCACCATGTATTCAGCGAATAATAGTTTTAAGTCCTCTCCCTGACCCATGAGGTCCCTCCCTCTCCTTTTCCTCTTGTCCTCCTGCACTGACCTTGATGTCTGCATTTTGATGTTGTTAACCCATGGCTGCCCATTTCTAACTGTGCAACAACTTCTTAAATGTGGTTTCACACAGGGGCATAACTTATTGGTTCAAAAGCAGGAAGTTTTCCTCGGAGCTGGCCCTCATTGGCTCTGCTCTATAGGATGGAGGGAAACTTCCAGAGGCTTCCAACAGAGAAACCTAATCAGAGAAACCCAAGACAGTGTGTTTGATCATAGAATCATAGAATGGTTTGAACTGGACCTTAAAGATTGTCTAGTTTCAGCCTCCAAAATTAGTTCTAAGTTGTTAGAAGACACATTTGTGTATACCAGCTGAAGCTATCTGAAAACACATACAAATATATATATACACACGCACATATTTTTCCGCATGTGTATTAAGTACTTCTTAATAATCTAAATCTGCTGTTGGGAGTAGTTACATGCAGTAAAACTTGAGAGTTCTTTAAATATTGGACCATATTTTGTTCAGGTAATGTTTATCAAGTGTTTTCATTTGACATTCTAAGTTATTAGATATGTCAGGAGCAAGTTACAAGTCAGTAGCTCTACCTTGCTTTCACTTTTCAATTTTTTAAAGAAAAAACAAAGAAGGAAAAGAAAAATCTATGACAAAAGATAGCCAGGTGAGTGCCCTTGTGTCTTAAAGAATCTCTGTTATCACCAATAGTACACACACACTTAAATGACTTCAGAAACAATTCTTTAAGGGCATGATTTTTAAAAGGTCTTATCCTCAGTCTTTCTTAAAGCCGCTTGAACTGAGTGGTAAGACTGCCTGAACCTCAGAAAAGTGCTAGGAGGCAAGTACTTACTTGCTAGAGGTGGAGTAGAGCAACTTAGTTACAATGCATCATTTCCCTCTAATATTGATTTATTTTTCATGGATACATATATTCTTAATGTAGTGCCAGAGAGGCATTAAAGCAGCTAATATGACCTCCTGTACATCATAGGCCACCACATTTCATCCCATTATACATTGTATTTAACCTCATAATTGTTTATAACTAAAACATGTTTTAGACAAGCATTCAAAAGCAATAAGCAGATTTACAGATGCTGTATACACACACTCCCACAGTCTCACCCATGAGGTCTTTACTATTGATTTTGGCGTCCTCAGTTTTTGTAAAATTTGGTTTGCTTTGATGGTATTGTCCTAAGATCAATATACATGCACTTTTATTAATTTTAATCATGAACCTTGGTACCAGTTGCTAGTCAGAGTGGAGTAAAGTCTCACCGCAGGAAAGTAGGCTTGTTTGGAAACATGTTCATTCCTGGCTTTCTCTTCTTTCCTCTGGAGAGAAATTGGCTCCTCCAAGATTTGATTCTTCCATCTACTCCCCGTCTCATTCTATGGGGAAACCTTTTGCTTTTGATTCCTTTCCACTATGTTAGAAGAGGTATAATATTAGGATGGATGAACCAGGCTCTGACCTATAGGTTGCAACATCAAGGTGTACCAGCAATGTTTTGAGGACAAAATATCATCATTTGTAGTTCTTGGATATTTTCAAAAGCTCTTTTAGGCGGTCTGACAGGGCATCCTGATCCATATTGTGATAAAACAAGGAGAATGGCTCTAAACTGAAAAAGAAGAGGTCTAGATTGGATATTTGGAAGAAACTCCTCAGTGTGAATGTGGTGAGCCACTAGAATAGGTTGCCCAGAGAAACTGTGGCTGCCCCATCCATGGGAATCTTAAAGACCAAGCTGGATGGATCTTTGAGTACCCTGCTCTAGTGGAAGGTGTCCCTGTCCATGACAGGGAATTGAAACAAGGTGATCTTTAAGGTCCCTTCCTACCCATACCATTCCATGATTCTATGTATTTTCATAGAACAGATGCAACATAACTCAGCATATGTTTATATCTGTATTCGTGCCTTGCTTCAGCTATAACCATACCTCTATACCTACATAGCTATACCTGTTTCCATATATTGCATAAAATAAACGTCTAGAACTGACTGTGGTATGTGAACTGAGGACTGCTTTGAACTTTGCATCTGGATTTTTAATACAGCAGCCCTTTTGATCTCAGGCACTAGCTGTGAATTACAGTCCCTTGTGTGTCGGTAGGAGTTTTCAGCCTCCGGAATCCACCTAGAATAGCCATGAAAAGCCACCTGCTGAGATTAGATTTAAATTTATTAGACACAGTTATGTGAACCACTGGGCTATTGTTTTGGGCTAAGAAGAGATTTTTTTTTTTATTTTTTTTTTTTTTTTTAGTTAGAGGGATCTCCACAGGTCTGTATAACCCATTTCTCACCTGAGGAATATACAGATAGGCATTTATATATATATGCATGAAGGTGTATATACATACACATTGTGGGTATTTTCACTGATTATTTTTATTTTTATTTTCATATACACAGTAGATCATGCCCAATACTAAGAGACAAGGGAAGTGGAAAACCAATGACCCAGTTCCTATAGATCAGCCACTTCTTAGGGGTAATTTTTTAACAGAACACAATGGAGTTATAAACCTAAAGGTAAGGAGATCTTTATACCTTGCTCTACTGCTTATGAATAACTGTTGCTTCAGCTTAATCTATGAAAAACAGGAAAAGTGTCACTTCTTGGATATTTTTTTTCTAAATAAAATTAGCTTTGGACACTCTAACTTCTTCTGAATTCAATGCCTTCCTGCTTGTGCATGATTAAGTCACTCAGTCAAGAAGGTAGCAGGTTAGCCTAATATCCCGGATCCAAATGAACTTAAGTTCATTAGATGCTTTATCAGGCCAAAATGCTGATACATTTTGCCACATGCAGTGGAGCAAACTCAGGTGCCATTGACGTCTTTAGAGTTTTTACCAGTGAGAACCTTTCTTGTTATTTCATACAGGTTATGTATTTTGCCATTTGAATGCAGGTTAAATGCAGATTCTTAAATGCCACTCTTCTAAGATGATCATTGCCATTCAGGTATGAGACCTAGGGGTTATGATAGAAAGTTTTATGAAAATGTCAGCTCTGTGCTCAGTAGTGATCAAAAAAGCACAAATCTAATGCTAGAAATCATTAGGAAATAATATAAAATGAAACAGAAAATTGATTTGGACATTTGGAAACAGAGATGATTCAGCCATACCTGTAGTACTGCGTGTGCATATCTCTACAGCCCTTACCATAAGACCAATGAAAATTGTTTGGAAGAATCACAGAATGGCTCAAAAAGGTGTAGTGGATTTTCCACTGTTATTTCTCATTTTGGAAAAGGGATGGTGTAGAGGGGCTATTACAGAACCCTATAAAGTCATGAAATTCTTGGTGTTGATGATTAAGGATTGGTCATTCATTGACTCTTCCAAAAAAACCACAAAACTAATGAAATCAAAGTAAGCTTGCAAGACCAGGATTCTAAACATGTAGTAGAACTTCTGTCTTAATTAGAACACAAGTTGTGAGAAGACCTGGGTAACTCTTTCAGAGGAGGTTTTGGATAACAGAAGCTTCAACATGTTCAAAGGAGCAATGTTAAAGGATGTGGAAGAAAAATCCACTGACGGTTCCCAAAATGCAGAGGAACTGTACCGAGGTAAGGAAATCCCTATGCCAAAAGCAGCTGGATTTGGAAGAGATATGGGATAAAATCTTCTTATTCTTCCTGAACAACTTGTTTGATAATGAGATGAAAACCAGAGTGCTTATTCTTATTTTCATCATCTTATTAGAAAGTCTTGGGGATCTGAGGTCTCAAAAAGGTTCCCAGGTTTAAAGACATAACCTCTTTTTCACAGTGACTTGTCTGAAAAATTGCGTTTTCTCTTTAGAATGAAGTGATAAAATAACTTAGTGAAAGGTTGCTAGACACAGTGACTCCATGGTGTCCATGATTATGTGAGGATCACCAAGAAATTCTATAAATTGGTCTTTCTTTCTTGTCATTTAAAAGAACTATATAAAATTTCTCTTGGGACACAAATTCCTGGCAGGCATTGTTTTGATAAAGTATTACAATAATACACTACTGAAGCAGTAGCAATCCTGGATATTACAAAAAATGTGTCAGAAGAGTAAGCTGTTCTTTCACTGTGTTGAAATGGATCACTAGAGCAACAGTTTCCAGAGGAAAAAGGATTGATATAGACCACAGTGCTTTGGAGGTTCAGAGAACACTATGAGTGATGTTTATTATTATTTATTTGTTGAGAGTTTTCTTTATTTATTGTATGGTTACCACAGAGTGGTCTCTGTACAAATCTATATTAAAAAAAATAAAAAAAAATCATGAGTTATTTTAAAAGAAAGTTTACACAGTATATGACTGCTAGTGCACCAGCAAGGTGATTCATAAAATTCATTGCATAGCTAAAGCAATTATTTTTCAAACTTAAAATTCCAAGTGAAAATTTAAAAGAAAACATAAGAAGTATGATTAGAATTCGTTCTTCAACTTTTAATGATTTTAAGATAACTTTTACTTGGACTGATTAATAATCTTTGAAAGTCTATATGCAGAGCTAGCACAGTGTTATGACAGCTCATGTTGCTGGGCAGATTTCCTTGTGGGATTTTAGCTCTATGAGTTAGTAAAAATATCTAATTCACTTATCAATTAATTTTCTTAGCCCTAAGTATTGAGAATAATCATTTGAAAATATGTCTGAAGTACACGTTTTAGATTTAGAAATTAGAAGGCAAGATTTTCACCAAACTGGAAGATAAGCATGAATTGCTGTCTTACTTTTGAGAGTCCTTCCCCACCACAGGAAGGAGTCAAATTTGATTTTCTCTTGGGAGAGTTCCCTGTCCAGTAGGTTACAGAGACTTTCTGAAGAGTAGAAGGAAATCCTTTGTCATCCTTCCTATTGCAGCTCCACCCGTGTAACTATCATTCACATAAGGAGGTGCCCTCTCTCCTGCAACAGTGGCAAAGTTATCTGTCTAATACAGATATTTTCATTTTTTCCGAGAAATGGATGCCTGAATTTTTTGTCACATCCCTCCACCTGTACCTACCCCACAGATGAAGGCATTTTCTCACTCTATCATATGGACTAACTACAGTGGCATCACTGGATTTCCTTTATTTTCTGTTTATTTCATGGTACTACCTAAAAGTTATTCTAGAGCATAATGTACAGGCCTTCATTACACAAGAAAAAGTACCCCATTATTATTAGATGTTCTGAAAACAGAAAATCCTCTCCATCCCTTTATTTCACACCCAACCAGCAAGCTGGGACTGCATCAGAGAGAATGCAGGCACTTTTTCCAGTTGCCTTGTCAAGAACTGTAATATATAATAATACCTTGCTTCCTTCCTGCAGAAAAACCTTTTTGTTAAAATTGGCATCTCTGTCTCGTGGCCTTGAGAGCCTGAAATACAGGGTACAACTTAATCAGCTAGAACAGTGCTATGCTTGCTGTACTGAATGCACTCCAAAGGCTTCCATGGTGTAACGAATGGTCAGATGGTGTGTGGATTGACTCAATTCTCCCCTTGAACATGGTATTTTGCCAACATCTGCATTATATTGTGTTAACAATTACAATATTGCAGAGCTGCTGCTTTCCTTTCGTCTCCTGAATCCATCCATTTAACTGTTCCCATGTAAAAATATGACACAGTGTAGCTAATGACTGTTAACCAGTCATTTTTCTTTTGCAGACCCATCCCTACTTGTATGAGAAGGTTAAAAAAAAATAAAAAATTCTTCTGCTAAGCTTTTTCTGAGGGATTAAAATGCACACCTTTGAAACTCAACAGCTATTCCTGCAGGGCTAATGTAATGTAACTCACCATGCCAGAACCAACACACTGTCTTCCATTGGGTTGAAAGAGTACACATGCCTCATCACTGTGTTCTCCCAGGAGAAAACTGCTGGGACATACACATACTGTCCCAAGAATGTTCATTATTATGTCTTGCAGTCAGGTGAGGTTTTCCCTCAGAACAAATGGGAAGATCATGGCAAGAGTTCTAGGCAGTAAAACAAGCCTTCTCTGTCTGGGTGGGCCTGGGGTTTTTCCTTTTGGAGAAGTGGAGTTACATAATGTGGTCATTTTATGTATGTGCAGAAAGCATGATGCCAACTGCAAACTGTACAGAACTTCAAACAGATCCAGCAGTGTGGTAGAAAAGGGGCTGTATCAAGTGGCTTGTATCTTGCACTGGAAGCAAACTGCCAAATATTCTGTCACATATCACAGAATCATAAAATGGTTTGGGTTGACAGGGACCTCTAAATGCGGAGGAAAGTGATGGGCCCGCATACTCCATGAATCCCACGGCAGAGTACACTGTCCTTGAGCAACTGAGACCATACCCGTGAGAGCAAGAAATCTTGTAACAAGTTACTGATGAACAGATGCCAAGAAGTTAGAATCACACAAAAACAAGATCTGGGCCTTCACAATGCTGCCTGTGTTCATAGTGCGAAGTGTAGATTGCTAATACTTACTATGTTGTAAATTATTTAGCTCATAAGAAAAATAAAGCTTTGTTAGACAAAGACACCAATAAAAAATAGAGTTAGTATAGTATAAGTAATAATTATCCAATCAGCAAGTGGCACAAGTGGTGTACCTTCTGTATTAATATTACTGCCTGACTTAGTCTGGGGCTTTTGCCTTTTGCCCTTTTCCTTTTGGCTTTTTGCCTTTTGTTATTTTCTTTGTTATTATTAAACCTTGTTATGCTACCACTCTGGAGTTAAAATTCCTTTTTGGATGTCCCGAGAGCAACAACTGGTGCCTCGTGTGAGGAACAAGGACTTGGGGACCAAAGAGACTGAACTGCAAGGTGAAATGCAGTTGGGGACGGAGCTCAGTGAAGCTGAGAGCTGCAGGGAGCTGTGAAGGGGATCCGGATCTGTATTTCATGACACCTGCAGCCAGGTGAGCCACCAAGAACTATTAGGCACTATGGGGCAGACCAATGCAGTTTTCCAACATCGTGGTATAAAGCATAGCAGTAGTAATTTATGTCGCTTGCTACATTGGTGTAGCCAGGAAGGGCGAGAGGCCAATGTTCCTAATGCTTTTTGTATTTCGAACTGGGAGGATATTGGTAAAGCATTGCTGGATGCGATTGCACAGGGGGATTGTGAAATAGAAGGGCTTGCATCCACCTGGAAATTGGTACTTTCCACTCTTAAAGAGTGGCAGCAAGAATTGCAATAAAAAGAAAATCAAGGTGTAACTGGAGAGGAGGACCTTGTAAAATCGCTGGCTGAGTTACACAGTGATGATTCCTCTGTTTCTCCTGTTTCTCTCCCTGTCAGCACTGCTGCTCTTAAAACAAATGTTTCTCCTGTGAATCCTCCTAGATCTTTTACTTCTGTGTCTGTTCCTTCCCCACCTATAAATTCTGACCACCCTTCCCCGACCACAAAATCTAATGGCCATCTGGACCAAGTCCCCTGCAATGAACAGGGACACCTTTCACTGGACCAGGTTTTCCAATGCCTGTCCAACCTGGCCTTGGACAATTCCAGAGATGAAGCAGCCACAGCTTCTCTAGGCTACCTGTGACAGGGCTTCACCATCCTCACAGCCAAGAATTTTTTTCTTAATATCTACGCTAAACCTACACTCCTTCAGCTTAAGATCCTTCATCTTTGTTTTATCAATAGACAGCCTTGTGAAAAGTCCCTCTCCAGCTTTTCTGGAGCCCCTTTAGGTGAAGGGCCTCTAAGGTCTTTCTAAAGACTTCTCTTCTCCGGGCTGAACAGCCCCAGCTTTCTCAGCTGTTCTCTGTATGGGCAATTTATACCAGTGTAAAAGTAATTGTACTGTCCTACGGTGTACAAGGCAAGGAGACTGATGCCAGTAAAAGACAACAAACCCCTCTGTGTATCTGGGACTTGAGAAAGAGCCCACACAAAGGGCATTGTAAGGAAAATAGATATGATAAACATAGAACAATTAAAGAATAATTAGTGTTCTAATTCCTAAGGTTATAAAACTAAAGGGCAAAGAATTTAATACACAACATGACTAGGTATACTTGAGTCTACAGTAATACAAACAATAAAAGAGTGGTATGAGGAATCTGTGGCAGAGCTGGCAATTAAACCTGTATTTTCTAAGTCCCAGGGTGAGAATGATAGTCCCCAGACCATCTTTCTTTTCAACTTAATAATTCCTCTAACACAGTACATGTTGCAAAGCTCATGTTTTCATTATTAAGTGCAGCTCATATTCATAATCAGGGACTAATGATTATTTTGCTAATAAGAACGAATGCAATTTTCCAAAACCACAGCCAGGCATCATTCCTTAACAATTTTCTTTGTTTCATAGTGGTTAGTCCCTTCTATTCACGTACTTGTAGTCAGCAGTTGACTACAGCTCAGTTTTTTACTAAGATGACTTGCACCATATGAGCTGTCCTCAGAAATCCAGCTGGCCATCAGCCACCTCCTCAGAAAGTCATGGGCTTCACAAAGTCTTTTGTCACGTCTGTCACATATAGGTAGGAAGATGTTTCAGATAACCCAGAGTTTCTAAAATGATACTAGAGGTCTATGCTCAAGCAATTTGTTTAGCCCTGGGTCTCAAAGGTTAAGCTCCAGTTTATAGGTTAGAGCAGCTAATTTCAGGTGTTGTTAGTGTAGGAGTCTACATACATGCACTTTGTTTCTACAACATCTTCTTATCCTTAAAGATATACTTAAAGATATAGACAATGCAGTCAGTAGGGTATAGAGAGTAATCCAGCTTACTCAATATCAGACATGTATATTCTATAGTCTAAAAGCCTCACTAGAACTCTATAAATACAGTTAAAATTTAGTCAGTACCTAGGCATTGGCATATCAGACATCAGTCCAAGAGATGGATCTTACTAAGGTAGCTTAAACATATATATCTATCAGCAATAGCTTAAAATATCAAAAATATTTAAATATCGCTTGTATATATGACACAGGTTTTATGCGACATCTGTGACTCTTAAAATGGCTGTTGGACACTGGACAGGATAAACTGGGGCATGTCAATTTTCATCAGATGCCTAAATGTGGACAACTGAATTGAGACCTTCGTCTCCACATGATGTGCTTGTTCATGATGTATGTCACAGCTGAACATGGTTGCATCACCATATAGAGTCAAATTTTATTGCGTTGGCCTCTAGATGCTCATCTAAATCAGGGAAGCCCTTCAAACTATTCCAAGATTTGGTTTGTGAGAGCAACTTTTGACTTGCAGTCAGTTGGTTTCCATTTTCTATATTTCTTCTACTTTTATCATGCCTCTGAACCACTGAGACGTCTAATGGAAATTAGAAATAAGGAAAGGAGAAAAATCATATCTGGTATGGTGCTGCTTCTACCACCAAAAACAATTTGAGTAGGAGAACATCTCAGGAAAACAAAGGAGAAGACTCAGAAGTATTAATCCATTCTATTAATCTCTACTTTCCTATGGGTTTTTTCCACATGACAGGAAAGGTTTAACAAATAGATATCCAAATTGGAATTTCAAATATAAGTATGAGTAGTCTGTGAGAGACTAAGAAGGCTAAGATGTAGGATCTTAGTTAATTTTTTTTTCATATATTTGTGTATATAGTTAAAAATCTCCAAGTCTGAAAAGCAGCTAAATAATGACCTTCCCCTTGTACCATCCCTAACTTTCCCTTCTGCTGCTGCAGTCTAGTTCAGTGGCATTTTACCAATCAGGGACATTTTTTTTTTCCTTTGTCTTCCTTTTTTTTTCCCCTTTAAGTCTATGCTTGCTCCATGCCTACTTCATAGGTAGACTCAAGTACTCTATATTCTCCTCCAGACCTGATCTTTCTTTCAAAGTCTCTTTTTCCTAGGTACTGCATGTAGATACTACATGCAGTGCCTGTCCTTACTATCTCACCTGGTCCACAGCCTACTTTTAAGACTGTTCTGCTTGCATGAACTAGTCCTGAACTATCTGTCTCTTTTAATGGAGCCAACTCACTGCACTGTAATTTCCTTCTCCAAAGGTCCCCTTTAGTCCAGGATTGTGACCTTCCTTTGCATGCCTATACAAGGCTTCCTTTCATTTTTTCTCTTCCCTACATCAAAACTCAAACTCATCTCAAGATGCATTCTGAATGGATACTTATCCATGTAACAAAGGAGAGGCAGGAACAGCCTAAGCAACTAAACACCCAGGAAAGAGAAGCAGAACCAAAGCCGATTAAGAATAGCTCATGAAGCTGAGATGTCTGGAAGCAGGTGAGTTCTCCCAGAAACTTTGAATGGGTTCACACTACAGAGGAGATTTAGGTATTTTCCCTGTCATTTGAATTTTAATCTATAGGGAACTAACCTCTTTAGATTAGATGCAAAACATAGTTCTTTCTGAGAAACCAACACACACACACCACACATACACACACAAAGCCCTGAAGAACTGAGCTGAGATCAAAACACTTGCTACTTTGAGATACCTCTGGTGAACTTGAATCCTAGTCTTGAAGGTGAAATCCATCTTCTGAGTCCACAGGGCTTTCTGTTCCCCTGGAACTTCTTACAATGTCTATAAAGATTTCTGCTCTTAACCTTTCTTGTGTTATAAAAAGCACAGCCACATTCCTCGTAACTATTTGATGTCTTATATAAAACCCTTTTTAAAAAATCCCAAGATAGCATCAAAAGAAAAAGTTGCCCACAGTTGTCTTTAAATGCCATGCTTATTTAATATCGACATGAATATAGAGTCATTGCTCTCTGAGTCTCAGAAACCCAGGCTAGCGATGGAGGTGCACAACCTAAAATCTGCCAGTTGTTAAGAAAATAATAATAATAAAAAAATTGACTCCATAGGGAAAATGTGTCAAGAGTAAAAGGCAATGAGGGTGAATTTTGGACAGAATCCAAAAACAATTGTATAAAAAAAAGCTGCCTTTTCCCCCCCACACACCCCTTGTTCTTTTCCAACAGCTTCTTGACATGCTTTCTTCAGTTTTGCCACAAAAGTTGAAGTCTTTCCTCAGGAGAAATATGTGTGTGCGCATGTGTGTGTACTTGTGAGCTGTGGTAGACCCAGAAATTTTAGACACAGGCAAACCTGACATTCAGGAAAGGGGGGAGATGTCGGACTTGCCTTGTCAAAAAATAAGATATTTCAAATGGTTTATCTTTAAAATATGTCAACTACCAGTTCCTTGCAATTCTAATTTAATTTTATTTTATTGTTCCCAGCATACACACATGCCCACAGGTGCTCATGTGTAGTCAATGTATAATGCGTATGTATATTCTTAGGAATAATTTATTTTGATTTGCTCTAGTCAATGTATAATTATATGACAGGTCTGATCTTCAAGATGAATTGTTTCTTCCTTTGTGATATGATGAGTATGTCACAACGCATTAACATCCTACTGACAGCTGCAAAATATAGAGAGAATCAAAAGGCCAGACCAGGAGGGCAAGATAAAATAACAAGAAAAATTGTAATAGCCATCAGATGCTGGATTCTCTCACTTCCCGTTGACTTCAGTGGAATCATGCAGAAAGCAAAGATTTGTTCATGTTTATCTTTCTCATAAAGAAGCAAAGAAAACTTTATTTTGACACTCCACTGAAGTGAGAATACATTTATTGCCTCACAAGTACACACTTTTTTATGACAGTGCTAAGTAATCTATTTGGCTGATATTATATGTGCCTTAAGAAGCAGCTTAAGAGTCTGACTGAAGAGTTTTTACCACCCTTCCTTCTTTTTGCATGAAAGTATTTCCTTGTTGGCAGAAATATTATTTTGTAACTTACTGACTTGTGATAGGGTGAGCACCCAGGAATTTTTGTTTACAGCTAGGCCTGGAGGGTTGAACCAGAATGAAATTAAATCATGTACTCTTCAAATTCATGAGTCCTCAGAACTTACCATCTAATTAGGAATATTTGCATAGCAAGTAACCCTCACATAAAAAAAAAATAATCATTTTTTTCTTCTTCTTCTTTTTCCTATGTAGTTGGGAACAGAATGAAATGTATTGATTAAAAAAAAAGACACAAAAGGGAGAAATGCAAGAAAGGATAAAAACTAGAACAATTAGAATATAAACCTTTAGACACAATGATGTGAGAGAGCGGGATCAAGTAGATTTAAAGAAAAAAAATATTCCAGAAGCATAAAGAAAACCCCAAGATTGTTGAACTAAATCTCTAGAAAATGTCTTCCCAAACAATAAATTTGTTGTTTTTACTTTTCCTTGCTCACATTCTCTTCAGGGATATTTCAAACATTTCGGGCTTGAACTGTTTCAGTCTGAGCTGCTAAAGTTCTTCACTGGCTATTAAGTATCATTGTACAGATGAACATACTGATGCTTTCCTCGTACTATCAGATCCAATTGCTATTGACAAAGACTAAACCCAGTGGCTCCTCACTGGAGAACACTCAAAGCTGCCACCAGTTTAGGTGCTCAGAAACACAAATTGGAACAGACTCTCTGTTCTCCATTGGCTACAGGTTAAGATTATTTTTTGTATATACACATGTAAGACCCCTGTGATACACTACAGAGTCATTTCTGAACGAACTGTTGTGTTTAACTCACTGTGGTGATAAAATTCATCCTTGAGGGCAGATTATTCCAGTGCATCGCAGTTAAGAGAATGCCACTATAATTCCATGTGCAGTGAGTATTAAATGCTGCTGTCAGTCTAAATGGTTTTGTCATCAGTTTTCTCTGTAGCTCTCACCTGATGAAATTAGTCACTTTAATCTCTAAGAAATCATTTTTTCTCTTTTTCTTTTCTGCTTTGCATGTCCCTGGTTCCATGATTCGCCATGATTATCACCGTCTTGGGCATGTTACTTTACATTGTATTCTAGCAGTGATTCTAGCATTATAATCACTGCTAGAATACAATGTAGATTTTATATTATCATTATCATCATCATTGTTATCATTATTATTTTTAAAAGGCAGTGGGCAGTTTCCATACAAGCCTGCATATACTCTTTCAGAAAGCTTCTTTATTGACTAGCATTTGCCTAGCTCAGAGGTCTGTGTTCAAAAATACTACATCAAATATTCACAGTGTTAATGAGAAAATCCATCTCTCTTGTAGTCGGTGAACTTTTGCCCATTCTTAAGAAGTGGAATTCATTTAAAGAGCAAAAATGTTTAAATAAGCTTAATTTTACTTGCTAAAATCTTTTTACTTTTCCCTGAGGTGGATTAAAACAGAAACTGAATATTTGTCAAAATTCAAAATTTCTGTAGCAGTGATTATAAGGAGAAATATAAAATGAAATAGAAAACATATGGACTTTAAAATGGATAAGAGCAGGGTAAAATCTGTACCTTGAATTAAATATATTTTATTTTTAGATTGTTTGTTGACTCTACTTCACAATATTACGGTCATATGAAAGTCTTTATATGTGAAATACTGCCAACTCAATTTTTGGATCATCTACTTGAATTGGCTTTTATAAAAGAGAGGAATTTGTGCTTTCTTATGATTTTAGATAGTGTCATCTTCAGTGATGAAAAAGTTACCGGAAAAATGCCATACCTACTTTTTAGGGGTTCTTGGTTTTTCTTTTAACTTCAGGACTTTGAGTTTTCTGTTTGCTCTTTTTCACTTCTCCTGTGCAATTAAACTGAGCTCTTCGTAAATGACAACCACTGGCTACCCCAGCTTGTCCTTCTTGATTCTCACAGGCCATAGCTGTCAAACTTTCTGGACAGAGGAGTCAAACTACTATATAGAAGTCTGTGAATAGGATTACAAACTGAAGATAGTAATATCACTCCCAACTATAAGAAAAGATCACCTGATAGCAGTGCACAAAGGTCAAGGCTAGAATATTGTCAGAGAGTCCTCTTTGATTCCAGGTATTTATTAACCTCTATATCACCACAAGAAATGTCCTTTTCTTTCCCTGTCTTCCTTTCCCTGTCTTCCTTACCTCTGCTTCTTACTCTTTTCTTTGTCTCACTATAGTTTTGAGGGTTCATTTTCCTCCTTGCATTTCTTTAGTTTTCAGCAATTTCTATTTCTTTCCCATATTTTGTCTGTCATCAGCTGAAAAGATGAGCAGAGAAACAACTAATACTGGCATTAACAGTGTTTTCAATGCATCCATGAGAGCATCTTCATCTCAGAAAACATCTGTGCAGCCCAGACCAACCTCTCTAATGTCCCAGAACCAGAGCAAGGGCCAGTGTGATCATATTAACACATCAGCTGTGCAAATTAACAATGCTGAGAGTCAAGTTATATCAGCCCAGTCAAGGTTCTTCAGCCCTACTGAAGCGCTACTGCCCAATTTTTCTCATTTATCTTGTTCAACCTCTGGTTTTCTTCATATAAGAACTTTACAAGGTCTTGGTACATTTCATTCAATGAGAGGTGCTATGGCTGACATTGTACAAACATTTAGCTCTCTTTTAGTGCATTTTTTTGGCAGTATTTTAACTTGAATTCAATTAATTTTGTCAAACATGGAACAAATTATATATTATTAGTCAGGCCAAGAGCTAAAGATCACTAAAGTTAATGGGGAAAGAGAAGCCTTTAGGAAATACTGAAAAACTGAATCTCATGATTAGGCAAAAGTATCTGTTCCTTTCCAAGTGCTGTTAAACTATAATTTCATTTTTTTTGTCTATGGTGATGACTGTCCAGAGAAGTCAGACTTTGACTTTATATGTCTAGTTTGTGGTTGGGAAAGTCTGATTTGGGTTTAGAGTCAAGTCAATCCTTACTAGTCTGCTAGGAGACAGGACTCAATGAATAAGGAATGAATTTCAAAGAAACAGAGCTCAATATTGTTAGCCTTTTTGCAAGAAAATAAATAAGTTGTGAATGTTATTATCACCAGAAGTTATAATCCAGTTGGAAATAATCTATTCCCCAAGTTGTTACTGTTCATGAATTCTCCTTTTAATAAGCAGCTGAAATTAAAAGTTTTCATGGAAATTATTTCTCATTCAGCATATTTTTATAACTCTTCTTCATTTTTTTTCCTTTTTTGTGCATGAGCAAAGCTCTGCTCTTAAAAAATACGGATTTAATGTTGGAGTTGATTCCATAAGGGGAAAAAAACCCCCATCTCTCAATGTGAATTCCTGTTATTGGAAACTGGGATCAGAAAGTAGCTTTACTAGGACAGCTGGATTTAGAAGTTAAGTCTTCATGTGCCAGTGTTTTCAGTTGTGCCTTGGATTGTCCTTGATCTCACCTTACTCCTAGACTGCTACTACAAATGTGCTCACCCTAAGTTGAGGTACACTTTCTTTTTTGGAGCACTTGGGTTGTTTTTTTAAGGAAGGAACTGATGCTGCCTGGATTGCTTCATTTAAACAACCCCTGTGCTTTTCATTTTCAGACTAAGGACTCGGCGGTTCTTTGTTTACATGATTACTCCTCTGCCCATGATAAAGATTGATTCTGACAATCAATAAGGGCTTTGAGGGAGAGGTGCTGTCATACCAACAGGTTTTTAATACACAGAAAGACCCAACACAGCAAAGTACTTAAGCACGTGTCAAAATGACTTCCATTGACTTTACTTACTCTTTGTATACGTAAAGTTGGGGCTGTATTTAAGTGCTTTGCTGAGTCAAGATTGTTCTACACTATAAAATAAGGTAGTTAACACAAAGAGCATCAATGCTGCCCGAGCTGCTGAGAACAAGTCATTAGTGAGTAGGAAGTAAGGCTTAGATCCACAAAATAGGAAGAAAAGAAAAAAAACTGAGGATCATAATGGGAAAAAAAACAGGCCTGAAAAGACGTGACAGTCATGACATTCATCCATAAAAATGTAAAGAAATCCAAAAAGCGAAGGTCACTGATCCATCCTTTCTTCATCAATTGTGCTGAAGTAATGTGGCTCATGGCCTATTGAATGTAAAGATCCCCTGCTGTTCTCAAACGCCGGGTAGAGAAATACAATGTGCCATCGACAACTTTTAGGCCCCAGTAGGGTGAACTAAGGACGAAGTCTTCTTGAGTACTTATTTTTTCTGCTTTCTGGGATGAAATTAAACCCCTAACGGAGTCAGTATACAATTCCCAAAGGCAGAGGCCATTCCTGCTGTGTCTGAAGCCAAAAATGTATCAGTAACTTATTGAAAGCTTCATCAAGGATTCAGTTTTGATCCCAATTTCACTGACCTTGCAAAACTGGAATAACTTCACTGAGGGCAGAGTGATCAATCTGTACAGAGAAGACAGCACTGGTAACAATAGACACCTGCAGTCTTTGTCTGCTTTCAGTGTATAAATGCCTTGAGAAAAACACAAAAATAAAACACCACTGGGCATGAGATGTCATCCTTACAAAAACATACATGAAAACCCCTTCAGAAGGGAATTTTTTCCTATTAAAGTAACCACCTAAAAAAAAAAAAAGTTCTCTCTCTATTGTTAAAAAAATTATTGCATCCAAACTGAGTATGTCCTGAGCAGTAGGCTAGGTTATGCCTGCTGATCTTTTCAACTGGAAAATTCTTTCTAAAGGGCAAAATGCAACATTATGGATCGTAGCCTACCCTAAAAAGAAAAAAAGAAAAAAAAGGAAAAAAAAAGATGGGGGAAAAAAAAGAAAGAAAAAAGGGAAGAAAATTGCCCTGCAAGCTGATAAAAGCCCATCTGCCTGCTTTTGACAAGGCACTGTCATTCTTCACAGCTTCGCATCCTGTAGACATTTAGAGGGTCATAATTTCCAGTTCAGTTTTCTTTTTTTTTTCACTCTTCTCTCTTCTGAATGGAGCAATATTTGAGGAGTAGGCTAAGACGGCCTGAACTAATTCATCTTGTGACCTTTTAGTGCCTTCAGAGCAAAGTGATTTAATAGCACTTAATCTGTCAAAAAACTGAAGCTTTGTAATAACTGTATATTAAGCCAGTTTTTATGGAGCATTAGCTGAAGTCCTTTCAGTTTACAAAATAGGGTGGTACCTTGTCTCTTCTGGTTTTTTTTCCCTTTTCCCTCCCTGTCTTCAATGAATCCCTATTACTCAGTAACACCCTTTTGTATTTGAGGGAGACAGGGAAATACTCAAGACAGGTACCTCCATGCATTATAGGGTGCATAGGAAAGATCTCTTCCCATCCCAATGTGATTTATGGTGCAGGGCTCTTGGAGCTGACGGGCGAAGAAGCAGATGGAACATTCAGGTTCCACTGGTAACAGAGAGTTCTTCTCAGGCTTGGCCATGTGCCACAAATGTTAACTTAGATTTTAGAAAAATAAAAAGGGATTATTTGAAGACAGAGCACTAAGGAGAATTTGTCACAAATAGTTCTTGTTTCTACCTCCGTTTTTGTTTTAGATTGCTTTCTCTAAATTAACTTGCTTAGTCCATTTTTCTTATCAGTAATACGGGTAATGTTCCCCTTTTTTTGCAACTCTTTTACAGTACAGGGGCTAAAGAAATTCTAGGAAGAGATGGTCTCCTTGTCTGGCTGTACAATGCAACTACTAAGGAACTTTCTATAATGCAGTCAAGTGAGAATAAGGATAATAGCAATAAGAAAAATGAACTCTCGAAAATTCAGAATTTTCAAGTCACATTCACTTTCATCCCAAAACAAGAAACCAAAAACCTGAAAGACTGAAATATCTTTGCTAACATAGGAATTTAATACAGATTTTAAAATGTTTTCCTGGTCTCTCTGATAGAGACCACTGAACATTTCATGAGAGTTATAGTCTGGAGATATCATGTGGAGGATTGTGAGAGGAATGCATTTTCCAAAGCAGTCTATGGAGGGCTGTTTCACATGTTCTCTGACTATATCCTGCTTCTAACTCTCAGTTTTCCTTCTCCAGATATATGGGACAAGGATAACTTTGCAAATCAATCCTATATGTACAGATTTTTTCTTTCAGCAGATTTAGGCACTTGAAGCTGTGACTTCCATTTCAGTGATTTCTTTCCCTCAAAAGAGTGATTACTAGTATTTGTGGCTTGTTTAAAGACCCTCACACAGAACTCACTGAAATTAAAAGTGCCTATTACTGCCAACACATTCAGGTCTTCCATTTGACTCCTATCCTGCTGTTCCTAATAACATTCCCTTTCAGTAAAGAACATGTAAAGGTTTTGGGCTTTTGGGTCTCTTTTCTCAGTATAAAACTGCCAGAAGCATAGAGGATTTTCTTTGTTATTTCTGCTCATGCCCTGGCTCTCAAGGTAGTTTCCTCTCACATGTAAAAATTACTATTTCCTCATGAAATGTCTAATTATTTGATGTCCCCAGCTTGGCCATTCTCTGCCCATTGTGCTCATTGCACTGAAGTGCTGAAGATTAGGATCCCAACTGGGGGTTTATGCTGTCTGGGATAACAGTAAACCCACAGGTTGCCACTTAGTGCTCTAATTAATTAATCCAAGAGGTGCCAAATATTACCAAATCTTGGGTTTGCATGGAGACTTCAAGGTATTTAGATGCCAGGTAAGGCAAATGTCTAGAACATAAACACAGAGAGTGAGTTTACTTCAGTGCACTCTCATACCCTGGACACATTATTTATTTTGCATTAACTTTGTCCAAGAAACAAAAATAAAGAGAGACAGAGAAGAAGAAAAACCAACAGCAGCAACAACAGCGACACACAAATACCAAAAATACACTTTAGTCTGGTATAAGTTAGTAAAATACCTCACTGAACTTGATTTTACTGTCAGTGGCAGGTAGAATGGTAGTTTCAACCGTAATGATATACAGCAGCAGTTCTTCATAGCAGGGCAACAAACTGCCAAATAATTACTTTTCTAGATGTGAAAACATCAGTTTTCATTAAGAACCAAGCAAACAAACAAGAAAAAAAAAAGGTACATCTTTCTAACTACTGTTTGGTAAACCTTTCTTCCTGCAACATCTCTCTCCATCCCTCTGTGTGCATCTTGGATTATTATCGTTATTATTACTATTATCTTAATGTAGTGCTTAAATTAATCCTTTGTAAATTTTTTATAAATACACAGAATTAAAAACTTGCACAGCCCTCAGAGAATGCAAGTTAGGCAAGATGAAGCACAGATAACTAGAGGGGATGATTTAAGACAGACAGCTCCAACTCTATAAATTTTCCCAGTCAGCATTAGAGTCGCTTAATATTTTATGTAGTATTCCTTGCTTATATGTGACATTTTGAGTTTCTAATAGAGATACAAGTCTGGCCTTTTTCCTTCCAGTCCCCTCCCATCTTTTTTGTAAATTTGTAATTATCAAGAAACTGTCAGTGTATTTTTATGTTCTTTTTTTATTTTTTTTTTCTTCTATCGCCATTTATCAATAATTCTGGATGTTCCTGAATGCAGCCCTGTAATTATCATTCTAAGCACAAATATTTTTTTCTTGAAAACTGAGTGTAAAATTAGTGAGAAATTTCCTAGAGTGATGGGTTTTATACTCTTTGCATATTTTATGCGATTTTTTTCTTATCTTTATTACAAGTAGTTGTGACCAGTCAATCACCAGAATTTGGCTATTCTCAATGCTTTATCATATATCAACTCTGTCAATATAATCAGCACTTATGCTTGGCTATTAAACTGTCAATCAAAGGCAGCATATATCAGCTTTTCTCTCTCCACACTGCAATGTCCCTGGTTTCTAAAGTCAGTGTCCTCTGCCATCTACCACAGGAGAACTCCATTTTCTCCCAGTGTTCATTACCTTCCAGGCCTTTTCATTCCCAAATCACCATGTGGCTGTATTTGTCAGCTGTTCAATGCATTCCATGATTTCCTACTCCCCCTCTTCTCACAACTATTTTGGTCAGAACTGATTTCTGGATGACCATTCAATAGAATAAATATTTTCTCAGGATGAAGGTAGAGGCAGCAACTGATCCACAGGGATTCTCTCTCACTATGTATGCACAATGCCTGGAAGGAAGAATACTAGTTAGGGTTAGCATCACTCAGCAGTAATAAAATTTCATTCATCATGATAATAAAGGCATCATGCAGCAACACTGCATTAGTGTAGTGCAAGCCATTTCAGTGAAGCCATATTCAGTGATTTTTGTCCCAAATTGCAATGTATTTCTATAGTTTCAGTACTGAACTAAGACATTAGCTTTCTCCAAGGTCCTGCCACTGATCTGGGGCAAGTCACTTAATCTTTATTTATCTTTGTTTATCTACTCTATTAGGATGCTGTTTTTTTCTCAGCGCAAATAGAATCCCATTATTCTGCACCCACAAAATGAAGCTCTGACCTCAATTAGGACACAAATGTACTTCAGTAACTGTAAAATCAGGAAAGCACTTCAGGGTTTCTCTAATTTAAAGATAGATGTTCAGGAGACCAACATCTGCATCTCATCTGCTCTCCTGCTTCCTCTTCAGAGGCAATGGAAGGAACAGGCATTTGAAGACAGAGGTCTGTATCATTATAAGATGGATATCTGTGGTGTCTTACATGAATTTCACCTCTAGAGTGTCTGCTTTTCATCAGAGAAAGAAAGAGAGGCATAACTGCAACGGTGGCTGACTACTGAGAAATGGAGACCTCTGTCACAGAGCTCTGAAGTTGCACAAGATGGTACCAGCCTTTCAGCGTGCTCAGGCTTAGTTTTCTTTCATCATCATTCAAATAGCAAGAATAACTCCTGTCATAATCATGATGATAAAAAACTGGTAAAATGGGATAAAAGAGCATTATTCCAAATGACAGCAAGGTTCAGTGTGACAGCAAGTCTTGATTCATATTTGGAAATACGAAAAAATACACATCTAAAACAAAGAATGCAGAAACCAAGCCCAGAGCTTATTTCATGTTTTGCTAAGCAGCAAACAAAAATATCTTTTTTTTTCCTATTACATTTAATTGAAATTGAACAACACAGTGTTCAGAACCTGGGTATAGACCAAATTACTTTTTTTTTTTTCCTTTCCTCTCATCCAGGAAGGATCCAAAACATGAAGCATGCTTCATTTTAAGTAAGCAGAGCTGGTAATATTCTTTTCAATAACTGCCTATGGATGAAAGTTAATAAAGTCATTGGGCCAAACATATGCATGTGTAATTCTAATTATACCACAGTCATGTTTAATATAAAACCATCAACTTTGTATTCAGCCTGGGAACCAAGCCTGCTGACTTCAGTGCAAGGATGAATTAGATGAATGGTGCACTTTATAGTATTTCTGTACAGTTAGAACATCCTTGCCCTTTCCTTATTGCAGCTGAGATTTAATTAAAAATAAATTAAAATAAAATTAAATTAGGAGAATATTTTTCATGTATTAAATAATACTTGAACATCTTCTTCATGTTTGCTCTCAAAATAGGGAATAACTGTAAGATTATTTTTTGGCCAAATGAATTTACTTGATGATCATTAAACACTATTCCCAAAAAGTGAAAACATCTGTGGGTTTTTTCTTTAACTTTTGTGAATTAATATTTATAAGGAGTTTATTAGCATAAGGTTACTGTAGATGAAACCTCTTGAAAACGTTGTTGTTTAGCCCCCAAGTATCATGACAATTCAACTTTTGAAAAAAAAAACATTGACCATTCATTCTTTTTCTTTGGTTTATTTAAAAAGGAGTCATCATTTTCAAACATAATTGGCCAAAGTTAGGTATGCACACTTGTATACCGCACCTATAATGAAAATCGTCTCTTAGCAAAACTCAAAAATTCAATCCAAACATCTTTAAGGTCCTTCTCAAGGATAGGAACTACTTATTTTTATGTCTGCTATTTGGGAATCTAAAGCAGAAAATATTGTGTATTATTGAAAGTTATCTCTTGAGCTATACACAGATTTAATTAACTGTGTGGGCAAACCCTGTTCAGGTCACAGGATGAGAGCATCATGTGTGCTGCCCCCAAGTGCTTTAACGTAAAGCAGAAGCTCCGTCTTCATATTTTATATGTATACCATCCTGAAACACATTTTTTTTTTCATAAATCACTTTTAAGCCCCAGTGTTCCCTCTGAACTTTCCATGCCTTGTTCAGGCATTTTTAGAGAGGGCTTGTGTCAGCATATCACTGAATAGTTCTGTCCTTAGTTATGGTTCCTCAGGTGCTGTATAAAAAATAATTCTCTATTTTACATCATCCCTTTACCTATTACACAAGCTTATGTTGAGAGAGCAACCAAAGTATGAGAGCTAACCACTATTAGCAGTAATCACAACAGTAATAAAATTAAAAACAGAGGAACTTTTTTTAAATGAATTATAATTCTGTTCACAGGACAGATGAACTAAGGCAGTCAGGTATATACCTTGTAACTACTCAAATGCAACCTTAAAATGCTACATTGCTGCCTTTAAATTTACATGTTGTTAACTTTTCCAGAACAAGATCAGAATTCATAATTTATTTATATTGTGTTTTTTTTCTTGATTTAACCTTTATTTTACAAGGAGGTCTCTTAAAATATTAACTGTCCTTTTTCTTACAGAGACCTAACAAAGGTAGACAGCAAGGTAGTACTCATACACAGCAGGAACAGAAAGAGAGGGGGGAGATATTTTCAGGGAGAAGGGGAGAAAAAAAATAAGTACATGGAAAAAAATAACTTTAAATAATACATCTTTCCCACATATTCTGAATGCAGTATATTCTTCTCATAATTTCAAAAATTATCTGCCATTTTCCCTCATTTTTATAGTTATATTTTAGCATCTCACCTTGTAATTAAAGGTCTAAAGTAGCATAAAAATAAATAAATGAAGCTTCACTAATAAGAAAGGGCATTCAGAAATCCACCTTTCTGTCAGCAAAATTTCTGTCTTTCCAGGAGTTTGTTTTTCATCTGAATCAGTTTTGTAAGTAAAGTTATTTCATCGAAAGTTAGCAGTGACACAGTGAGATGTTCTTGTGGAGAAGAGCTTGGTCTTTTCAGTGTGACGTAGCTGTACTTGGAACCTGGCTGCCAAGGAGGGAACTGGAATTCTTATTTGAATTCCTTGATGCCTCCAGATTGGCTGTGGAGGGGGGGCAGTCTGAAAGTCCAGAATCACAGAATTGCAGAATAATTTTGGTTGCGTGGGACATCTTGGAGACATCCAGTCAAACAGCATATCTTTGTTTCTTAACCATGAGGTGTTCAGAGTCTTGTATAGATTTTTTACGTCCTCAAGGATGGAGGATCCCCAAAGCCTCTGGGGTGGTTTTTTTTTGGCCACTCTCACAGCAAAGATTTTTTTCCTTGCATCTGGTAAGAATTTACTTTGCTACTTCTGTCCATTGTCCGGCACCCTTTTGCTGTATAAAGACAACATTTAAAAATCTAAACCTGTATTTTAAAAGTGACTCTGTGTGTTGCTTTCTGAAAGTCAAACACAAAATCTATGACAAAATCACAGAATCTCTTAATATTTATGTTCCCAAGTTAACACCAAGCATTTAATATCTCTTCACAACTATCAGTTATTTACAGGAAATAATTCCTCAAAGTTCAGTGGAAACATCATCTAGGCTTTAGAGAAAGAAAGAGGAAAAATAATCCACACTTACACATAGATTTTCAGAGGCAGGGTAATTAGTGTCATTTAATTGGTGGTCCAAGATAACTTCAACATCCTTACTACTTCTTAAATATCCTTGTATCACCATGACCACATTTGATCAGCACCAGAGTTTCATGTCACAGCTGAATGATGGCATATCCAGGAGCACAGCTGCCCTTTTCAGTGTGATAGGCATCTATGTGTAACCAGAACTATATTAAGATTGAAGACTATTACAGTATAAATAACAGAGTTGCCAACAATTAACTTTCCCTGATCCTTCTATTCAAAATTTTTAACATCCTTGGTAGTACTTGAGATGATAATAACTATTAAATTAACAGTTTTTAAAATGTTGACTGAAGGTACTTCTTAGTTGAAATGTTCTTTGTGTGACTTATTTACTGAGTGTTGAAAATCTCAGTGTGAAATGGAAGGAAAAGTAGTGACACTCTGGAAGTGTATGGATCACATTTTCTGATAAAGGTAACATAAATGAGCACCAGTCCGATAAATCATTGTCTGTTTGACAGAACTTCCTGAGTTTGCATTTATTTTCTACAAAGTAGCACTATTTTGGTTTAGGGACACAAAAGAACTAATTTAGATGCATATTTATTAAAATTTTTATAGGTGGATCAACATTTCCAAGATAAGTTTACATTGCACCTCATTCAGCCTGTGTTCACTGAAGGCTTTTTATATTGAACTGTTGATTACAGTATTTCTGATAATTTCTCATGTTATACTAAATGCTGCCAGGTTGACTCAAGTAGAGACTTATCCCCTTGCAACATGAGGGATATAAGAGTTCAAAAACAGAAGATAGAAAGGTCAAAATCAGATACTCTGACTTGTAGAGAATTTCTGTATTAATAGGATTATCCAGCAATACTTGGGAAAGCAACACTCGGTGAGAAACAGGTTAAATGCATCTCGGTTTAACATTGTTTGGCATTTAACTCAAGAACTGTGTCCAGTCTCAGAAGACAGACTTGTCCTCTTTAGCTATGGTAGGCAGGGGAATGCTGAAGATGTGGAACTTTGTTTAAGGTATAAAAAGCACCTTTCTCATAAGAAAGTAAGCATCTTTCTCTTGTCCAGGACATGAGTGAGATTGTTTCACCCCTAAAAGGAGATTTGTTCCTTCTAATAGAGGGTGACACCTCACATTCTTCTTGGCCTCCACCTTTTACTGTCCTTGTCTTGAGCTTTCTATAACACTGCCAGCTGTACCCTCAGTTTTTAGTGGAAAGCCTTGTAAGGAAAAAACAAACAAACAACAACAACAAACCAACACAAATTCTGAATTACATTCCAGAGGGTTGTACCTTCCCTTCCCAAACCTTCCCAAACCATCCTTCCCAAACCTTCCCTTCGTAAACCTTCCCTTCCTTTCCTCTCTTTCTTTGTTTTACTTTTCCTCACCATCCCTTTTCTTTCCCTGCTCTTACAGCAAAGACAAAGCGCAGCCCATCCAGATGAACATGTTAAAGGAGTGCAGAAGCAGCTGTGCAATCCTTTCCACTGCTGTATCGCCCACAACACTGCCAATAACATGCTTCAGTGCTCCACATGGCTTTCACTTCCCTCTCCGACAGATGCCCAAAAGCAATACACACCCAGCTTCATCAAACTTGCACTTTTAATGTAAAACTTGAACAGCAATCTCCCACACTTTTATATCAGCACCTTTGCCTCCAACACACTTTGTAACTTCCATTTGAGAAGTTATTCCACCTTAACGTGGTTAAGGAGAACTCTGACACACAAACCACTTGCTGCAGGGTTATAACTTACAAAGCATCAGCCTGGTTGCTGCATGCACATGAGAACTCCAAGACACTCTTCAGCAGACATAAGTTAACTTAAACCTCTCTCTTAGAGGGCGCAAATTAACAGTTGTGGTGAAGTTGGTACCAAATCTACTCCCCCTAGTGCCAGTGCCTGATTGTATTGTTCAGTTTCTCCTTTAAGGACATTTTGGGATGTGTATATAAATTCCTGTGCCACTTATTATCTTCTATACAGGGAGATAAGTGGAAATGATGACAAATCAAAGAAAAGCATTTCTTTTCTTAGCAAGCAGGGCATTTAGCAGAAGTCTCTGGCCAGCATCATTTAGCAACACCTATTAACTGCAGAGGGAGAGGGAGAAAACCCTTCATTGGGAAGAGATTAGTTGGCAAGGTGTGCACAAGATGTAAAACCTGGTTCTGTGTGAAATTCTCTCCTGTGAAGAAGGTTAGCACAAGGTTCTCTTTGCAGGGGTAAACGTTACTCATGCTGAGCAGTGCCCGCAGCAGCAGCCTTAGCTGCCTTGGCAGATAAGCATGGCTTTTCTTTCCTGACAGGAAAGCAGCATTAGCATCCCTAAGACTTTAATATGAGGAGTCAGGTCCTATAAAAATCATGGAGCTGACATTAAAAACAACAGTTGAAAAATCAAAACTCTTGCACTTGAAAACAGCATATTCATAGTACTGCTGGTCTTCTCATCAACAAGGATGACTCCTCAGTATGTTGCCTAATGGAGGCTTTATAATTATGACAAAGCAGTCCTTCGTTATCTGTTTCACATCCATTTTGTCATTATTCTGCTTCTAAAATGTCTCTAGTTCCCAAGATAGCCATGAAGTCAGTGCAGCAGCATTTCCTGACTCCTGTGGGTATAGGAGGATGGGGACTGACAAGCCTTAATGTCCTCAGCTGAATTGAATGAGATGAGATCTGTAGAACAAAAGATGTGATAGTTGTTTTAGTTACAATCCTTTAAAATGAAAAGAAAATGGATGTTTCGTGTTAACTTTTCCTTGAAGAATTTACCTTTTACCTGAGGTCTTAGGCCTGAAAGCCTGCATGGGGGAGACAAGAAGTTTCTCCGGGGTGCCTCAGCTCTTCTCCAGTGATCAGAAAAAGTTGAAAGCAACCTGACACACTGTTAGTATACTTTGGTCAAGGAAGGTCAGTACTTCTGTAACGAGTGGCTCTATATTTATTCAGTGCACCTCCCCAGTTCTCTTCCATTAGAAGGAACAAGCTCAGTTTCAACTGAGTTCACAGCAGCAAAAGCTATTGCCAAGGGTGGGATGCCTGTCTGTAAAAATCAAATCCAGCCAGCATGATGTGCCTGTCAGGGATAGCTTCACTGAGCCAGTGTTATGTGAATTCTCTGACCAGACCTTCCCAAGGCAGATGGGAGACAAAATCACACATGCCTACAGCCACATAGTGATTTCCAGTGCAAATATGCCCTGTGCAACTGGTGCAGCCATTAACCATTTGGGACACATACTTCACTGGTGTCTTTGCCGCCAAAAGTCCTGATAATGTCTTGTCTGAGACTTTTACGTGTAACATCAAATTCACTGTATTTAAACAGGTAATAAGAGACACCTTGCAATTCCTTACTTCATTCTGTTCACTCTAAGGATGGACGTTATGCTTTATATCAGTATTTGCCAAAAGACTGCATTTGGAGGGGATAAAATAGGAGCAAGCATCTTCAGTTGACTCTTTCTAGTCATTGACAGAGGCAGGCCTGGGAAAGTGACACAGTTGCGTGGAATCAGCTTGGACTGAGTGCTCTGCCTGTCTGAAGTGCTCATCCTGCATTCTGGGCTACTCCATAGGAGAAAAGTTAATGGTAAATGTTATGTTGAACCTTTTACTTGTTGTCATGAAGGTGTATCGCTTTAAAAGTCGAAATGTGCATAAGTTTTGTTGGTATCACATCCCTGGGTATGTTGCAAAATTAATTGAAGCAGAAGGCTACAGGAGTGAAATCCTGGATTTTTTTTCCCGCAGCACTGTGGCACCAGGTGGACTTAAGCACAGAATTGAGTAGAACGACTTATTGACTTGACTTCAGTCCCAGGCAGCTCATGGACACAAAGAGCATGTCTATACTGGTAAATTAAATGTTCCTGGACTCTGAGGCCAACTGGCATGGAGCAGTCTGATTTTATGCTGGTAAACTCTACCATTTTCCAAACCAGTTGAGAGACTGTAAATTGAAACCCCACCCATGCCAGGAAATGGTTCGGTCATTTAGTAATACCATCATGTTTCAACACCCAGGCAGACTTGAATTTACTAGTATACACACAGCCAGTCTGTCTCACCTGGAGCAGTTGAAGTATCCTTATCCTCTATTTCCATGGCACTGGGTTGTTTTTTTTTTCAAATGCTAGTGTGGAAAAAGTATCTCTGAATGAGATGCACCCTTGACATCAGAAACACTTTTTTCCCCATAACTGAATACATCTGGGTTGACTGGGAGTGAGTGTGGAAAGAGCTGTCATCCATTGGCATCAGTGTTAGATAATGGTTGGTACATCAGCCCCAGAGCAGCAGAGATCTAATTTGGTTATTCTGTCACCACACACAAAGATTAGAGGGTTACTGTTTGCTGTGGCATTATTTCCAGCTCAGCTGTAAATTCCTCCTGCTGCACCATAATTCTTCAGACAGCCCAGATCAAGTTGAAATGTTATGGTGCTATGAATGTCCTACACAGAAATGCCTAGTATATTACCTGCAGAGTGTTTAAACTTTAGCAGGCCTATCAAAATATGCAAATATCTCTAAAATTGGAAGAAGTGCATGTGTAGGTGTGTTCTTATGACACTGCTTCTGTGAATAAGCCCCTTTACTGCACTGTCAGGGTGCAGATCATGGTACTTTGCCTTAGTGAAAACAATCCTTCTGTAAAAACAGGAAGGATACAATTTACTTTCATACTTTCAAAATGACAAGGATTGTTTACAATTCCAGCTGGCTGTTAAGATCATTCACGATACAAAATAAAACAGGAAATGTTTAACAGAACAAAGCTGAATTTCTCCAGCTAAAGACAGAAGATGGGGAAATTTTCAAGTGTTTGTATTCATTTTAAAACTGATTTCTATATGATCATATCTGCACTTGCTTCAAACATGTTTTCAGCTTTCCTTGTCAAGTTACCCAAGCTCCAACTCATGACCAATACAGTAGTTTTACAAGGTTGAGCTTCTAAAAACCACTGTGATATTCTCAAGGTTCAAAAGTGTATCTAGATTCTGTGCATGTATGTGCTTACAGCTGAAAAAGGAACACAAATAAAATATAGACTTCCTTTCCTGCTCCCTTTGCTCTTTGGAAAATAAACCCCAAATTAACAAATAAACAAAACCCAAGGGAATATTTCTAAATGACCTTGGTGAAAATATTTACTGTGTCTGTATTGGTTCAAAAACAAAAGATTCTGATATTGATACTACAAAGTTTTGTAAAAATATTAAAACCTAAAAATCCTATTATTTTTTCATGATGGATTAGCTGTTTGTCAATAATAACAGTAATCATTAGAAACTCTGTAGTCCAGATAGTGTCAGCACAATCATCTTCTTTTCCCAGATTCTCCTCAGATTTTCAACCTGTCAATTTAAAAATGGTCCTGATCTTCAGCAGTAGATGAAATTTCCCTACTTCAGAAGCCCTGTCCTCCATGACGCACTCAGTGAGAACAAAGTAAATGAGACCTAAAGAGAAGGATGTGCACATGTTTTCCAGAGGGTTAGCTCTAAGATTTAATTCTTCCTGGTTTGATCTTTTGCAGCAGGGGGTAATATGTCTCTTTGTTTGCTTGTTTTACTTCTGGGAACCAAACAACATGCACACCACCATGTTTGTTCCCATGTCCTTTTCTTTTCCCATCACCAAAAAATAATATCCAGTCCAGCGAAAATGTAGGATCACATAAGGATCACAATTCAGTGAATCTTCACGAGGTTCACCAGGGACTTTGTCTTTCATTTTTTTCACTTGAAAGATAACTAAAATTTCAGAGGGGAAGGGCAGCATATGTCCAGAAGGAGAGCTTTCTGATAACTTTACTTCTGAGAATAGAGAAGGGTAAATGCCAGGGTCAACACACCTCATACTACAACTTTCTGCAAAATGAGAATAAACTTCACAGAATTAGGTAATGCATTGTGCAAAGCAAAGGTGTACAGTTAACACTGAGGTCTGAGCTACCATGCCCAGCACAGATGAGATACCTTGGAAAAACCCATAAATTAGCTACATGTGCATAACTTGGTAGGTGGTAACGGAGACAAAATTAAAAACAAAACAAAACAAAATTAAAAAAAGGAAAAAAACACATATAAAAAATAAAAAAAAAAACCAAAACAAACACCAAAATAAAAAAACCTCAACAAACAAACAAAAAAAAATCAAAAAACAAACAAACCTTTCCCCTCCAAATTCTGCATTTTTATTCGAAAAGCCAGCCAAAGCCAAGAAAACAAGAAAATAAAGATTCTACATCATACACTATGACCGCAACATATGTTTATGGTCAGTCAGATGCCCTGCATTCAGCAACCTCCCTGATCAACAGGCAGAAATGGAGGAAGTAAATCCATGAAATAAGAAAAGGTCATTTCCTAACTTAACATCAGCAGGTAGGTATTAGAGTCAACACATTACTCATGGATAAAATCGAGTCTTAATTAAATTGAAAAGAGTATTAGGAGAACATGAGGAGTCTGAATATTGAAATTGCCTCCCTCTCTTGCCACTCGAAAAGCACTTTTTGGCACTGGAAACACATATCAGCTTTTCCTTCAGCCTCTACTCTCATGTGGGGAAAGGAAGGGAGGGAAGAGGAATACAAAATGTTATAGTGAAAATAGGGCCTACACAGATATTCTGTCCTGCTAGATCTGTTGCTGAAAAGGTGAGTTAAGCTAAGTGGATGGTTTACAGATGTAAAGAATGTGTTTACACAGTCTAGAAATCCTACACAAGGCAGGATCAGAAATTCTTAAAGGTAGGAAGAGCCCTTAAGTGCAAATGGATTCAGGTCTGAATCACAGGTCAACACAACCAGTCAGTGACATTTGAGGAAATCTGGAGAATTAGACATAGAAAGCCAGAAGTCTAAGCACAGGTCAAAGGCTAGAAAGATCCACCTGTCATCTCCACTTGGACTTACGTGGGCTCCTGACCCAGGCCTTTAGCTAACAGCAACTTTATGACAATCCTGTCTATTTGGTTTTGGTTGTTTTCTTTTTTATTTACTTCTTCCTTCCACAAATATTTTACTGAAATCTTGGTACTAAGGCGATATAAATAAAACAATGTAAAAAATAAATGAAAAGAGTACATAAGAATGGTGACTCTTCACATATGTTATTCTTATATGCTGTTCTTGACTGAATTTCTTGGGATTTTTGTTCTGTTTTGTTTCTCCCTTTTTTTTAATGAAATAGCAAGGCTTCTAAGGTGAAGACTTATCCTTTTTTGTTTTTTTCTTTTTTTGTTACTTAGCTGGGTTGAGGCTTAAAACTTGACTACAGCAACTTGATGCTTTCGTAACAATATTTAGAACGATCTTTTTCCTTTTAGGTAGTATTATTCTGCAATACAGACTCCATGTGAACATAAGTATTAAATACATGCATGTATGTATTCATACATATATATATTTAAAAAATTGTGTTCATAGATAACATAGTTGATATTGACTTCAAGTTGCACTGCAACTTCATATTCATATTACCCATGAAATAAGAGGCTGTGTTTGTGGAATGGAAATTACAGCAGGCAGGTGCTTGTTTTGTTTTATTTTTGATATAAACATTTCTGGAAATACTACATGGAAATGCAAGCTTCCTAAGGGGGATAAAAAGTATATTCTATGGGGAATAATTCTTAGATGAAGTCACTGAAAATCACCTTTACCTGTTTTGTCACTCATTTGCAGACCTTCAGCCCCAGATCAAGTCAGCTGTACCTCCAGTTAAACAGAATTTGAAGTACTTGTAATGTTCCAAGGAAATCTACCTCTGCCCACTGACGTATTTGCCGGTTTCATTTTGAGACCCTTGCAGGATGGAAAGGGACACTGAAAATTCAGGGGTTTCTAAGCATTTATGTACTGCAGACATGATCAATAAAGATAATATTCATGTATTTTATTATAAAATACACAGTAACTATAATAAAATAATCTTATAAATATAAAACATAGTATTTATCATTTTAAGTGCAACTGAATCATGTATTTGTAACAGACAGCTCATTGTGAAACAAGAAGAATATGGGGTATCATCAGATGTAACAATTCTGGGTGGATGCCTCTAATTTTAAAAGATGGAATGCTGGACTGGGATTATACACCTAATTTTGATCTTAGCTACTGTCCCAGGAGCCTGGACAGTGACAGTTTATTCCTCTCACACCTCTGCTGGGAATAGAGAAGGAAAGAACTATGCACATCTAGATAAACTCCAGTGCGGTTACAGAAGACATTTTCAAAAAGTCTCCCTGGCATCAGTATGTATGATCCTAAACCATGGGGGGAATTTATAGAAATTTTTAAATCAATTAACATGTTAGGTTCTGAAGAGATATTGTAAACTGTCCAAAGTCATAAAATCAGCAATGCATGGCATTACTTTCCTCTGTGAAGAGCTTGAATAAATAAGACATTTATAAAAATGAGCAGAAAATATGAAATGAATATCCCAAGAACCATGAAAAAATATAAGCTAAAAGAGAAATTGAATTTTCCTCTGACTTTCTGAGAGAGAATGCAGTTGAGGATTTTATACATAATTTATAAGGGAAATTGGCCAGTTCACTCAGGTATACAACATATCAACTTTTAGGAAAGATTAAGCAAGCTGTCTTCTTTTAATTGAAATCAAATATAGTCACAGAAGAAAATGACTTCTGTCCATGGAAGAATATGGTGCTGTCACATGGCCAACAGCATTTACAGTGTACATGGGGCTTTCTTCTACAAAGTAAACTTCTGTTTCAGTTCTTGAGCAGCCACAAAATGGTGTGAGAATCAGCAGCTTTCCCATCCCTGAGCCAGTTCTGCCTTACCATTGTCAGTACCTACACTTACATCTGACTTTGTGTACAATAAGGTAAACCTATGTCCTACATACTGTTTGCATCTCTAAGAACATAAGGATTGACATAATAGATCAAACTAAGTGATCCATTTAGTTCAATATCCTACCTCTGAATTAAGTGTAGGAAGCTTCAGGGAAAGGTGCAAGAAAAGCTTTAGTGGGCAATAATGGAATGACCTGTCACAGGGAAAATTTGGTGGAGACCTCCAAAACCACTGAATGCAATTTCCTGCTATGTCAGACACCGCATCCTAAAGTGCTCTTCTTAAATATATAAAGCTTGGTCTTAACTTCTTAAATAAAATTTAATCTTTCACTTTTCCTGGACTATATGAAATGATTATGAAAGGTGATCATCACTCCCAGGTTCTCTTATTGTCACTGTCTTGCCATATTTCCTTTGGTAGGTTACCTAAAATCTCTGTGATTTATTTTCCCAATTCATAACGAGTCTTATTTCACTAGAATTGGTTTCTGGTGACTACAGGGATCCTCTGCTAAAAGGTTATGCAGGTCTGTGTTTATTTTGATAATAACAATAAAGACAACAGCATGGTCAACTTTACATTAACCAGCACAGAATAAGATGAGCGTACTCTGGGGATGGAGATATCCCTGCTAGTGGATAGGGGAAACTTCAGCTGCTTCCTCAAGAGGATTACCTGGATTTTGACCTGTCAGCTACCCATGGTTGTTCTTTGGCCAGCTGGGGAGAGTTGCACTTGTTGAGAACCCTCCTGGGGAGCTCCACAAGCTGATCAAGTTGTTCTTCAATCAGAATATAATAAACTACAACATGGAGAGAAGGAGTTGGGAAATACCTCCTCTGTTGTGGCAGAAACACGTCTGGAGCACGTGTCTGGAGAATGCTCCAACTAGACCTCTGCCCCTCTGTATTCTTGATTACAAAGGCTGTAACAGAGTGACGGCTGGGTAGGACTATAGCTTTACCCTGCCAGATGTACCTTATACCTGACACTTTTGAGCCTGATGCTCTTGACTCATCCCTGGATGTGTTCAAGGCAGGTTGGATGGAGCTCTGAGCAACAAGGTCTAGAGGAACTTGTCCCAGTCCACAGCAGGGGGATCAGAACTGAATGATCTTTAAGGTTCCTTCCAACCCAGGCCATTCTTTGATTCTGTGGTTCTAAAAAGAGGAGGACCAAGCAGACCAGCAGTTCTCACTCCTGAGAAGGCTGTGATGTAATGCTTCACCTGGGCCATCCTCAAAACAGTAAGACTCGCTAACGTAAACCTGAAAGAAGATGTGGTTGTCACCAGTCAGTCATCTGAATGCAGTAATTGCCACTGACATTCCAAGTCCTGTCATGAATATCTACGGCATTTCATTTGCAACCTGAAATTTAAAACAGCAGGTAAATAAACACATGACTAAATTCTGAACTTCACAGCAACCTAGGGAAAAGGACCAGATAACACATTTCTACACAAACTAAACAAGAGCTGTTTGGTAGTCTTTTTAATCCCTTTATTAAATGGCTTAGGATTTGGCTGTTCCTTAGCTCAAGCAAAATGAGTTTTTAATTTTGACGCAGTAATATCTATGTTGAATACCTAGTACATCCTGAAAGTATCAAATGAAAGCTCACACAAGGTTTAAGACATATATATTGCTGAATTTTAATGATTTTTTTTAAAAAAAGCTTATTCCATGTTCAGAAAAAAATATGTCATAAACTCCCTTTTTACATTAGTTTTCTGCAAATATAATCTGGATAGACACAGCTAGTAACATAACCATAGGTTTGTGTAAACTAAAAATGTTAAAAGTCTTTTATTTTATTCCTAGATCCACATACCTTTTCAAAGTCAGAGTAAAGTCCTACAGCGTATTTCCTAATGCTTCTGCAGTTTGAGTAGAAATATTTCAGTAAAAGGCTGACCCATTAAAATAGCTGACTTTTATCTGTCTCTTTGAATTGATGGTTTCAAATTTGTGTGTTGTTTTGAGGATTCATACACATGTGTGTGTGTGTGTATATATATATATATATGTATACACAAGTGGAAAAAAAATATAAGAAAAAATACACAGGTATCTGTTAATCTTTTTTTAAAAAAATGTATTTTTGCAATGTTTGGAGAGTCAGAATATCAACAGTGTTAGAGTCACACCTAAGCATGGAAAACATTGCAGGCTGCAGTGCAAATATCTAGCAGAAAGTTGAGGAGTGTGGGCAGAAGTGGTGAGAAAATTTTGCAGGAGAGAAATAAAGATTCATGCAGAAAGACTGGAAAATAATTAAAAGGGTCAGGCAAGAAGAAGTGCTAGCACAGAAGCAGAAAGAAGATAAGTTCTTTAGCTAAAAGGGGAAAATAAATCAGCACAGACAGAAAAGTAATTTTCGGCGAGTAAGGTAAGAGAGAGAAGCAGCAGAGTTTAGAGATGAGTTTAATGCTTGTACAGGAATGCAGTTAGAGTAGAAACAGATCCTGAAGGAGAGAAAGCTGCTGGATAGGCAGGGTTTTTGCTGGTTTAAGATAACAATTAGATTAAGTGGAAGCCATCAGCATCTAAAAACAGGAGATAGATTGCAGCAGCAACCAGGGACCATTTCAAGCCTTTCCCAATGCTTCAGTCACATCTAAAATCAATTATCAATATGAATAGGACTCTTTCCATTGACTTCAGTATGCTTTTGAACAGGCCTTGACAGAGGAGTACAGATCTGCATTGCCAGACAGAAGGATCAAGTTTTCCTACCCTAGTCCTTCCTCTCAGACCTCATCTGTAACCAGATCAATACTCCTTTCTAAATTCTTTTGTTTAAGGATCAATTTTTATTCTTGTTTCTGAGGATGGATAACTGTAACCAGTATTTTTTACTATCTCATGAAGAGGCAGGAACGAGTGAGTCTGGGAAAGTGCCATGGTCCAGGGAACATTAGTCTTTATGTGTTTTGTTATTCAATGAACAATTTCACTTGTGAGATCCATGTGACTCTGTTTCAGAGATTAAAATAGCCCTACACATTATTAGCATAGGATAAGGGATAGAACAAAGAAAGGAGTTCAAGGCAATAATAAATTTCTCTCTCTCTCTCTCTCTCTCTCTCTCTCTCTATCTATCTATCTATCTATCTATCTATCTATCTATCTATCTATCCGTCTATCTAAAGAGCTGACATATAATCAGTGAAGGTTTCTCTCCAGAGAATTGCATTCAACAATTAAACCACAACTGTTATGCAAAAGCCAGTAAGGCATGGAATGAATTCATTGACCAGTTTTTCAGGTCTAAATGGGGTTGAAATGGCCCTATATGATTACTTGGTCATATCTAAAGATTGTCAAAAATGTATGTTCACCACAGATTTCTGTATTTTCATTGCAACCTTTCCAACCATTCATTTTGAGAATTGAACAAATGCTTTGATGACTATTGGAGAAAATTTACTATTGACAACAACCTTATTGTCAGAGAAGTTTTCCTTGTTTCTCTTTAGACTTCTGTGCACCAAAATGCAGAGTTTTACTGTTCATCCAACACACAAACTACAGCGGTGATAAGTTCACATGTCTCCATGCTCTTATTTTATACTTTTTTTAGGTCTCTGACAAATTCTAACAAAAAAGCAACTGAGAAAAATGGAGGAACTTGGATTGTTACAGGACAGTTTAAGAAGCATAGTGGTGGTTCTGGGGCACTGTACAGAAGCTGAGAAAATTAAGATAGAAGAACTAGGGACATGAGAGAAAATATTCTTTTTTAACCTAAGACACAGAGTCATAGAAAAGCAGACTCTTCACAGATTTACTTTTTTTGTTTTCTTTTTGTTTTCTTTTTCTTTTTTTCTCCTCATTGGTATTTGTAGCACACTAATATTCCCTAAAATCATGAATGTGGTGTTTACACCTACTTCTAAATCATTAATGAGACTGCCAAATGAGAATGCACCAAACACAAATCCCTTTTATAAACACTTTCCCCTTGGCTTGCTGCAATGTTATTTATTACCAAAGCTTGTTTATATACCTAGGGCACTTTTTACTCCATCTGACAGAATTCAAATTCAAGTCAGTTTGGATTAATTTTGTTCATCAGCTAATTTTATAATTTATTTTTTAAACATTAAGAGTTTGTGGGAGTCTGGGCTTTGGGTTTCTTTCCTTGCTTTTTTCTTTTTGCCTTTTTTTTTTCCTTTTTTCCTTTTCTTTTGCCTGTAAGCCAACAAGTAAGGACACTCATAGATAATGAATATGATCTTCAAATGTATTAAATGATTTTCAGATGTTGTCCCTGACACAATGCATTTACACAGTGAAATTAGTGAGATAATTGTAACAGTTGCCCTTCACTGAGGATGACGGTACTTACCAATTGTGTTATTAAACTAATGACTTCACAGGTATTTAGGATCCATCTGCTGCTGCCAAACATAGAAATTATTCCAAATATTAAAACTGGAAGGGGAGAGGAATCTGAAAGAAGATAGGACATTGAATAGATAAGTAAGGGCTAGACAGATGCTCATGTACTTAAATTATATTGTGCTGCTCAAATCTGCGGTGGAGTATTTGGCTGCAAAATACTGCATGTCATAAAGCATGTTCTACATTTTCATATCTGTTTTATAACATTTTGAGTTGCTTCATGATACTTGATAACTTTGTGCCACTAAGTGTCCCATCACCTTGGCATAGTGTAAGGCAAGTTCTGATGAAAGATCGTGCTATCCAAGGTAACAGCTAGGTTCTATCTGAAGTGACCACTCACATCTCTGTTTGGACCTAGTTCTTCTGTTGTTCATCATGGAACAATCTTTACTAAAGGAGATTAAGCCTAAAATTGAGTGTCTCATCTACAGATGACCTTCTCTCCTCAGCTTGTCTCTTTTCTTTTTCTCTACCTACAAAAACCCCAATGTTTTCCTCTTGAAAGTTATCCACTGAAGAAAGAATAAGAGAATCATAGAATGGTTTGGGCTGCAAGGGACCTTAAGGATCATCCAGTTTCAACCCCCTGTCATAGAAGGACTTCCACCCACTTGATCATGTTGCTCAAAGCCCTGGAGACTAAATGGATTTTCCAACACCCTCAAGAGGCAAATAGGAGAAGTCAAAACCAAGCCCAGAAATTTAGTCCTCTGTATTTTGGCAGTTGTGTTACTTCCTTTCTTTTCCTGATTTCACCACTAAGGGATTTTTCTGGCTGTATAGTCTTTCTTCCCAAACATTTTTCACCACAGTGCTTTATGACTTTCTGTACTATGATTTCCCAGAAAAAAAGAACAAGCTTCTACACCAACCTTCACCCCAAGGTTTTTTCAATAAACTCCCAACAAATCCCTGTAGATCTCTACGTAACTCATTGTCAGAAATGCAATAAATTTCTGCACACAAATGGTAATACTTTGAATTACTGACTGTCCAGACTCTTCTTATCTACCAGCAAAAATGATAAAATAATCAATATTTTTCATTTTCAAATAGTCTTAGCAATAAGGAGATAACATTTTGCTCTACTTTATTTTTTCAGCTTTTTCTTAGGGGAAAAACTGTTGGTCTCAAATAATGCCATAATAACAATTACTACCAAGAGCCAGCTACGTGCCCAGGTGTAAACATCTCTTTACTTCTGTGCTATATGGCCACTTCTTGCTTGCATGGAACATGATTGGACATCACCATGAAAGACCTTGAAAATATTGGTTGCACAACAAAATTCAAGTTTTAGGACCTTAAAACGTTTAAAAAAAACCTAAGTTGTTTAATAACCTTAGCTTTTCTGTCCTTACATCGGTCCAACAATAGGGCAAGTACCTTCCTTTAAGCCTTACATGAGCTTTCTGGCAACAGTCTTGCTCAGCACAATTTAATGTAGATCAAGACAGCTGAACACTGGGGAGACTGTTTAGTTGCCTATGCATAACAACACAGAGCACCTTTTTAGTTCTGGGACACATAGATGGGACATTCACCAACAACAGAAAATCTAAAGGAGATCAATACCCTGCTGGAGAGGCACCAAGCAGCTGTGGGAAGTAGGAGGTGATGAGCTTAAAAAGCCACAAGGTGCTTACACCTAGATTAAAGACTGGTATCTTAATACCACCTGTGGACCTCTGAGCATGTTCTAGTCACAAAAATGTAAGGAGTTTAATCTAGAGCTAAACATAAGCTCAGAACATTAATTAACCTCATTTGAAACCATTTATCTTGCTAAATATCAAACTCCATATTTTAGAAGGGATGGTCTAAATTCACACGTAAGTCTGGAGCAGAAGTACTAATAGAATTTTGGAAACCTGGCTCCTTCTCTTGAGTGTTTTCATCTGTCAGTGTCCAACATGGCAAACCCTCAGAGTTCTGTCAGTCTAAGAAGCAGCTGCGTATTGGGCAGAACTATCTGTAATTTATATGTTCTGGCCTTACTCCAAAAACAGTGGCCACTTGAGTTCAACCAAAAAGATAAATGAAGGCTGAAGTAATTGGTCAAGGTTCTTCCTTCCTGTCAATGTTTAGCAACTCCAAATGAATACATGTTTTCATACATGTTGAGTATGTATTTACCCTTATAATCATGTGTTTTGAGGTTTCCAGTTGCCTGGACATCAGTTAATTTTATTTTAAGAAGTGGTCTAGGAAAATCTGTTCTCCAACACACATGAGCAAGTCAAAAAAATTTTATTAAAAAAAAAATCTGATACAATAACAGAGAAGAGAGAGAGAGAGAGAGAGAGAGATATGAAGAAAGATAATAAGATGTTAAAGATCTACACTGGAGAAGTGATTGATGTCCAAGAAGTCTGTACATGAAAAATCATAGGTATGAAGATGTTTACTTAAAATATTACAGAACATTTCAATTCTTTGTTCCATAACAAGTAGCACAGAGATTTAATAATGTGCAAGGATCTGAGGTTAAGTCTTTAATATTCAAGCACCTATACGATCATTAGATTATTTCAGGATGGACATCAGTGTTTCTGGGTGCTTTTATTTTTTAATTCTGATTGATTTTCTCAAATGAGTCTGGTCTCACCTGTATATTTAAATGCAACCCCAGTCTGAGATTACATTTTTACATTGTTTTGGGTTTTTTCCTGTCCCCCTTGCAACTGACCATGAATTTCTTTCACTGAAATATAATTTTAAAAGTATATATTTATATATGCGAAAAGAGTCTTTGTTTATTTCACCTTCAGTAGAATTTTTCTGAGTTTGTTTTGGAAATATAGCCTTGCAGTAATTCCATTCAATCCTGGATAAAACAGAACAGTCTCTATTGTCATTCTTTGTGCAATCCATCAGTGAAAAAGCTCAGTCAAAGAAAAGTGTTTACAAGTCACTTCACCTGAGCATCATTTCTATGTACAATCCATGACAGCTGAAAACATGTGCCTCCATGACAGCAGAGATGTTTGATGGAGACCATGAAGCTAACCCAAACCTAGGGCTGTATCCTTGGCTGTGACAATCCCAGTTTGCAAGCTGAATGTCTGTCATTCTTCTGCATTTCTGATTCTCTGTTTTGTGTTTTTGTTTGTCCTTATTTTCCCCTTGGGAAGACAGGACAAAAACTCAGTGTCAGTCAATCACTGAAGGAAGGTCTTGTCCTATCAGAAAAAAAAAAAAGGTATACGCAGTGTAACTTGAAACTTGAAGTTCTGGACACCTTCTGTTGGCAGTTCAGTAGCCTGTACACACTGGCCACGTGGAAAAGCAATACTTGGGGGGACCAGGGTGGTATCTTAGTGTGGTGGTGCAAAAAGTATTTTGCTCTTTAAGTTATAATAGAATTTGTGTGCAGTTAACTGACAAAATCAAAAGTCCTCATCTAATCCCAATGCCTTATCCAAACTGTTGTTCTTCATGGATTTCTGGTTCAAGTTTAGACTAATCTGGAGCATCCAGGTATGAAATACAGAGCTAAAAATCCAGAAGGGAGTTTTTGGTTTAGTACAACTGGATCTTGAGGGTGAGTACTGTGAATCTATTAACAACAGCGAGGCATTGGCATTTATTCCTCACTGTTATACAGGGGCTGAGTGAAATACCTGGCTATGTTCATCTTCATTCTGACTTGCACAAATCCAATTCTACACAGAGAGAACAGAAATAAAAATTAGATTTTATAATTCTGATTCTTAAAAGGAAAAAATAAAAAAAGACAAACACATTACCTTATTTCATGATACCTTTTCAAAATAACACAATTATTGAACAGTCATATGTACAAGTTGGCCTCTGTAGTAATTGATACAGATTGCTGAGCCTTATTGGATTAATCCCAAATTTTCCATGGGAAAATTCTGTTAGGTAGACAGGGTTTCTATGATGTAGATAAAGTTATCCTGAGCCACACATCAGCCATTTGAACCAGAAGAAAGTAACTCAGCTTCTGATTAGTCAAAGGCTAACATTTGATTCAAAATTATATGATTAGAAACACACTGTCAGAGCTTTTTCTCTTCTTTAAAATAACAGTCATATGTGGTTGGCCAGCACTTAAAGGAAAGCGTAACTGGTTCTTGCAGTCAGCAAGGAGACACCTCTGAGCTTCTGCCAATGCCTTGCCTCAGTGGTTGTAATTCTCACAGTAAAAGGAACATCTAATAAAATGAAGAAATAGCATTTACTCAATTTGTTAACAAATTTTTCTGAGCCTGTCTAGTGCTGCTGGGAAACCAGCAACTGTTACCTTTATTATTATTATTATTACTTTTCCACCACACCATTGGCAAGTTTCTTTCTTTAAAAGATGAGTATAACAGTTGACTGTGGAAATCTGGGCTAGCCAGGATTTAAGCACAAAACTTGCCTAGAAACAGTGTGTTAAATAGCTCTATCAAAATGATTCAATGCTTGCACTGAGATGCAAACACTTTGCAGTCAAATGTCAAGTCAATCTGAATATGCCCTGGCAAATCTACCAATGAATAGTCTTATCTGGAGACCAGTGAGGTTAATGTGATGCTTACACTGGGTTTTAGAGGAGAGTGAATAACAGCCTAGGATTTGGCTTGTATTTAGTCTTTTAAACTATGAGAATTTTAAGAGCTTTTAGCAGACAGAGCACTATGAGAGTCTAAACAAACTTGTGTCTGATCTGAAAGGGATTTTAAAAAAATTACTTCAAAGGGGAATATCAGAAAATACTTTGCCTTCTTAATACACAGACAAAGCTGAAGACACTGCAATGCTCTCTGTCAATAGTGTACATTTATTTGTTTTCATTCATAGAAACATACAGTTAAAGGATATAGACTTTCCCTCACCTTCCCTGTGAGTCTGCATAGTGATTTATATAAAGAATCATTAAGTGACAGAGTGAATATTTCATATTCCTAACTTTAGAGCTTACCTAAAATCCTTTCAATATGCCTATGTAGGGAGCTACACCAATATGATAACCTGCGTACCTATTTTAATGATATATTTTCTGAGCAGAAAAGCCATATGCCACCTTTTTGTCCTCTCTGCAATGAAACCTAATGAGGAGAAATTCAAGCTTTTGCAGAAGATTAGAATGGGGTAAAAATTCTCAGATGCTCTAGATGAAAATTTGTAAAGTTAGCTGCAAATATCATTGCATAGACCCTGACCGTTATTTTTAATCTCTCTTTGACAAGGAAAAGCTTGCTGGGAGTTGGGACTTGTTATCTTCTTTTTATGGGCCACTACACTCAGAATAACAGGGCTGATAGAGCACTGGTAGTAAGTCAGTTGGGAAGGAGAAATGGACAACAGAGACACACAGCACACAGAGTGTGAGAGAAAAGTGCTATTAATGTTTCTGGCTAGGAATAGCAATTTCTTCATCAGATGTAGGAGTCTTTGTGAAATGAAAAAATCATGTAAATTACTTCTTTATTTATGTACTCATTCATTTTGATGTTGATCTAATTCAGAGTGACATGAGCAAACTTTTATATAAAACCAGTTAGATGAGAAATGAGAAGTTTTGAAACACATTTCCAGGGAAAGGTTGGAAGCATGCTATGTTTTCTTTTTCTTTAACATGTATTCCTATGTTTGCTATGAATATTGATACCTGACTGTTTGAGTCTTTGATGTCGTTATCCATATAGCTTCTCTCTGGCTAGCACTTTCACAGCCCTACAACTTCCCCTCCACAAACCCAGAAAGGAAAAACACTGCAGATAAAAAAGGACAATGGAGAAAATCTGCCTTTTAGCTGCATCATACCTGATCTGTCAGGATTCTCAAATGAGGGCTTTTAGTGATCCAGGAGCATGGAGTGGGGATGAAAGCTCCCACTCACACTACCTTCTATTAAGGACACGAATATTGTGTCACACTTTACTGAAGACTGACCTGTTAAAACTAGCAGAGCCCTTCAAATTATATGTAACATAATTCTGTAAGAACAACATGAAATGTAAAAGTAATTTGTTTCATTCTTTCTGTTTATGTGGGGCTTAAATGACAACCCTTGCACTGGCAATACTTTATATGCCACTCATTCACCTGATTTTAGTAATAATGCCTATTTTTTTCACCTACTGGTTGACACTAATGGCAAAACTTCCACCAGTATTAAAAAGTTGAAGGTGTTAGAAGATGAAGAAATTAAAATCCATTTCTGTTAGGTGAGCTTCAGTACTACAATTACACTTAAGGTTTCAGTCGACTCTCTTCCTCGACTCCTTTCACAGAAGTGGGGCATAGGTTTATTTATTTATTTCACCAGAAACAAGCTAATTAGCTCATCTAAAAAACAAGCAGAAGTTTTGCTGGGAAGTAGGCATGTGAGGTGAGCATTAAATTCTATTACTTTACCTCATAGGGAAAATCTAATGTCTGAAATCTACTGGGACTTTACAGTCAGAGCTCTGAGGTATATTAGTACCCCATGATAAGAATTTGCAAAAAAGACCGAAGCAAAACCAGAAAATGGGATAGGGAGGTGATATAATACTCAGTGCACAGAAGCAAAAGTGTCACTAGTTCATAGAACTGTCAACATTTTTGACACAGATAATTCTGAAAACATCCACCAGTTTGATATCCATCTGGACCTAATGAGATTCGACACAGTAGACCCCCTTGAACTTCCTTCCCCAGAATGTTTTCACCTTGCCTTTTGGACGTGCTCACAAGGGAGACGTGTTGGTCCTTTCATGTCAGACCTTAATTGGAGCATATATTCCCTTCCTCACTGCATCTGTTTCACTAGGGACTTTCATCAGACGAAGTAAAGGGCTTTTTCACTCTCTCAGCCCCCTTTAATACAGAGCATTCAGCTCCTTCTACAAAGTGTCTTCATTTTTTTCCCCCTGTTTTTGAGGTCTCCTACTCATTCTACTATTGAAATGTTGTCTTTGTGCAGTCTGTCCTCTGTATTAACTTCTCCTTGTGCATGGATCTGTCTGCTCCTATGTGAGTCTGCATTGGAGGGGCGAATGAGGGCTCAGGGTATCTTTGCAATTCATTCTGGCTTTCTACATTTAGGAATGTATTTTCCATCAGCATTGTATAATGTGGGAGATTTTCATCTTTCATCTTTTAGCCTGTTCTCCACATCTATTCATGAACCTTCATATCTGTTCCCTCCATTTTTTAGACCCAGAGATCCACTTTTTTATTACCCCAAATCTCTCTACTTCAGTCCCACTTGCCTTACCACTTTTGCTTTGAGTCCTTTTCAGGGAGTACTCCTTCTTTTCCTTGTACCCTTTGTTGCTGTACTTTCTTTTCTCTCTTGTTAAATGCCACACAAAGATGTCTTTCAGTAGACAGAATGGTCCCCATCGGTCTGATAATTGTGTTGGCTGTACTCATATAAATGTTATTAGGAACCAGAAGATTTGACCTTGCTGGTTGTTTCTCAGTCACTGTCGTGGCTCAGATTTTGGATCTCAGCTGAGCAAATCATGTAAACATCTGCTGTTTTCTGCCAGACTGCTATTCTAGCTGATTTGATTCAATTCGATTTGATCCAATTCAAGTCTATGCAGAGTTCTGCAACTCCCACAGTATTATAGTGTTTAATGCCTTCCAATACTACAGAGACCAACAAACCTCTACCTCTTAAGGGTGATTCTGTTTTTCAGCTTCACTGGTGTCAACAGAAACTGCTTTTTGTGTTTGGTTGGTTTTCGTTTGGTTGGTTTTTTTCTTTTTTATTCTTTTGTAAAATCCTGTGCTGAATTGTGATCTTGCTCTTTGACTTCTGTGAAACCACATCTGCCTGCAAACTGTAGGCAGAAAAAAATGTGCACATGTAATAGGCTAATTTTATCCACTGATTTCTTACAAACTGTTTAACAATTCAGTTTTATGAACGCATAATATTATGAAGATGACAATATTGAAGATAAATCTATCGTCTGCAAACCAGAAAGTTTCACCTTATCCATATTTCTCCATTGCTTGTATTGCAATAAATGATTTTGAACTTAACCATGTCATTGCAAACCATTATATAAAGTATATGACCATGTTTAGAATGACTCTTGTATTGCAGTTGTGTTTTTTTTAAATATGACTCTTAAGTGACTGCTTCAAAAACTGCAACAAACAATTTTACAATGATTGACTTCTGAATACAGTCTTTAATAGCACTGAGACAGTAAGAGATAATCTGATTTTACTAGGCTTTACCACCCCTGTTAGAAAAGTGACTTTCAGATTCATAAAAAGAATGAATTTCATGAAATCCATAGGAAATTTGTTTTAGATGTATAATTTAACATATATTTGAAAAGATTCAAATAGTTACTTGTCGAAGAGCAGAAAAGGCTCAATTCTAAAATACTGTTCAGCATTTATTGCAGAAGACAGCCAAAATAGAGGCCACCACTCTTGAGACTCTAAGATAGATAGATATATCTGACTATTCATTTAGATTGCATTACTGATCAAAGCATACCTTCCAAACTGTGTGTAAAAAAATCATTCCTACTACAAGGAGGTGCATTCTGATAATAAAATTTAATAATTACTTTCCTAAAGTGTCTTCCTCACCTAATTAACAGGCCATTACTGTCAAACACTCAGGACTCAACAGGTTATATAGCATAGAGTAGTAGGCCCAGTTAGAAATGGAACACAAGAATTTTTCTGTCCAGCTTGAGTTTGTAGGATCAGTAACACCCTGTACTTTTACCATCATGACATTTTGGGTTATGATGCTTGACCCTAAAATCCATATGCACAATGAAAGGAGTCACGAGTCCAAAGCAAATTGACCAGAGGTGTTAGAAGACATTTGGTGATGTATGCAAACACAGCGGGGTAGGTCTTCACAACCACTTCTGTCTAGACAGATGTGCACATGTGAGAGGCTTAACTTCTCTGATTTGCGAGGGCAGATACTACTACTCTATTTTGAATACTTAGTGAGAAAGCCTTCCAGGGACTTTTCCAACCAAGAGCACCCATTTGAACTAGTCATCATAGAATCCTAGAATGGTTTGGTTTGAAAGGACCTTAAAGATCGCCTTGTTCCAACCCCTCTGCCATGGGCAGGGACACCTTCCACTAGCCCGGGTTCCTCCAAGCCCCATCCAACCTGGCCCTGGACACTTCCAGGGACAGGGCAGGCACAGCTTCTCTGCCCAACCTGTGCCAGCACCTCACCACCTTCACAGTGAAGACTTTCTTCCTAATAGCTGATCTAAACCTACCTTTTCTCAGTTTAAGGCCATTAGTCAAGATTTGATTTAGTTAGCTGTTTTCAGTGGAAGCAGCTGAGCTCAAGATTCTAAAAATTCACTCTCTGAGACAACCGCCAAACATACCCATAATTCAGTTTGATACAATATCTGTGCAACTATTATGAACAATAAGTTACACTGAAAACTCCAATATGAGTGACTTTTCAACATTAGGAAGCTTTTAGGTCCTGCAAGGGAATAAGTATCCATGAAAGGTGGAATTTGAGGCTTAGATGGAATACAACTTTTGAACAAACAGCAAGAACTCCTCTGCTTTGGAAAGAGACAAAGAAAAATGTGTATCTTGAAAGAAGTCCCAGTGGAAAGTCTACTTGTTCTAAGTATGACTTTCTTAAGTTTTCTTAAAAATTAAAAAAAGGAAAAAAAAATAAATCAGATGTGTGCATGATCCAGCTTAGACCATCAGTGGAAACACTCTGCAAAAGGTATTTTTTTTGTGTAACTCAGATAGTTTCTCACTTGTTTGAAAGCAAAATGTCTGTTTTCTTTCCTGAAAAAAAATCTCCCTTTGTTTCAGCACCGTCTGCTTAAGTACTTCAGCATATTGCATTATACACACTGTGAAATTTGGGGGTTTAAATCTTCCCTCTGTGTAGAGTCCTTGTTTTTTGTTTATAAAAAATAGAGTGTAAGGGGACATAAAACGTAAGTGAATCAAGCCCTCAGCTAGCATTTAATTGATAAGAACTAAAGCTAATATTAGATAACAAATAAATGGTCTGTTGCACAGGCATTTAATTAAACACCAAATTAATGCAGTAATGACCTACTGGAACTAACAGCCAGAAATGCTTTACTGCAGGCAAGCATCTGGAATGTTTCACCTTTTTATTTTTTTTCCTCTCCCTCTTCCCTCCTGTACAAACACATTGGAAAGACACACATTAATTTTTAATACTCAGTCTGGACAGCTTCTGCTTTGTCCTTTGCCCTGTCTGAAACCCTGATATCACTGGACATCAAACAATCTTTGCCAGTGCTTGTTTCCTGATAGGCATAGCAAACAAATGGTAAGTTGGTGTTCCTTTCTCTCCCCTCCCCTTCCACACTGCCCTTCTGTGTCATTATCTAGTTGAAACTCAGCCCCGTACACCTTGGGTGATTACACACTGCCCAGAAGATTAATTGCAGACAGTACTTTGGATAATGGTCTCAGGTACGAAGCCTACCATGCTGTGGAGAAGGCACAGGAATCAATACATTTCTTTATCTGTACAAGTCCATGTCTATAAAAGTGCTTTCAATCATACCCCAGAATATCTGAGAGGTGCAGGAGATTAACTGTGCTCAGATCCACTCAAAAAGCCTTCTGTCCAAGCCAAAATATGCAAGACAGTCTTTAAGGGGACCTCAATCATGACTTGTCTTCCTCTTCCATACTATATGAAGTTGTACTACAAAGAAAACTTGTGGGGCTATTAGTGTGTGTGTATATATATATATATATTCATTTATACATGTATATTAGTTACTGACTCTGGATTCCACCCACCAATCTCTGGACATTGACAGGAGTCAGGTCCATAGTCTCCCTGGCTTACTCTATAGTCAGTGGAGAAAGATATCCACCTCTCTTTAGCAGCTGGTGGAAGTGTTGGGTGAGTTCTGCCTCTCCTGGCAGTGCTTTGCTCTCCCCATGGGTTTGTAAAGGCCCATCTAAGCTAAATACCAACTTACAAAGTATGTGTCAAGGCTTACGCGTCTTTCCAAAAAAGCCTAAGTTTTATGACTATTAAAGTAGATTTGTGCTCTGGAGACTAAACTTCTAGGATGGCCTTGTCCCAGTTTCAAGCCTTTCTAGTTTCTGGTCTTAACAAAGAGGAGATCCCCATATGGAACGAGCACTCTCATCTGTGACACTGCAACACAACACTGCAACATGAGTTCAAACACTCATGTAAGTGTACGAGCTAAGAACTGAGGCAAACACAGCTTCAACTGTTATCTCACTAATTATGGTCTGAATGATAGAGGAAGTGGAGGGACAAGTATTCAATTGTTTTCCCACACTTCACATAGGATTCGTTGTTAGTTAGGTGCATAAATTATTCTAAGGTCTTGAAGCAAAACTCAGTGTCCCACAGCAACACAGATGAGAATCATATCTATCTAAAAACGTTACTTGATAGACTGCATTTTGTCCTCAGAAGGGATTCTCTATCACCAGGTTTTGCCTCTTTATTTATCTGTGGGCTATGCAGGCTGGGATAGAAACAGAATCAATCTTACATTCAATGTCTCTGGTGTGCTCATCTTCAGATTTTTAATTCATCAGGTTACACTGAAAAAAAAATATTCATATAATACTTATTGAAATGTGCTCTCTCCTGGAAGAAAGCCAGCTTTGGAGCAGGGCTTTAGATTTCTGTTTTATGAATCTACATTATACCAAGTGATATAGATTTGTTGTATTATCAATAGAATACTAGTGAAAACAGTCAATGAAGTCTAGAACACTATTCATTTCACCTTAAAACAGGCACTTGCATTTGTAAAACAGAATAATGCCCTAGAATTCCTTCTCTCTACTGACTAGGTCTTTACTGCCAATGGCTTAGATTAGAAACCTGACATCAACTGAATTTATCATAAACTTGGTACTAGTATAATAGTTATCACAGTAATAACAACAATCGTAGTAATAATAATAATCACAACAACTCCAAAGAAATTGAAGAGATTTGTAAAGGTCCTGATGATTCAGTAGGTGGCTGAATGCTGAATGAAACTTCCAGCTTGTGCCTGGGAGTTAAGTGTCACCACAGTCATTGTTTTTTGGATGAGGGATAAATCTGAGATCTTTTTTTGCCATTACAGACTATTATCATTTTATAAGAAATAAAGGTTGACCTCAGGGTTTTTGCCACATGACAAAGGGGAATTATAATCTAGTTACTTAAGATCCTCTTGCAGCTGCTACTGCAGACCTTCGCTACCTTTCCTTATCCTCCAGTTAGGAACTGGCACCATCCATTGAAAAAGCAGTCCTTGTATGCTGTATAAAAAGCAGTAACTTTTCAAGACTTTGATGCTGAATGTATACACAAACACATCCATGGAAATGTATGATTGCTCACACACGCTTCAGGCTAATTCCATTCCCTTTTATAGTCACTGACTCTTACTGTGATCACTTTGATGCTTGGCTTGAGAGCATTTATACTGATATAAGTAATGGAAAAACTCCTGAAAGAGGAGCAAATTATCTTTCCTTTTCTTTTTTTCTTTTTTTTTTTCTCAGGCAATATATAAAGTGCTAGCTACACCTTCTCTAAACAAAAGTGCAGGTAACACCTCCCATCAGAGCACTGAACAGTACAAATTAGTTCATTAAACATCCCAGCATCCCTGTGGGGTAGGTATGTATTTTATTATCCCCAAGTTAGCAGGCAGGTAGAGTTGACTACCTCAAAGACACACTTATGGTAAATGAAGGAACTCTAACGCCTACTCCTTTGTTCTACTGGGTAAACAGGCAATAGTTCAAGGCAGCTTTAGTTCCATGTCCCATTATCTTTGTTGCTTTCTGTGTGTCTTGTGGCAATGCAACCATAACATAAGAAGTCACTTTTTCACTGGTGAAAATAGGAATTTTTAAAACAGGGTAGCTTCCTGTTACAATATCGTTGAACATGTAGAGCTCCTGTTAAAAGCCTCCTTTGTTCTCTGTGCTCGTACACTTTTTCCTGTATGGTTTGAAGGAAAGCACAGTATGACTTTGAGAACAAACCCAAGCCTTTCCAATGCAGCCTGCATTGTACACATGTGTACCCAATATATGAGCTGGTGCTACTAGGGATAAGGCATCTGGAATATCAAGTTCAGATGGCTCAGAACCAGATTGAGCTCATAAAATGAACATTACCACAGCCACAAAACTAACTGAGGTAATCATGTACTATTTAGACAAGCAGCAGCATTGCCCTTTGTGAAGGGCTTTGGAATGTGCAAGTCAAGTGTATGGTTGCATAAAGATTGTGGATATTACACCCAGAGAAATCCTCAGAAGACAACAGCATCATTAACTATTTACGTCGTGACTCTACCCATTATCACATTTGACAAACAGTTTAATTTCAAGGAGTAAAAACAAAAATAAAAAATAAAACAAACACACAAAGACACAAAGAGGGAAAGAAGAAAGCTGTGCGTCAACAAAAGCAGTTCAGAAATGAAAAGCAGGGAAGATGTCAAGCCCCTCGAAGGAGAGACATGGGAAATAAAAGATTCTGCTGTTTTCCCTGTTCACTTACTTTCATTTGAGATAAATCATGACTATTTATCAAATTTAGAATTTAATACAACATGGCATTAATTTGAAGACATGCATAGAGAAACAAAGAGCCTTTACTCTCAGCCCCATTCTTCACAGTGAATTGAACAGTCACTTACAGCAATGACAACAACCAATTTTATCCATATATGAGTGGTATATATCACATCCAAAATATACAAGTAATTATTAGATTCAGTGTTTGTGTTGTATAAAATTAGCCCGAGGGATAATTTGGTCTTTGTGTGACTCAGCTGCTACTTTCTTGACCAGACAAGGCTCATAACATAGTAATTGTTTGAAAAGGCTGAGGCTATAGAAAGCTGATGCAATTTTTTCTGACTATTTAAACAGGCTCAGGAATATGTACTGAATGTACAGCTAACAAAAGCTACTGCATGAAGTACAGAATGCCTGAGCAATTTAAGCTATCTAAGTTAAGGTCAGAAGACTTCTGAGGAAAAACCAGTTTCTTAAACATGAGCTGTAGCAAGCTAAGGCAATTGATTGTGTTCCTTTTTGTGTCAGACTAAGGTGAGAAAAATTTTTTACATAAGCAGTTGTTAGAACTGCCCTAAAAACCTGCTGGGTAGCTGAAATCTTGAGGCAGGTCTGTCATACAAGTCCAGAGTAGGATGAGAGGAAACAGACTCAAGTTGCATTAGAGGAGGTTTATATTAGATATTTAGTGAAAAAAAAAAATCACCAAAAGTATTGTCAAGCCCTGGCATAGCTGCCCAGGGCAAAGTCCTCACCCTTGGATGGATTTAAAAGCTGTGTGGATGTGGCACTTGGGGACATGGATTAGTGGTGGGCTTGGCAGTGCTGGAGAATGGTTGGACTTGATGATCTAAGAGGTCTTTTCCAACCTAAATGATTCTGATGGGTAAGAGAGCTGAGAAGCAGTTTCTCCAGAGCTATAAGGTTGCTCAAATTGATTTAATGAGAACATGAAACTGTGAGCAAGAAGAAGGCTTTTTATTTTTCTTCCTTGTAGTCAACTCAACAAATCACTTTCCCAATCATCAAAATATTTCCTTGTAGATGGGACTTCTCTAAGGACTAATATTCTTATCATGGAAGCGGGACAGTACCCATTGCATTTGGTTGATCACAAAAATTTTCACACCTGCCAAATTATATAGCTTCATATTTCAGTCCTGTCAATTGCGGACAATATGCAAACATCTTCTTACCCCTATTTTAGGGATGAAGGTATGAATAAAAATGTAAGCTGTATGCCAGTCTGCTTGTAAATATGTGATATACACACAAGCAAAAGAATTAAGGTAAGACATTTCTTTAATTGTGTACATTTTAGTATGTCATTAATTATTTTCTACTGCATTTCTCATTTCCTAAAGGAGAGTACCTGCTTAGTGAGCACTTATTAAATGCTCTCTTTTTAATTCATAAGGGAAAATACAGTCTCATGATATGTTTACTACATATTATTCAACTTTTATTTTGAAGACAGAATCATTTATTTCTTTCCAAGCTTTTCAGCAATTCTCAACAATATACCATCTGTCTGCTTTGTAGGCATGAATATATTTAACTTCACAACAAGACTAAAAATGTACTGTATAGGTGGGGATATTGAGGTAAAAAGTGCTAAGTTGAAAAATGCTATCTAATTCTGAGGGTGTATTTCTATCTGAGAATAATGTGACCCAGCCTTTTCTCTTAGTCCTTTTGAGATGGCCATAGCCATTTCTGAAAGTTTCTGATGTAGCCTCCACATCTTCTGCCCCAAGAAGGAGGATTAGCCAGGAGCTGTGTGTAAACCAGCACAGACACTGAATGCCATGGATGAGCTGGAATGTGGGTCTGAAGTCACGAGAAGCAGTTGGATGGGGATTTTGACTGAGGCAATTAAAGACTACAGTACCCAGAGGGCTCACACCAAGTTGTAACCATTCTTTCCATTCCTTTCACCTTTTCAAATACCTTTTACACAATGAATTTCAATCTGCTCCTGTTGTCTCTGTTCCTTGTTCCCTTGTCACTCTCAAAGTCTGTCTGTCCCTGACACTTGTTTTAGACTCCCATACCCAAACCCAGATTTCACATCCTGTTGTAACATCCTCTCCATATAACACTGTCCTCCAGGCTTGGCTTTGTGTTCCAACACATTCAAATTCTCCATCACACCAAAGCCCAAATAAATTGATTTTTCTTATCCATCCAGCTCCAAATCAGCCAACTCCTCATGTCAACACAATCTTATTCTTTCCTTTCAATCATATTTCCTTTTTTTTTTTTTTGTCAGAGAATCACTGATGATCCTTATTGGTCCCTTCTAACTCAGAGTATTCTAAGTCCAGCTCCTAGTGCTGCACAGGATGACCCCAACAATCCCACCAACTGACTGAGAGCATTGACCAAATGCTTTCTGAGCATTGCCAATGTAGCCTTAAGGAAAGGGAAAAAAAGCTTTCAAAGACAACTTTATGTGGGTAAAGCAGAGAAGAGTTCTTTTACTTATAGGGTTTTGGGGTACAGAATATAAAGGAGTATAAAAGAGTATATAAAGTATAAAAGAGTATATAAAGTATAAAAGAGTACAACACGTGTTGATAAGTAACAGATAGAAAAGACCGGTGTTAGGATGAACTCATGGCCTCATGTGAGCTCTTTTCCNAAGCAGAAAAAGCCCTGTCTACTTGGCAGCATGCTAATTTTATAACTCTATTCAATTATCATATCTAAAGGTTGTATCCAATCTAAGATATGTCCATGCCCAGAACTTCCCTTGGTTCTGCCTCATGGCACGCCTCTCCTAGAATTGAGTTGGAGGTCTTAAGACCCCTTTCCCTTATTGGAGCTTCTCCAAGGTTGCTGGGCTTTGCTTTCTTGTTTTGACTAACATGGTATCTAGCTGCCTTAGCTCTGGTATATGTTTGCCTTGCAAAGTGTTCCAGCTATTATCTGACCCTTAAGACAGGGTCAGAGGTTGTTAGCTATACTATATGTGAGAAACTACCTAGAAGTATAAAAATCTACAAATTCATGAAAACCCCAAGGCATCACCAGCCTTGATGCTGTGACCACTGCTCTGAGGAGCCTGTCAGTGTCTGACCACCCTGTGGGGGAAGAATGTTTTTCTAATATCCAACCTAAAAGTCCCCTGACACAACTTCATGCATTTTCTGTGCATCACGATCAGAGCATGCTTAAGCACTCCAGGTCAACAAGAAATATTTGTTTATTGCAACTGCTAAATTCTGAGATTTCTTTGCTAAGCAAATAATTTCATTTTGGAACGACCTACAATCAGTCACAGAGATTCTGTAATCACAATATGCATGCATAGAAATAGACATGTAAACCCATCTATGAACAACCACACAGCATAGAAAATTTCAACTTGATCATACAAGTTGTCAAAATTATTACTGAAAACATGCATGAACTTTCCAGTAAGTGTTTTTGTCAGCCCCACTTAGAATATTTTAACCAGAGATCCCCACTGTATCTAGAAAAAATTCCAAATTTAAAGTATAAGATAAATAAATTATGAAATATGCATATATTACATGGCATATGGCAACTACAGTTATTTTTAAACCAGAAAATATCCTTAATCTGGATTTAAATATTAGCAGACTAAAACTTTAGAAGATTGCATTCAGGATTTTCATGTATTCATACATAATTTTGGACATTTAAATCAGTATTGAAATAGCTAATTTATGTCTCCTTTTGAGAGTTCTCAGTACTGCATTTTCCCTGTCTTTCCTGCAGAAAGTGGTAGTGGTAGTGTTTGTGGATGTGGTAGTGTTTTTTTTTTTTTATTTCTGGTTAACAATGAATTCTAAAAATACAAAGTTTTATGAAATCTGGAGCTATTTACAAAGTCGAGACACATTTGGGAAAGAGGTTCAGTCTAAAAAGGGAGCAGAAAATAAAGTACTGAAAGGTTAAACCATTTCTTACAAAGTTCATTTTTCTCTATTTAAATGACTTTTTAAATTCACCACTGATCCACTACTGAGAAAGTGAAAAGACACTAAGTATAAATAATGTTTTGCCATAACAAATGCTCTTACAGACAATATGGTTGTAAAGAATAGGTGATCCTTTTATTTTTTTTTAATAAAACAGAATTTATTTGTCTTCTCATAATTTATTTTCCTCTATTTTTTTAGCTTACCCAGAAACTGAACTTGTCCTTACATTCAAAATTCTCATGCAATTAATCTCAAAATCAGATGATGTTTCAAAAAGACATATTCAGAAACATGTCAGCATTTTAAATGGTGCTGTTTAATATTTTTATCTTCAGGAAAGCATGTGGCAGTGATAATTACCCAAATCTGATGATCTGCATAGCTAACACCACTGCATTATTCTGTGTCAGTGGAATAAACAGTGCCCCCACAATACACTGTGAAATGTCCCATTGCAGTAATATCAAGCTGTCATGATTTCATAAAATGCAGATGAAGAGTTGTTTCACTGTCATTCTTTGGGTAGTAATCAGGGAAATCTATGGAATGAATATAAAACAAAAAAAAAAGTTTCATGCTCTGTAGAAGAGAGAAAACACAATTTCAGACTATGGGGTAGTTTGCTTCCAGAACTCATAATAGATGAGTCTTTAGAATAAGAAGCATCTTAATTCAAAAAGTAAAATAAAGACCAAATGACACAACATTTCAAAAGGTACCCACTAGTTGTTGTTTTGCTTTTTTCCTAAATTGATGACTTGAGCATGCTGCCTTGACATGATGCTGCAGTGTCTTTTCTCCTGCTTGACTAGACAGATAGGCCATGTCCCGTCTACTGAAACTGCTGTTATATGGTATTTATTTTGCTGTCACTACACATGATCTGGTTTAATCTCTGTGGACAGCACTGAATTCTATTAATCCACCTCTTCAGACATGGAAAGGTACTGATTCACCTGAATGCCTATATTCCAAATGTACAGAAATTAACCCATTAAGCTGTTCACAGAAAAGCCATATTAGAATTTTCTTACAAATAATCCAAATGTTTCAGATTGAAAATGTTATAGAGACTTATTCAAAGCCTATTGGATTGACTGCCACTAAACTAAAGTTAACACTGCAGTAGATGCAAGCACAATTCCTGTATATTCCTTTAAAGGAATTCCAGTGTGATGGACATTTCAAACAAAGTAAATTTTATCCTCCTTACATATTTTTTTTGCCTTTTTGGGGAGATATTTTTCTTCCTAGCTGATGTGGAGCAGAAAGTCATAACTTTGGATAATCCAGGAATAGAGCCAAAATGCCACAACTTGATTATGAATGAAATGCCATCTGGATTCCACATTCAGGCTGATCGACAAAAGTCACTAGAACACTCCATGCCTCCATACCCATCTCTAAAGCTAGCCAAATGGTAATAAAAATGACCTTCCAATAAGGTCTTCCCCCCCCCCC
>WBMV01000952.1:792505-847524 GCA_013396655.1 Campylorhamphus procurvoides | reverse complement strand
AGTGCAATATTTCTAAGCTTCTGTTAGATCCTAGGACAAATAATGTCATACTTCTCTTATAATATAGTTTTATGTATTTCTTTTTTCAGAGGGCAATGATTGGACCAGGGACTTTAATTGAACTGTCTTGCCATTTTCCAACACAGCTTGTTTTTCTCTGTTAATGTCTCACAAACTCTTTTTTAAATAGCATACTTTTGCTAAAGTGCAAATTTCATTCCCTTTGCTGAAAATTCCTTATCTTTATTCTTGTTGTTTGACCTTTCATGTTATTGTTGTGTCTCACTTCACCTTGCAGGGCCTCATATGTCCCTCTGAACCTTTCAAAGACATCACAGTATTTTCTTTTAAGGACACTTTTCTTCTTACCATGCATATGTTTGATAGCCTCTCCTTAAGATTCCCTTTTAGTGTGTGCTGGAAGATGTTCTTGAACTTGTCCACAGCTATTTCTAATTTGTCTGATCTTCATCAGTCAGTTTAAAGGAGCATAAAATGTCATCTGCCTCATCCGTCACCATGTGTGTATTAATGTATTTATCTGATTCACTTCCTCTTGCTCATCTAGGCTTGATGCAATTCTGAATCTTTCAGATCTCCTAATTTATTTCAGTCACTCTTCAGGCTTACTGAAGTTGAATTTCTCAGGTGAACTAGTCTGAAATGATGTCATGCTTTAGCAGTTCTATATGCAATTATCATCTTAATAGCCTGTAAGCCCTGTTTTGTATACTCTTTTGGTCTGCAGCCAAGCAAAGAAGTCTGTTTACTCCCAAAACTCTTTACTTTCTTTATGGAAGCAGGGATAGAGGCAAACCAGAAAAACTGGCAAAAGAAACTAGTCTTCACTGGGTAACTTGGAATTGCCATTATGTTAGATTGTCATGAATTCTCATGATTCAGCCGTGTCCCTTATCTTTGGACAAAATACACCTGTATCTTTGACTGCAAACCATGGTAATTGACCTAGTTCATTCCAGATAACCTGAGTAGTACATCTGGTTTATGTAGTCACTACATGACCTGTTTGCCTCAAAGTCTCCAAGTTGAGCTCAACCTTGTGTGAAGCTAGAGAAAAACTTTGCTAAACTTCCTTCACACCTTGCCACTCTGGCTTGGGTCAAAGAAATTGGTTTAACAATGGGATAGTTTACCTCACTTAAACTTATGATATTGACCAATGAGTGGTAATACCCCAGCCCTGGAAATATTCAAGGCCAAGTTGGACAGGGGTTAGAGCACCCTGGTCTAGTGGAAGGTGTCCCTGCTGATGGCAGGAGGGTTGGAACTGGATGGTCTTTAAGGTTCTTTCCAGAACAAACCATTCTATGATTCTATGATGATCCTAAGTCTTAAACTCCACTGAGGCTACTTTTTGTAGTCAGCAGAAATGGATCCACTCACCCCCAGAGGATGTCTCTGTTTCTATAGGGAAACATCTTCAGCAGCCAGGTCTGAGTAAGAAAGAATTAGGAATTATTTCACGTTCTCTATCTGAAGAAGCTCCTACAGATTTTTTTATGGTGCTAAGCAACCTGCCTGATATATAGTTTGTAGGGTTTTTCATTTCATCTTAAACTGGGAACCTGCATTTTGTTACCTGGCTGGTACTTTAATTTTTACCAGCTGTATTTACTAAATCTTTATTTCATGCATAAAGAATTAACATTGTGAGATGGATCTTCTCCATGGAATGAGGCAACAACAACCACAAAAAATATTAATTTTTAGATCCACAACTCTGGATTCTTGATATAAAACACATGGAAAATTTAAAGTGGGATGGATATGATTTCCAGATTAACAACTCAGACAACTTTTGTGGTTTTGACAATGTTCAACACTACAAAAACACCTGAAGAAAAGTCTAGACACTATGTGTTCCTACATTTCCAAGGGTGCCCAAGACACCTTGTAATTTGTTGTCAATTTCTTCTCTAGTCAAATTTGAATTCTTTCCCCTCAGAAGTCATGTTTTCAACAAGATAGAGATTTCTCCCTTCCTCACACCTTGCACATAATAAGGAGCACAGATGTGAGCTTCAAAGCAATTATCAAGAGCTCTAAAATATAAAAACATTGATTACAATCCCCTTTTCCACTGCTCCTGATAACCTCCTCTAGAGTGTAGTCCTTAGGGAAATTTAAAAGCTGAGGAACAAAGAGGAGTTTTATTTAAATTTGTCGAAGATATTTTAGCAGGCAATGGAATATATACCACCCCTGCCATGTTATATGTCCTCTTTCTGCTGTTTTTATAAAACTACACTGGAGCCTCGGCTGAAGCTGACCTGAGAGTTTCTGTGAGACAACCACAGCCCCTTGTGTGAAGCAGTGAGCTTTATTTATAGTGACAGGATAGTCTTTGTGCTTTTTTTCTATTTCTGTGTTACGCACACAGATTTATTTACAAGTGGAAATACAGCGGTGACTACCCTTTGCTGCGACAGTGGATGAGCTCTGCACTTTATTTAACTGACTTTGTGTCAGCTTCAATTTCTTGACTGCTCGGAGTGCGGGTTCTGTGGGTCCTACCAAGGTATCCTTTGATCTTGCTCAGCATTTCGTTTTCTGCTTTACCCCTTGGGCCTATGGTTTGCTGCAGGACTCCTTCCCTCACCTCCTTGCTTTGTGTCTTGAAAGAGAACGCGTTCACTTTCACATGTATCATTTTGCAGACTCCTGTGATCATAGAGGAAGGGGAAATCAGCTTTTCCATTACAATGTGTATCATTGTAGCTCTACTTTGCAGTCATACCAACAGTAAACTATTCATTTTTTTATAGTTTTAACACAACAGAGACCAAGGCTTCGCTTTTCTTTACAAAACAAAGTGAGATCTAATTTTCTCTTGGTTCAGTTTATTACTGAACACTGGGCAAAGCCAAGTAGGGGCCAAGGGGACTGACCTCACATTGGTTAATCTCTATTCTGGAATAATGGATGGATTTCCCAGTTGCAGGCAAACATTAGATCTTAGGGCTATTCTCTTTCATAACCCAGGAAAAATGAGAATTGTCCTGGTTCTGTGATGTGTGGTCAACTTCTAGAATATTACCTTACCTTTTTCTGATGCAGGTTAAACAAGGACAGCATGCAAATGTTTTGTAGCTTGCACTGATCATGGAAACTCTTTAACCAAGAAACATTCTCTGGTTCCTTCTTCCCCTTACTTTACTGCACTGTGTACGCTACCAGGGTGACGTAAAATTACTAAAGTAGAGGTTAATGCAGAATCTGGAAACAGAAGTGCTAAAAAGGAGAAAATACTAATAAAATAAATTATAAAGTATGAGAAAATTATTCCTTTAGGTTTTGAACCAGAAAAAAATAACAGGTCTAGACTTCTCAGGCACAAGACGTTTCCTCATCTTCCAGAAAGAACCCAGGAATAAAAAATCACAAGCAACTCTAACCTCACAAGAAGTATAGACAAGTTTTGGGAATAATTTCCAGCAAGCTGAAGTTTAATAACCATCTAACTTTGTAAATAATTCTTTGAATTCCTCCAGAGTATGTATCTTTTTTTTTTGTTGTTTTGTGGGTTTTTTTAATTAGACTAGAAGAAAAGTTGCCAACAGAGGACAAGACAGAGTGAGTTACACAAGTGTTTCCTTTTATTGTTTGGGGTATATCCCAGCCAAATCTTGACACCCTTCTCTTCTCTTTGAACCCCCCTTAAAATAAAACACAGGTAGAGAGATGGAAATATGCTGCAGAATGATTCATCCAGGTTCTTGACCTGCATAATCAGAGCATGAGGTCTGCTCAGAACATCACTGAGCTCAGCAGTTGTTCGAAACAAGTTGAGTTATAGAAATTTGAGACTTCTCAGACACTCCATAAATTAAATTACTGTGATGTAAGCAATCAGCGAATGATGCCTCAGCAACTTGGAAAAGTCATATTTGGAGAAGACAGTCAGATGATGAGACAGGTAATAGAAATTGCATCTATATGCCCTAGAAGCTAAGAAAAGAAGTCCTAAGGAGGTATGGTATGGAAAGATAAAAGTCATATTCTTATTCCATTTGAAGTCAATGACCAAACTGAGGCTGACTTTAAGATTTATCATTCTTTAAACTTGGCAATTTTTCAGTCAATGTAGAAATGAAGTCCTTATAATGCTGTCTCTTTTTCATGTTTTAATCAATTTTTAAGGCACATGTCAAAGTAGGTGACAATTGCTAGTTCATGCAACAATGAAGATGTACTCATATTTAATCAAAATTTAATCAACTGTAATAAAAGTGAACTACTTAAGGTAAGATAAAGTAGAATTTCATGTCTATACTCCAAGGATGTTCTACATTTTCAGAAAGTCCATATCCAATCTATCTACAATTCCGTACTTAATTGTTTAATCCCAAGTTCCTTTTTGGAAGTGCAAAACCAGGAAAATCTTCCTTGCATCAACATATTTCATAGCCCAAAACATGACTGTGAACAGCATGAGCTAACAGTCTAGTAGGATAGTGTGAGTTTTTTGTACAGGAAGCCAACAGAGGGACTGGAACTCGAGTGGAAATCCCTTGGTGGCTTTGAATGGCCATAGCTGGTCATAGTCAGTAGGTTGTCTCCATGTTAGAGTTTTTGATACAGGTCACAAAACATGCCTGGGAATTTGAGGGAGTCCTTGGATCATCACACTATTTCTGCTATGGTCTGCTACCTGTTCAAACCACCATCATACCTTGAACTGCAGTGCACACACCCTCCACATACAGATGTGGGACTGCTGTTGACTTCTCTGCATCCTCAGGTTAAATGCCTCTTTTGCTACTTTTCCATCTCCCAGGTATATTCTACTGACTATGCAAATGCTTCCCACTCAGACTATGTCTTTACCAAGGATATTTATTTCTGAAATATTAATACATTTTCACATCTAGTTCATTTACCATCACCCCAGAAGATATGATACTCCAGAATAAATACAAATTCTATTTATCAATACTCAATGCAACCAATTTTCTTACAAAATACTTTGCCACGACTTCAGTAGCTCTATTAACCTAAAAATCATATAAAAAAGGAAGCAAATTTTCTCTTCAAAACCCTACATTCCCCAGAGGTCTTTGCACAACAGACACTCTGCCTTCCTTTCAGCTATTTTCAGTCTTTGTCTGAGAACTTAGGCAAAACACTTTTGATCTTTATAAATAAAATTTCTTCCAAAAGGCTGTACTCACAAGATTTTTCTTCCATGGTCTCTGCAGTCCTTCATGATGCTTTTTACAAAGTCACATCATACTTTTCAGACTTTTATGCAGCTATTTCACTCTTTTCTCTCTGTATTTCATGTATTGGCAACAGTTTATGTTATTTTCTTATTGCCAAAATTTGAATTTTTGTCCTGCTATTATCTTTAACTTGATAAATTTTAATGTATTTTCCTAAGTTTAGGTCAGAGTGCTCTAGGATTCTTGTCTTACTTTTCAGTCTTTGATTTCTGCTGTAATCTGATCTCCCATTGGAGATTCACTGAATTCTCTGAAATTATTCCAACCACTCATGAATTTTTTCCCCATCTCTGTTATAAGGGATACAAAGTTTCTCTCCAAAGTCTTCTGTGAAAACAATCTCTTTCAAAAGTTAAATTCTTTCCAAGATCAAAAAAGTCTTCAAATTTTTTCAGTTCTTTATGAGAGGTACAATTCTTCATTCATGTGTAGAATATTCAATTAAATTTCCAGTAGTGCTGGAATTTGTAGCTGCTATTCTTTGTCCTCTATACACCTCCTTTTCCTACTTTTTGGTTTCCAGGTACGGTTATCTATCTGTAACTCTATCCTCAGTAAACTGAATATTTCTTATGTGGCAATTAATACAGAACAATCAACACTAGCAATTCTGAATAAAACCTTATAAATTATGAAATACAGCAGGGGAGATAACGTGTCAGCTTGTTAGCCTTGGGAGGGTCTTGGGTTGGTCTTGTAAGAGGCAGGAACTTGAATATATAAATTCATTTGCAGGCCCATCAAACACTCTCAAAAAAATCAGAATGTTTAACAAATGCAAAGTTGCAATTTCAGTCCTCAAAGGGCAAAATACTCTTTCACAGATAAGTATTCTTAGATTTATGAGATCTTAAACAACAGTGTATGAACTGAATCATGCTCTTATGCAGTCATGCAAAAGCAAGACCATGAGACATCAATGTACTTTGAAAGACATTGTTTGAAAGTCACTGTTCTACTCTATTTTGTGTTGCTATGTCCTGTGATGAAATGCGGTTTTAAAGAAAACTGTAATGCAGTAAGACTGAGTCTAAGGGATAGCAACAAAATCAGAGGTCTAGAAGACATGGTCTATGAGAAAAAATAGAATATCTGGAGCTGTTTGACTTTAAAAAAGGAGAGGTCTGAGAGGAACGTAGTAACAGCCTCCACATAGAAGAAAAACTTGCAAATCCATATCTTTGGATATGGATTTCTCTGTTTTGTGTGGATATGTGAATCTTTGCCCTTTGTGGGTGTGGGAATCTTTATTCCTCATATCAATAGACTAGAAAGAATGGGCTTAAGCTTCAATCAGATTAAATTTCTTGATAGAAGATATCCTGGAGCATTGTTCTTGATTGCTCAGTAAAGTTGTGGAGCCTTCACCACTGGGGACTTTTAAGAAGGTTTAGGAAAATATATTTTATTTTATCTTAAGAGAGGCAAATATATTATATTATTACTTTTCAATGTTCTTGAACTTTTCTAAAAGTTTCAGAAGAAGTATAAACATCTGATCATACAGTGCAAGTTTTTCATAGGCTATATCTATTTTTCAAAAGGTTTGCACCTCAGAGTGTGAGCTCTGATTTCTAGTACAAGAGCTTCAGGGTGATAAACATGTGTACTAAGCAAAGGCATCCCCCCTTCCAGACTAAGTGCCATGTCCCTACTATCTGTAGAACTTCTCTGACCCCTATCTGCACTCTGTCTGGCTCTAAGATAAAATTCGTGTTTGTGTATTTCACATTTAAAGTATCTAAATTACTGTTGCAGCCCCTTAGTGTCATGTTTTTTTACAGCATGAAACTGAGACCATGTGTTACACCCCCTAGAGAAAAGCAAGAAAACATATGGCACTCTCTGAGAGGCTATAAAGGAAAACTGTGTAGGGCAGAAAGATTAAACCAGTACAGCTTGGACTGCATTGCCTAGAGACCTGGTCTCTGAGTGTTCTTCCTCCCCGAATACCACTTGGTTTCACCTCTGAGGTAGTACTCCAATACATACCCAGGCAACAGCAACCATGTTGATGATGTAGACAACACTTTGTAAACAATTTCAGAATCTGCTCCCAAGTACTCTACTTCATGTTCTCTATTAACTTGTTTGAATGCTTAAAAATCATCCAAAGATATACAGAGATCTACAGATCACACAAGTTCCACAAGATGCCACGAAGTTCATTTTTAGTGATTCTTTGATTAATGTGGTAGATGTGAGTTGTGAGCCTAACTTGATCCTTTGATCCCACTTCACAGTGAGAGGCAGGTAATGACCTTCGGTTCTGCTTTGGGTGACTTTTGTGTGTGGCTAATATATCCCCAGAAACTATAGAAAACTTAGCCTGATCCCTAGCAGAATAACCTTTCAATCCAGGAGAGTCCAGGCTCTGAGATGCAGAAAGTTGCATCCACGCCTTCCTCATTAGCTTTACTGCAGGATGGGAGAATGAGGGCTGTTTGGATTCTAGCGTTTGCATAGATTTCAAGGCTGCCATGCATAAGCAATGCAGAGGGAGCATGTACTTTGCAACATCACTACTATGGGTCTCTACGTTGCCTTTTACACCGGTTGTGCAGAAAACATAATGATGAATGCAGCAGGAAAAGTTTAATGGAAGGTAGTCTCACAGTAGGTGAATGGGTGCCTGATTTTTCTGCTCAAAGCTTGGTTGAAATCATTCCCTTTTCTCAAAACAATTCAGTCACTTCATAACAGTTTAAACAGGCACTTCCCAGCATTTCCACTGGATTCACCATGTGATGGTGGCTTGGTTATTGAACCATGCAGCACTCAATGCAGAAGGCTCGATGACCACATTCCTTTTATTTCCTTACACTAACATTGATTTGCAGCAAACTTTTTCCCCATTGCCCTTAGAAAAGGTGAAGCCAACAGCATCCCATGCTGGATCCAGCTGCTCTTGTTCAGGATGTGAGAACATTGCTTTGTAATGATCATAATAAACAGAGAATCCCCCGCCAAGATTTCCAACACACCATGCAGCTTGGCATTTTCAATATATATTTAAAACAACAAACCAAGACAAGCAAGTGCCTTTCCCAGAAATTGCCAATGTATGCTCTGAGATCTCTTGCATTTTGCATTGTGTCAGTCTGTGTCAGAGGCTTCAGGAAAGGTAATATAGAAGATGAATGGAAGTCTATCATCGCAGTGCCAAGATGAAAAAGTGACAGCTCATAATGAAAAGAAAAATAGTTTCCATTTTGGGCCTCTGTAAGTAAGAAAGTGACAGAGCCATGGGAACTGTGAGGCTGAAAAATGGTCCCTTTGACAGACATGCCTGTAAGTGAAAGTGCATGGGATATAATACTAGCCATAATATAGGGAATAATGATGATTTTAGGGATCACATGATTTTGAATAAATCCTTGACTAGTCCATGGAAAATGGAATGGAAAGAAAACTAGCAAAAACTGTAGTTTCATTTAGAGAATAAATGACCTAAGGATGTTTTTCAGTCTCTATATCTGTGATTGAAGCCTGTGAAATGACTTTGGATATACACAGGGTAACCAAAATGAGAATCAAGAGCTTCCTGTAAACCTGAAATGGGATGCATTGCTCATTTTTTTTGAAAAGGCAAAAAACAAATTATGTAAAAGAAGGCTCAGGATGATGAGGAAGAAGGTTCTGGCCATAAAATCTTTCATAAAGCTTCATTTTATTAAAACCACATATGACATTTGCTTTCAGGTGAGGTGAAATAAGAAATATTTCATATTTATGGAATTGCCAACTTAAACAATAGCTATAGGGGCAAGTCATACCATGTAACTTTAGGTTTAGATTAAAAATAGCACTAAATGCTGTATGACATTCTTATTTTCAGTTTAAGCAAGTATTTAAAGTCAGCTTAAAGTAACTTGAGACTGTTAAATCCATGTATATCAACATAAAGCTTTGTGTAGGTTTAAATATATCTGGTTTAGAACTGACTCTGGTTAAACCACTGTGACGTCCCCTGATTGCCAAGGCCTTGGGGCAATATTCACCCCTGTGCAGAGGACCAGCAATATTGAGCTTAAAAGGGAATTACATGGTACGTGAATTCCACCCTAAAGCATATTTAAAATAGTTTTCCCTGCATGGCTTCTTTCTTCACTAGCTTTCCTCAGGAGGAAAGGTTAATAAGGATAATACTTTCTCCTTCCACATGAGTGTCTCTTTCAGGATCTCAGTGAATTCTGAAGTTCTTAAAAAAGCATTTATAGACTTTTATAAGACATTGCATTCAATTCTCTTTGCAAGCTTTCAGAAGTAAAATTTGAATAATAAAATGGAAAAAGAGTGGATAAAATTTTTGCTTGGGTTTTCTTTTGTGGCTTGAGTTTGTTGGGGTTTTTCCAGACAAAGAAACTAAGGACACTCATGGATCTCTGCTAGGAATACTCTGTGCTCATTGAGACCTTGTCTTCATGTAAAAATTAGAACCATCTTGTGCCAGTTAAAATAAACAAGAAAAATATACTAACTCCAAATTCAATAAAATTAAAGTCTAAGTATATTGCTGGAAGTCACACCATGCACAGAGTGAAGATTCTTCACTCTGTGAAAATTAGAAGCTACCTCTCTGTCATCACCACAATTGCCTTTCTAGCTTTAAGAGATTTTTAACATCACTAAACAGGGAAGGAACATACTTCCTACAGTCTAGCATTGAAAGAATTTAAACTTTAAGTATGAAAAGGAATTTTAAGCTACTTAACGAGGCTATAACTAGGACAAATGGGATGAATTTAGGGAAAGGAAAGGCTGACAGCTAGGGAAAAAAGCCCTTCCTAGCAGTGAGGACTGTTAGACTGCAGGATAGTTTCCCAAGGGAAGTGGTGAGAGCCTAGTTTCTTGAGTCATTTAAAACTGGACTAGACAAAGCACTCTGGAATATACTCCAGGGAGCAATCCTCTCTTGGCAAAGGGATGCACAAAATAACCCAATAGATCTCTCCCATCTTTCCTTCCTGTGATTCTCCTATGTCATAAAGCTCTGTGATTGAATGGATAGCAGAAAACTTTAACCCCTTTTTCAGAAACAGAAAGCATGTTTGACAAGATATTGTGAGAGGAAAATCCTCTAGCAAAGAAGAGAAAAAGCTGCATTTTTCATAGCAAGTTATCAGCTTTTCTCTATTTAGAGAGAGGAACAGTAAAAGGTGGTCAAAGACTGCCTACTGGATAGCTGCCATTTTCAGTACAAGTCAATGTTTTTTTTCTCAGCTTCCCTAGAACTCCAATGGTTTAGATATCACACAGTGCTATAAGTTTGCATTCCTTTCTTTTTTTTCGTCCAAAAAAGGATGTAATGAAATCCCTGATAATGGAATGATTTTAAAACAGGATTGACTTGTTGCTCTCAGCAGGCTGGGTTGTGATTACACTATATTCATGCCTAGACTCATACTGAGAAGGGACTACCATCCCTACCCTTGCATGACCCAGGCCCTGAATCAACATTAGGAGCTATTAGGAGCTAGGAGACATTACACTCCACTATTCCCCTTCTCCCTCGAGCAGGTGGGGAATCAATGGCCTTGGCTTCTGCCTTGCAAGACATCAGCCAAGGGCACAGAGCAGGTGCAGGTAACAGTGTAATCTGCTGCCTGCTAAAGCCATATATTTCCTACACCTCCCACACCAAGGAGAAAGTTGGCGGCTCTGCAGGGAAAGAGGAAAGGAAGTCAAGCCCTGAAAAACATTCAGAGGAGGTCAGAAGAAACACCTTTGTGGCCCTTTGTGAGAGGCATTCAGTACCATGAAGGTGTTTTTCATAAATTCCTGCTGCAGTTGCTGATGCTCTGGACCTCAGGGTGGAAGGCTTGATACAAAGATCAGATCAGCTCTCCTAGCCTGGTGAAAGCAGCAGTAGAAATTTCTAGGAATTGGTCACCAAGCTGGTAAAAAATAAATGCATTTATTTTACCAGAATGTATTACTTCTCTTTACCTACTCTGAAACTTCTCTGGAACCTCAGGTCTGAGCTTTTTCCTGAGAAACTAAGACACATATTGACTTCTCACATATGTAGTTTCAGAGAGCATAAACATAAAAGTGGCTGTTCTGGGTCATACCAGGAATCCATCTGGCCAAGTATCAGATGACAGAGAATGATGGGATAGGATAATAGGTTAATATGGGATAACTGAAGCTGCCTGTGAAAACATAAAGAAATACAGTAAACACATTCTCAGAATATCTCCCTTGCCTCCTGCAGTTTCCTGTTAAATTTACAATTAGAATCATAGAATACCTCAAGCTGGAAAAGATTCATAAGGATCAATAAACCCAACACCCTGCTCCCTTCAGGACTACCTAAAACTGATTTCTGTGGCTGGAGTGTTGTTCATATGCTCCTTGAACTCTGATAGGCATTTCCAACACTTGTTGGAAAAGTGAAACTTCCAATAACTTTTTGAAACTTTGAAACAATTTAACATCCATAATACCCCTGTGTAAGTCGTTCTAAAGATGAGATGGTTATCATACATTTAACTGCCTCTTCTGGAACTGAACTGTTCTGAAACCATGAATGACCAACTTCCTTTGATTCTTTACACACAATTTTTGCATGGCAAAGCATGTGATGATGGATACAGCAGTATGGCAGCTGTAACTGCCTCAAATCTCATAATTTCTTATTTATGAACAGAAAAGTGCTTGTCTGCAATTGTAAAAACTGTCTTTTGGGGGAGGGCCTTCTATTTATGGCACCCATAACTAAAATAAGATGAACAAGGCCCATTCTATCCACACCTGCCATAAAAGCATGTGACTGAGGAAAGTAATTTAGTTATTCAGATGGCAGGGGAGAGTATCCAAGTGCTGAGGAAGCACAGCTTAAACCTTGTCTTCTTTAGGAAGTGTTGGGCATGCAGTTGAAAGCATCTTAATCTGAATTTTAAAGATATACAAATTTGGAATGATTGCTTTTTTACTTTAGAGGGAGACTAAAGGATAAATCTCTTTGCTTTTATTCTGAGCAGACCTTGGTGACTTTGGATGACACTTGAACTGCTTAAGCCTTTTTAATCCTTTCTAGTCACGGGGACATGAGGGGTCTCCATCAGCTCAGGAAAACCTCCACATTGGAAACATTGTGACTGAAATTTCCATTGAAATGAAAACGTTTTCTCAAGGGGAATGTCAATTCTGAAAATATTTTCAATGTCATTGCTGGGATAACATTTCACAGACATTCTCATTTCATTATTATTTAAAAATAGTAAATTATAGAGTCTCAGATGCCATTCTTCAGCCTCGCTGTTGGGGAAACATGCACTGTAGCTAGCTCTCTGTTGATCCTTGCTGTTCTGACAAAACACAGCAAATCTGCTGCACCCTGTTTGTAGGGATTAGCAAAATGCTGCCCAGAACCAGAGTTGGTAATTTACCAGGAACCTGAGCTTTGCCTTGGATTTACGCAGAGCCTGCATCTGTTGCAGAAACCTAGCCCTCTTTTTGTCTTCAAAGCACTCTGCAAATAATAAACCATGTTGAATATTTCCTTGGGGGGGGAAGGGGGAAGAGGGGGGAGAAAAAAAGAAGCATGGGGCAAATTCACTGACATTGTTGTTTTATAGCTGCTTTGTGTTTGAGCATGACTTCCATGTCTGAAGGAAAAGTAATATTCTACCTTTTTTTTTTTTTCAAACTCTATTCAAAGTATTGAAGGCATTAGGTAAGGTCACATAGAGAAAAGTACATTTAAAGCACAATTAGAATAACTCAAACAGTTGCGCCTCGCCTGTGTACTCAGCTACCAAAATTCATTTTTCCATCCTTGGCACAGAGACATGGTCAAAGACATCACAGGTTGGCATCTCTAAGACTGCCAAGGTTTTTAAGTTCTGGGACTTCAGCCAGTTGTCTCCCCCAAATTTGTTGCTATTCTTTGTAACCACTCTCTGAAAGGTTGGCCAGACCCTGCAGTTTTGGCAACCTAAAGCCATTTCCCAGTGAAGAGGAGGCTTACCAGGGCAGACTCTGAATTTACCATGTGAGTGCTGATGACCTAGGAGCAGCATGCTGGACGTCTCCAGCCTTCTTGTTCTGGAAGAAAATCACTTTTCCTAAACTTTTCTGTAGAAAATAGATTCCATGCCACTTGTGGCAGCTGCAGTTCGTATGGACGATTGGTTAGAATGGATAAAAACAGATTTCCCAAACCAACTGTATTCAATGCAACATATTTTTCATATGTTTAATGGAACAGAAATTTTTATTTTAAGAGGCATTTATGAGCACTGCTAGCTCTCTGCCTAGGGAGCGAAGACCTGGTAGGGGGGAGAACTAGCAGGTGTAAGGATAAAATTAGTTTTATCACAAAATTGGAAAGGAACTGAGATTTTCTCTCCTTACTTCTGCCCTTAACCATTGATGAAACACAGTCATTAGGCACAAAAAGAGCCTCCTGTGCTCAGCTACCTCACAGTTTAACCCTCTTCAGCGGGGTTCAGGCAGAAGCACTTCACTTCAGTGGCTGGCACAAGTAACTCAACAGTGCTGGCATTGCAGTCCTTGATTTGAGCCAATACCATTAAAAAGAACAATTCTTCATTATCAGCCCTGGAAGCTTCCTCCATGCCAGTGCTTCAGAGAGTCAGAGAGCATTTAGTGCCTCTGTGGTGAGTCCCTGCAGTCCTCAGCACAGATGAGGCTCCGTGTCCTCCCTCCTCACACCCTTGCTCGCAGTTTAGTTTTAGGGAGGATTTAACACAGTCCCCCACACAGCCCTTTTCCCCTTCCATTAGCTGAAGGAATATGAACCAGAGGTGCAAATAAACTCCCTTTGCCATCACTAGACTGCTCTTGTTATTTTGTGGAGCAAAAGGAAGCTAGCAGAGCTCCCAGCTTAGTTGAGACCCGGATCTTATCTCAAGTGTGTTCCCACATCACCTATTAATGTCTCCTTGCAGTCATAGAGAATGTTTTCAGACAAGCACGAACACTGACTTTTGCCTGAGAAGTTATAGTTAGGGGTCTTTTTATTCATGTTGCAAGGAGATTAAACAACTGATATCAATGAGAAAATCAAGTTCAGCTTTACCTAGAGCCTTACAACCATGCGCAGTGTGATACTTAGTCTTGCCACAATCATTTTCACCCAAAACATCAGGCGGAGGATCTTATTAATACAGACTGTTTCAGAATTTTACTATCATTCCGGGGTTTTGAAAGTTTGAAGCAGTGGTAAAAGCTCATTTCTTGAGGGAACAAACAAAAATATTTTCCCTTGGTCAGACTTTGAGGAGAAAATTTAAATTCTAACTTTTCAGTTCTCTAAACAAAGGGAAAGTGTAAGAAAAAGATTACTTGTGTTTCTGTTCTCTTTAAGGCTGAAGTTCAGGTTGGGGTAACACAAGAAAGTTTTCTTTCTAAATTCAATTAATTTTACGTGTTAAAAAAATACACAACTCCATACAGAAAAATGGAGAAACAATTTCTAACCAAATAGGAGAATAAACACATCGAGAGTGGGAAGAATGATGCCTCCCAGCAAGAGGAGTGGGAAGGAGGAAGATGAGTAGAGGTTCCTGCAAATAAAAGAGCAGATAGAAATTGAGAGTCGTATGAGATGGATAAATAAACAACAAGGTCACAAGTTCACAAGCCCACCCTGCAGGCACTATTAGGACTTTAATTTGATACAATCACCAGTGTACGTGGTGTGTGTTTACTTCAAAGGGAAGGGAGTCAATTTTCTGCTTCTGACTAAATATGCTACCAACATATCATGATGCCTGGCCAAATTCACCAAAGCATGTCTCTGCTGCTCTTCACTGGGTTGTGTTCAGAGGCACTTGTGGTACCTGTTGAAATACTTTAATGAATCTGATACTCATGAGTGGTGCTGAAATGACAGCCTTGGAAATTGAAGTGTTCTATCAAACTACAGAACTCGCACAGTATGGATGAAAATAGTGCCAGCTTCTGCCATGCTATCCTCTCAAAGTGTCTCAAATTTAACCTGGAAAAATTATTTCTGGTGGTAGCAGCACTTCAGCCTCAATGCCTGGTCATTTCTTCCTACTTCAGATATAATTGCCAGCAAGTGTATGGATTATCTTGGAGATTTTATACTGCAGACAGGAGCTGGGCAAGGCATTTTCAACAGAATTATTTCTTATCAGGAAAAACAGTTGCATTTGAATCAGAGTGTTCTGAGAAAGTGTTAAAACTGCAACATTCTCGAAAGATGCTGAAACAAAGTGGAGTTTTTTAATATATTTTTATTTATACTCTTTTAGGATTTTATATTGTCTGAATTGTATTATTATTTTCCATATAATACATAACAGATTTTTCTATTCTTAAAATGAATCATTTTGTGTTATTAAATTTAAGAATTTCAGTGCTTCTGAAATGTTTGATTTCTGAATTTTAGCAGCAAAGCCAATTTAAAAATGGGGAATTTTATTTTACCTGACTAATAAACATATAAAGAGACCAAATTATCTCCATTAATTTGTTTGTGTTTTTTATTTCTTCCCTTCATCTTTAAACTTTAGTCGGGAGGGAAGGCAGCATCCCTATTTCTATGTACTCTATGTCAGGCAGTATTAAACTGAGAAGCTGAAGGGAAAAAAGACTTAAGGGCAAGTTTAAAGTGTTGATTATCCTACAGCATTGAGAAAAATTTTGGAAATATTGGGGCCTCATGTCAAGGTTGAAGGACAATAGTCGTAGTTAGTGTTATGATTTGAATTATTTTTCTATTATTTATCAACTTTCCCTCTGTCCTGAACGCCCAGGTCTGAGCTGTGTCTAGTGATGAGAGGGGAAGGAAGGGTTGTGACTTTTTAGTGCAGAGAAGAGCCCTTGACTCCTGCTTTCCAAAGGAGATTATAGTAGGAGAGGTGGAGAGGGTGGAGGACAGATCCCTGTAATGCAGTCACAGAGGCAAGGGTGGGAAAGGAGGCTCTGCTGAAAACAACACAGAATGAGCAATGAGAAAGTCAAGAGAAGTCTGAAAAGACCAGAATGCTGATTGTGCAGCTCTTCCCTTGAAAAAAACCCATGATGTCAGCTTAAACGATAGGTTGGAAAGAGAAACAGAAGAAATAATCCCTTAAGGAGGTGTCTGAGAGTTGATACAGCAGACCTTTACACAGAAAAACAATGTTCATGGTGTGTACCAGCTGATAGCTGTTCTCTCTTCTGACCTTTATCGTCAGGTGTGAGGACAGACCTGAAAGCTCACTTGTGGCTCTTCCATTTGAGACTTATGTTTCTCTTCTACTTGTCACATGGCTACAATGCAGTACTTGGCTGTTGCCTTCATCACAGATATAAGCATTATTGCATTCTTATTAACATCTTGTAGATCTGCCAGCCATTATTTAATCTTACTTATTCCTGGAATAACCTGTTCTATGAGATGCAGCTTTCAGAGTAGGCATAATTCTTACCCTGTGGATTTCAGATTATAAATAACCAGTGAACAATTAGTTCAAAAACAAAACTGGCATGAACTTCCAGCACCATGGGCATGAGTGACTATGTTCACTCATTTCAGCTGTGACAAGCATCCCATTAGCTCCATTTGCTTCTAGTCCTCCAGCGTCCCCTCATTATGAGTACCCTAGTTTGGGTAGGCCCTGAAAGCTGAAAACAGAGTAACTAAGAAGGCCAGCCCTGGAACTGGGCTTTTTACACATCACTGTGAACTCAGGTGTTCCAAAATAATTTTTTTTTTTGTGAGATACAGACATGGCTGCCACCACCACAATGTTGTGGGACCAGGCTTTTGACTCCTGGCCAGATCTTGTCTTGTAAGACTGTACAAAATCAAGCCACCAAGGCTCCCACAGTGCTGGATCAGTTGATTTTTTAAAATTTCAAGAATTAGTGCAAAGCTAGTGTTACAGGGTCACAAATAAACTCCATCTTACTCTGGGGGTGAAAAAAGGATAAGATGGACGAGACGGCATGGGACAGGATGGGACAGGATAGGATAGGATAGGATAGGATAGGATAGGATAGGATAGGATAGGATAGGATAGGATAGGATAGGGTAGGATAGGATCTTTCACATTCCCCAAAAATGGTTTCAGATATGCTTGTTATCAGACAGCTGTACCAGTGGGACTAAGGGGTGGTGATTGTGCAGTTACAGCGTCCATGTGCCAGCTCAGCTAAGTATCTTTGACACAGCAGCAGGACTGATCTCAGAACTAACAAGATCATGCCCATAGANTGCCCAGGGCTCTGATGGAGTCACCATCCCTGGAAGTGTCCAAAAAGCCTGTGGGTGTGGTACTACACTACTACATGGTGTAGTGGTGGGCTTGGCAGTACTGGGTTGAGGGTTAAACTTCATGATCCTAAAGGTCTTTCCAACCTAAACAATTCTATGGCTCTATGACCCTGACTGGCCTTGCTGTCTCCCAAAGGTCCAAACCATGCCTGTGCTTTCAGTGATAGTTATACACTCAACAAACTGAATGAATACTGTCATGCTATACGTGCAGTGTGGGGTACTCAGAACTGGACTGGACTTCTGGCTCAGTCCTTCCGCCAGAACTTCTGCCTCAGACGTTTTCTCCTGGTTACATCCCCTGTTGCAGCTCCTGAGTCAGCCCAATGGCTCTGGGGCTTGGCTTTCCAACCTTCAGCTGGTTTCTGCCTCCATCCAGGGCTTCTGTAGACCCCCCTCTCTGCTCATCACAGGGAACCATGCAGATACACTGTATTTCAAGCTAAATAGAACTTCTCCCCCTCCTAAATGAATTCCAGATCACTGACAATAAGCTCCCTACTTTGAGGAGGGAGTGACATCCCTCTTCCCTTGGGGATTGAGAGTCATTCTCTCCCTCAGCTGGAAGGAAATTACAGTCTGTAGATGGGGTCCTCCACGACATAACTTTTGGGGTCTAGCCAGTGCAAGACTGTGCATAATATCTCTTTTCGCTCTTTTGAAGCTATTTGTAGACTCTCACTTCAATGATCTATAATTGGAGTTGTGCTAGACCTAAATTAAATTCAAAACTAACTAGTAAACAGGTTGTTTTGCACAGGTATTTCATGCATGCAAATATCTATAATTATGCAGCAGTGTGCGAAATTCATACATATTTAAATATATGGCAATAGAGATCGTGTTGTTCCTTTCAAAACTCAGGCTATCTAAGAAATGGCTGAGTTAACATTACCATGTTGTTCAGGAGCAACCAGATTATTTTTCTGCATTGTTATGTTTCTTAACTTGCCATAGTTGTTTCCTTTTTCCCTTTGTCTGTTCCTCGTGGCTGATGAAACCCAGACAGATCTGAAAAGCTGCAGAACCGCATTGTCTGCATATTCCTTTTGCTGCTTCTCATCTGAAAACAGTACCTCCTGGCACCTGGAAAACCATCACAGATGCAGAACAGGTGATCTTTACAGAATGCTATTCAAAGTGAACAGTCTGCCAGGCCCATAGACAACAAAACACACTGCTGACTCCAGCTGGAGCGAGCGATTACTTTGATAACAAATTAAAACAGGCTCAGAAATTGGAAATGAAGGAGCTATGCAAGGATGAATAAACTCCTCAGATGGCCCCAATTTTGTGCAAGCCTATCCAACACATGTGCTATAAATTGGTGCTCTTCATTAATAGCTACTGTTTAGCCACTAACATCCTTCAAAAGAAGAAATCAGGATCTGGCTCCTTCCACAGTGCTAACTTCCATCCTGATTGAGGAGACTATTTTCTCTTAACATGTTCAGAGCACTTCCTTGGGATCTTAAAAATTCTTTATGTGTCATTTTGCTTCTTGCATATGCAGACAATTGTAATGCTCAATTTAAAAATGTTCATATATTTTCTGTCTATGGGATTTTTACAGCACTGGGTAATTCCTGGATGATTACTGTTTTTAATAACCACATAATTACTGTATTAATCAGAACTGTCCTATTGGCTTCTGTGTGACACAGAAGGGCAGAAGCAAGATAGAGATAAAGATATGCCACATTTAAAAGAGCCGTACGATAGTTTTTTGAGTTCACTCTGCAATATGACACACATAGAGGTCAAAATACAGAGCAGCCTAAGCAGATATCAGAAGTCCATGGACCTCAATGTCTTTCAACAATAGTCAATTTGCAAGAATTGGAAGCAAGTATGATATGGGAAGCTATCAAAAATGACAGCTATCAAGACAGAGTGCTAATATGGAAGCATCCAGAGCTCCAGGTACGTGCAATGGACCTTTGGTGTGAAGGGACACATAAACACAGACAAGACCTATCCTTCCCTGAAAATTAATATTTTAAACAATGCTTAATTGCTTTTGAAATCAGAAAATAAAAAGAAAATTGATACAGATTCTGTGAGAAGAAAATAGGTGGGTTGCACAGGATAGAAAGGAGGAAAAAAACATAGCAAAACATCAACTATTCCAATATACAATGCTTAAATGACATGGTGGCTTAAGGAAAAACACTTTCCTAGAGCTGGGGACAATTCTGGTTCGGTGCACTCCTTCCAAAAATTCTGGTATGGATGGGTGTGTCTCAGCAAAATACTTTGTTGTGTTCTAGAATCATAGCATGGCTTGGGTTGGAAAGGACCTTAAAGATTGGCTTGTTTCAATTCCCTGCCATGGGCAGGGACACCTTCCACTAGACCAGGCTGCTTAGGGCTCCATCCAACCTGGCCTTGGACACTTCCAGGGATGGGGCAGCCACAGCTTCTCTGGGCAACCTATGCCAGGGCATCCCCACCCTCACAGACAATAATTTCTCCCTAATTTATAAACCAAATCTGTCCTCATTCAGTTTAAAACCATTCCCCCTTGTCCTATCACTATATCCCTGTGTAAGAAGTGTTACCCCCTTTTTTATACAGTCCCCCTTTAGGAACTGGAAGGCCACAGTGAGGTCTCCCTGGAGCCTTCTCTTCTCCAGGCTGAACACTCACAGCTCTCTCAGACAGGTCTTCCAGCCCTCGGAGCATCTTTGTGTCCTCTTTACTCGCTCCAGCACTGTACTTAGTCTCCCTCTAAGTAAGTCCGTGTTGCCACAATGACCTCATCTCGTGCCCACATGAGGCTAAGCCCACAAGATCAGGTGTGAGGTGCAGCCCTGCCGTGCCCCCAGTACCTGGAGCTATTCCGTCTCTTGAGGAGAAATACCTCAAAGGCCAAGATCCAGGTTTTCCAGGGAGAGTGCTCTCGGCACGTGCGCCAAGAAGGTGCTAAGCCAGGCTATCCAAAGTCACCTTTGTTTCAATCAGAAGGGCAGGAAAGAGAGATGGGTGCTGAGCCAAGTCTCTGTGTGTCCATCCCCAGGGAGCAGAAAGGGCAAGGGAAGCAGATCCTGCTGAAGCCATGAGGACTTACTGTGGCACAGTTATGTTTGCAAAGCAGCTTGAAATTATCAAATACAGGCCCTAAAGTATTGCCAGCTATGACTAATATTAAGGGATCCTCTTTACATTTAATGAATGAAAAGCAATCCTGAGTGTTTAATTCTAAGTCATTGCCTTTACCAGTCACTTGTAAAGGCTGAATTTGTCAAAGACGAATTTCCTTTCTATTTTTGATATCTGCTTGAGCCTTTTATATTCCTTCTTAGGATACTTGGCAATGCTTTTTCCCAGCTGCTCAGTTTTCCTTTACTGCAAGCAAACATAAGCAGGCGAGATGCTCAGTGTTCAGTATCTGTACTCCACACCCAAGAGGCATGCTTTAATGGATATGAACCCTGAAAGGAAGGTTACTTTCATTAGTGGGATTAGGAAAACATCCCCTGGTTTGGTTTGATCATCTCCTAGTTGGATTTGATTGCATGTATTTTTTTTAAGGTTTTTTTTTTAACTGACTTTGATGGACAGATCCTTTTTATAATGTACAAATAATCTCTATGACCCTGATAAGCAGGTCTGATGATACTCAGCTGAGTAATGTAGCAGAACTGAAATTTCCATCTACTTGATGTTTTGCATAGGGCTTTTGATGAAGTCACTGTCACCTGCTATTAACTTAATATCAAGTCTTAATAGGGTCCTTTTCTTTCCATCTTCACGCTGTTGGGGTCCGAATTAATTACTAAGGGAAAAAAAAATCTTCACATAAATCCTTAAGCTTCACAGGAAGGAAAAAGTTTTCAGCGCTAGTTGAGATCTAATGGCTTATTAGGAATGTCTGTCTCAACTAGACATCAGTGCTGTCCCTCCCCTTTCATGTACCTTTCATATAGACACTTGAAAAATGTGCTTAACTTTAAGCTGGTGCATAGTTAAACGCAAAAAGATATCTGATGTATTTGAAGTTAAGCACATGCTTAACCAATTTGCTCAATCAGAGACATATTCTGGCAAGAGAAAACTTCTTCTTAATGTTTCTTCAAGTTTTGTCTCCATCCACAGCCTGCCTGAATGCTCTCATCTTTGCTTTTCCTCACAAACAGGAACTGGCAGCTTTAGAGAGATTATCAGGGAGATTGACTCAGAACTGAAGGGCACATGGTAATGGAATCAGATTTACCTACAGATGCTAAAATCTCTATCCTTGGAGGCCCTGCATGGGCAAAAAGCATTAAAAAATGAATACACTCTTCTTAGAAGGAGCATAGCTCTAATGGTATATATATGTCAAATATGTATCTCAAAATATATATATATCATATATATAAAATTATGGAATATTAGCAACTGTAGATATACTGATTTTAGATGACTTACTTCACTCTAGAGGGTCTTATTCTGTGAAGAGTTGTGTTTCTGCTAGGGTCAGGCAATTATGATTATCATTAATGGTAACAGGAAAAAGGAAATTATTTTGCTTGTGGAAAAAAGCATACTTAAAACATAAATTTGCATTGCAAAATGTTTTACTATTGTTCCCTCCATTTCCCTCAATGCTCTAATGACCAGAGATTTAAAGGCACCTATAAATAGCTAAAGTATGCTCTAAGCCTTTCTTTTTCTCTGCATTTCCAGGTATGTTGTATATCTAAAGAGGAAATGAGTGACAGCCCAGTCTGCAGCCTGTTTTGTAGGAATATATGGCAGGTTTCTATTATGAGGTATTTACTACTCCTCAATTCTGTGCTCGCTTTGAGGGTATGTTTGAATTACATGCTACTTTGCTGCTGTAGAGAGGGATAATTTCACTGAAACTAGTGGAGTTAGGCTTGCTGGCAAACAGACTGAACTTGATAATTTTTCCCTCTTATCTTGATGGTAGTACTCATTTGGCATTTTGCAGATGGGGAAATAGAGACATCACTATGCAGAGGGGTTTTGTCCAACTATTTCTCATCTCTCTTTCAACATCCCTTATATTATAGCAAAATAGGAAATTATATGTTTAGGGCACTTTGTCTGTTCTTTGACAAGCAATAGTCTTTCCAGAAAACTACTGAATCTAAGACCAGTAAACACAGCACCTCCCATAGAGAGAAACACCCTAGCTCCTACAACAGGATCTTCAGATGAGGTTTAAACGTATGATGTCACAAAGGAGACTACTAGATGACACCCAAGTGTAAATAAAAAATGTTAAGAATTCCTTCATGTTAAAGACAGATAGCTCTAGGAAAATGAGGTTTGTTATATGGAGAAGATGAGACCCACAATTATTTATTTATTTTTAGGTGCGGTCTATTTGGGCATATTCTTTTTTTTCTGTAAAGAACTTCAAATCCCTCTGAAATCAGCTGCCAAATGCTGAAAAATACCCACACACCATATAGGTGACCTGTTTTGAATGCAACCTTGTTGTCTCAGGGCAAGGTGGTTATTTCTACCCCCAGGACCTGCTCAAGGAGGTCTGTGGTGCTGAGCAGGTGATAAAACACATTTCTACATCAGCAAGAGTGCCTGGCAATTCACTCTTTAACTAGCTCTGAGCACACAGGGATTGCCAGCCAGTGTGCTGCTGCTTCACTTTTAACGCAGGATGAGCCAGAAATCTTTGCTGTTTTGGATATGCAGAGAGTTCCTAGTTCTTCAGGTGCACTCACAGAAACTCACAGCTTTCCTGAGTTGTTGCAATGTCAGCTTGAGCCTGGTCCCATCCAGCTGCATCAGTCAAACTGAGCTCCACAACATGACATAACCTGACACAGCTGACACAGCCAGGTGTTACAAACCAATGGACACCATGGTTCACAAACTATTCAAATTGCTTTCAGATACATATCCTACCTCTCTGCTCGAATCCTTTCCAGCTGTCTCTTTTCTCAGCTCCATATGAATCCGGGTTGGAGGAAAGAGAAGTAGGGGTAGGTGGGGGAGGCAAGAAGGAGGTGGGAGAGAAAACACCCTGCCTGGCAAAAATGAAAAAAAAATAAAATAAACTGAGTTCTTGCAAACCATATTCCCTGGAAAATTAACTCTTTGAAGGAGGCTTACTACAGTCTCTGAGCCTCTTTCAGGCTTAATAGGGGAGGGTTGAAAATATTTCAGCTCTAAATGCACATCATCTAGTTTAAGCACTCATAGTGTGGAGTAATAGTGGTGGTGGCTGTTGTCGTTGTTGTTACTATAATTATTATTATAAATGAAAAATTATGTCATGCTTGTAAGATGTCATAAAATTCATTACTTGGAGCAATTCCACAACCCTGGAAATGATCGAGCCTAGGAGCACTAGAGAGACAGGCCACCAGACTGGACCTCCACCATGCCTGGGCACACAGTTGTGTCCCAGTGAAACCAGTGAAAGCAGTCAGCAGGAACTGGTGCTTGACAGGATCAGTCTGGGGTGATGCTGACCCATACTGAGCCTTGCCACTTCCATTTTGCATAGCATAAAAGGTGGGTTGCAGAGTTGAAGTGACTTGATGAAGGTCACACAACAAGTCTGTGGCAGAGTCAAAAATTCAGGCATGAATTTCATTATCCAGATAGCCATCAATCACCCTGGGGGAAGGGAGAGGTTCAAATGCAGAAAGAATGGCTGGATACCCAACTTCCAGCGAAGGTCACTGAGAGCTGAATGCCTCATGTCTCCCATTACCACAGAAATCTCCCCCTCAGAATATAAAAAGGCCACCTCCCTCCTGAATATAAATCTCTATGATTCTCTTCTACTCTTAATTATAATGGTCTGAAGCAGGAGAAAGAGGTTGGCAGTCAATGAATTTACACCTCCTTAGTCAAGAGCAGAATTCACTCTACAACCTTCATGTCTTTGCTTTTATGTTTTGTCAAAAGCAAATAAAAATACGGGTGAAACCAACACCCTAGGCCATTAAGCAGCACTTTTGACTGGTCTTTAATGCAGCATATGTAAGAGAGCCCATAGTCCTCCCCCAAGGTTTGTGCTTCTTTCATCTAATACAGACAATCTCTGTGGGATGCATCTCTCTGTTTCAATTTATTTGTGAGCAGAGAGGAAGAGAGAACAAGAGAGGAACTGAGAAAAGAAGGAAGGAGGGAAAGAAAGGAAAGAAAGAAAGAAAGGAAAGGAAGAAAGGAAGAAAGAAAGGAAGAAAGAAAGGAAAGAAAGAAAGAAAGAGAGAAAGAAAGAAAGAGAAAGAAAGAAAGAGAAAGAAAGAAAGAAAGAAAGAAAGAAAGAAAGAAAGAAAGAAAGAAAGAAAGAAAGAAAGAAAGAAAGAAAGAAAGAAAGAAGCAATGAAAGAGAGGAGAGGAAGAAAAAATTAAAATAGTGAAACCCCAAATATTTGATATTTGTATATGTATCTCCTAAAGAAGCACAAAGAAGCAAAACCAGAAAAAAAAAAACCAACCTAACCCCAACATTTTTTGTGGAGGAGCTGAGCCAGCCAAGTACAGCGAGCAGTGTACAGGTGTCTTGTGGTGCTTTTATTCCTTGTATAATAGGTGCCTACTGAAATGGGAGAAAGGGCATGAGAAGCTGTCCTTGTCTTTGCAGAGCATGAATAGCATTTATCTCAGTGCAGTGGGCATCGCCAAGTTGGGTTTTTGTCAACCTGTCAATTCTTTTTTTTTTCCTTTTTTTTTTTTTTTTTAAAGAAGCAGAATTCAGTAAATAAAGATAAATGATTGTGCTCCTTGTCTGCAGACCCTGGAGCTAAACTGAACAGGCCTCTTATGGTTTGGACCTGCTTCATTGACTGTTCAGACAGCCCAGTAATACGACAGATGTACCCAGCCGTTCCCTCTTCCCCGCTGTCCATTAGATTATGTTCATTTTGTCTGAGATGCCATTATAAGTCTCAAGGTCAAATAAGTCACAGAAAGGAAAGAGGAGGACTATTTTTTTCCTGCCGCCCTCCCTGCATTAGGACTCATTCGCAACTTGCAAAGCACATCGTCTTTTAAGGTGCACATACAGCTCAGCTAAGGGACACCAGGCAAGTAGTAACACGCTGAGTAGAGTAGTTGAAATGTGGAGGGGGGAGAGAAGGATGGAACAGCAATTCTGATATAAGAGTACTAAATATTCCTAAAAACCCAAACTTGTTAAAAAATTTGGGAGTTAATTTTATTAGTGGTTATAGCAGAGTGTGTGTTGTCCCACTGGAGTCTTGGGTAGTGACTAGAGATGTCTGAGAACAGAATTTCTACTCTCAAGCCTGTAATGGTAGAACTAAACAAGTAATAAATCAGGGACTGAACATCTCTTCTTTATGGAAATATTTCTATTCTTTAAGGAAAACTAAAGAATGGATAATAATGAACCCCAAATAGGCTTAATTATGCAGTTAGCATGATTGTTTTCCCAGAGACTGATTTTCAACAAGTGGGAAGATGTCCATTTTATTTCTGTGACTTTTGAACTATGCTCCTACATAAAGCTAGACTCATGAAATTTAGTTAGAAAAGAGGTGACTTTTTTGCCTTTTTTTTTTAAGGGTGCTACATTTGCCTTTTTTATTCACTTCCACTGCTAGCATGTTGTTACATTTGGGGGAAAAAAAATATAAATACTGTTTAGGGTGAAAGATTCAAAAAGCAGAACAACTCTACCCCCAAAGAAACAAAACAAAACAAAACAACGAACCAAATAAAAATTTTAAAAACCCAAACACAAACACCAAAAAAAACCCCCAACTAAAATGGCATGAAACAAAACCTCAAATAAAACCAAATTAAAAAACAAAACAAAACTCACAACAATTTTGAGTTCTGCAGCATTTTAAAAGTCTCAAAATTAACTTATTCAGTATATCTGAGAAGAAGGAAAGTAATAATATTCATATTTTGCTGATCAGAGATCTAGAGAGACTGAGGAGTGCAGCAAACCTAAAGTTGGTTGATTCCAGCAGAACTTGGAACTGATTTTTCTCCTCACTTTTGAATCTTTGGGTTGGACAGTCCTCCCTTTGCAGACTGAGGAGAGGGCAGACATGAGACAGGCAAGCTGAATCCGGGGCAGCCATGGGTAACTCTGTTTTAACAAATGAAAATAATAGACAAGTTAAAAAAGGATGTTCAGGAAATAATTCGTAAGGGCAAGTTTTGATCCTCAGGTCATCTTGGGGGAACCCAACCTGACCAAAAAACCCCTTAGTGTTTAACAGCTCAAAACTTGACCCTCCAAACCTGGCCCTTTAGAAAGTCAGAGGAAGAACCAGGCATATATAAGGAATACAGAGAGAAATATAAACTATTATATTTAGATCAAGTTTAAGTAACTTTAAAAGTCTACTAAGGTTCAATTTTACTTAAGAAAGAATAAAAATAATTAAAAAAAATAAATCAGGCACTGAACTGGTAGTGTTCCCAGATAGAGAATTCACGCTTGTGGCACGTAAAGCTGCTTGCTCCTGCCTGTGCTTTCTGAGGCTGCCGAGTGCATCAGGCAGAGCCACACAGGGAGGCTCAGCCCGCCCTGCCCCTGCTCCAGGTTTGCCAGACATAAACCAGCTCTTGCCCAAAGCCCCACAACAGCACTTCTCTGTAGTTTGAGCTAATAAGTCTGCCTTTGTTAGGACTGTAGGAGTAAAGAAGCCTGAGGGAAGCACGAGGAAATGCCGAGCAACTGAGATGCTCCCTGAGGCCAGCCTCGCACTCCAAAAATGTGAACGGCAAAAGGAGCCTCTCTGCCCTTTCATAGGTTACCACGTCCATAACCCCCCATGCTCTGGTCAAGACTTTGCTCTTCCCCCTTTCAACTCCCCATGGGAAGTCTTGACATTCATTTCTTTGCAAGGCTATTTTGGTCTTTGCAGTTACATGCTATGGTGATGAGTGTAGATTATTCCATAGGGAAGTGAGAAAGGACCGCTTTGTAGACACTTTCCTCACCCTCTGCATGCAAGATTAAACACAAGTTGATATGAAGTATGCAGGGTTAGAAAGAATAGAGCCATAAGATTTTTAAAATATGAATCCACTCAAGTGAAACATAGACTAAAGTCTTGCAAATGCATTTTTGAGTGTGCTGCATTACTTCCCCATCGAGAGTTCTCCACATGATCCCTTGAGATATGCGGTCCTCTGAAGCCTGTAAAATTATTCTAATCAGCATTTGCTTAGCACTTCAGAAGTTCTGGCAAACACAAGCTAATTAATTCTTACAGTTCCCCCAGAGAAGAAAGATCTCATTTTGTTGATGGTAGCACAGAGGCAAGGATGGTATAAGTGACATGCCCAAGGCCATATTTTGGGCTAGTGTCTGTCACAAAATTGGAAGTTTGGGACTAGCTACCAAATCAAACCACCCTTCTCTGATTTGAGAACATCAGATGCAACCCACAGTATCTGGTAAAGTCAAGGAACTTTCCAGTACCTTGTGCCAAGCACTAAATCAGCCTGACAGCATTTCTGCTTGCAGTTATTCAAAGGAAGATGTTTCTCATCATCTATGCACAGGGAAGTTGTGCACAAATTAGAGAAACTTAGACTGTAGAGATATTTTAACTGGGAGAACTATATATCTTTGCTTTAGAGGGGAAATTATGTGGCACAGAGTATGGGAGGAAAAGAGTGGGAAAAAGCTGTTATGCGTCACACAGTTTCTTCTAAACAGCTTCTGCTTTTTACTCTTGTGAGAATAAATGGAGTGGGCTTCATGTTTTTCCTCTCGGGATGGGACATTTGCTATTGGAACAGGCAGCAAAACCTAGGGAAAATTTAAAAACAAAGTGAGGTTGGTTGGGGCTCTGAGCAACTTGGAGTGGTTTAAGATGTCCCTGCTCATAGCAGGCGAGCTGGAGATGAACATTAAAGGTCCCTTCTAACCCAAACCATTTTATGATTCTGGGATTCCAGGAAATCAGGAATTGTCCAGTGTGTGAGATGGAGAATTGAAAACATATGATGGTTCATGTTGCATAAAGTATATCATATTATCACTATGTCAGAACCATAAACTCCGAATTTTCAGAAATATTGGGAAAGTGAAAACAAAGTAAAGTTCCCATCATGATGTTATCAATAAAGGCCATTCACAAACTCTGTTTATCACTAATTTATTCTGAAAAGGCCAGAATAAGGTGTTTAAATTTTGTCAAGGAAATGGATTTCCTGACCTACTCCAACCCTTACCCATTTTTCATAAAACTTTCACAATTTTGACCAAAAGGGAATTGAGGGGTGCCCTTTGTGAGTAGATAGTTAAGCAAAGATTATCCTCAGTGTAATATGTGTTAATAATTCCTACTTCTGGTAGCTCAATGTGACAAATGTTTCTTAGNAAGAAAAGAAAAGAAAAGAAAAGAAAAGAAAAGAAAAGAAAAGAAAAGAAAAGAAAAGAAAAGAAAAGAAAAGAAAAGGAAAAAAGAAAGAAAAGAAGAAAATTACAAAATAATGTTATTTTTATGGTCCACTATTTTTCAAATAATCAATAAAATCAGCCCTTTTCTATCAAGAGTTGTTGATGAAATACTTTTAGAGGGGCAGGGCCAAACCTATACCCATTGTGTCTTTAAACCTCCACTGGTAGGGATTGTTTTGATACCACTGGCTTCAATCTGCAGATAAACCTGCACACTTTAACACACTTTGTTAGTATTTTTATGCAGTTAGAAAAGCCCTGCAATAAAACTGGATTGGAAAGAGAAGGAATATGAAATCTAAGTGCATAAAATGAAAACTATTTTCCCAAGGCAGGTTATATTGAAGATTGAACCAAAAACTCATGTAAGTTTTCTATAACTTGCTGCTACTTCCATTGGATGGTAGTTCAGTGTTTCACTCTTTATTTGCATTTTCTTAATTTTCCCTCCCTCCCTCCCTCCTTCCCTTCCTCCCTTCCTTCTTCCTTTCTTTCATCTTTCTTTCTTTCTATGTGGTGGGTGCTGTACTGTAATGGTTTTGGTTCGAACATGAAATACCATAATGCAGGAAGCTGAAATATCTTCAATACATGGGAGAATATGAGAGGAACTGGAAACAGAAACTCTCATTAGTTTATACTGCCCAGTACCTGACATTACATTCATCCTGATCTATTTGAATATCAGCTTTGAAATTACATGTGAATACCATCTCAGGGTCTAACACGTTAGGATTTTTTCTCTATGATATCATCCCTTTCTCAATTTCTTCTTCTTATCCCTACAGATAACTCCAAAGAATTCCTCTTTCTCTTGTGATATTTCACCTTTATGATGTTGCAGCTAATTACCACACCTGGCATAGGGGAGAAGATGGATTTTGTAGAGATGATACTTTGCTGCAGGTGGGTGCCAGGAGAAAAGTCCAGGCAAACCAGGGAAATGAAATAAACATTTCTTCCTACAACAGGGATGAATGGCATCCCATGAAAACAAAACTTCATTAGACTTGTATTAGAGAGTGAAAAATTATCTATGTCTCAATCTTTTGAGCAAAAATTAATGTCAGTGAATGCTTGATGCATAATAACTACACTGTTTTCTGCATTATTCCACTAGTTTACAAATCCAAAAAGCTGCACTTTCATTATGTAATTTATTTTCCTAAGATGACTGGAAGAAGAAAAATGTCAAGTAATTATATACTTGTTACTCTCAAGAATTTTCATTCCAGGCCCAAGATGAAGAGTAATACAAGAATTTGGGAAATAGTCTATAATTTCTGTTCTCTTATTTGATGTAGTTTACCTTTATTGCTATGGGGTTTTAATTGATAATTCAATAGAATATTTATATTCTGTCTTGAGGTTGCTGCACTAATTCTATTAATTCCTGGAGTGGCAACACGGCATTCTGTTGGAATCGTTATTTTCTTCTTAATAGAATATAGCAACAGACAACAAGTGATTCAGCATACGGTAGATTGTTCCATTTATTGAAAATCAAGATACTGTATTTGCTCTATTACAATAATGAAGTTGATGATTTCCAATCTGTTTAATAAACTGTTTCTGCATTTGAATATTTATATTAAATCAACCAGCTGGTGAGATAACATCATTGTTTTTACTCATAAATATATACCAATTATTAACACTAAACATATTATTTGATTTTTTTTGCCTCAAACAGGATCACATGAATTTTCATGCCCATCCCATGCAAATTTGGAGTTCAGCCTTAGCTTTCTAATTTTAAAGTTTCAGCTATGAATATTTACAAAACTGCATAGAAACCTCCCTTGGGGAAACTGAGGCATAAGGTAATCACAGAGCAGATGTCAGAATGGACTTCAATCCTATCTAACCTCCAATATCATCATACATTTGCTTTTAATCACTTGAGTGATTGCTCTCGATCATGCAGCAGTAGGAATAGTTTAACAGGAGATGGTGTGATGTGATGTCATCAAGTCCATTCACCCCTGACATTGTTTGGTTGATCATTATAATTTTTTATATCCAATACCCCTACAATGGCAGGGGGTTGGAACTAGATGATCTTTAAAGTCACTTCCAACCAAAACCATTTTGTGATTCTATGATTTCTATGGGTAGGCTGTCAGTAACTTGCAACCAGCTGTTTGCAATAAAAAGTGTTAAAATTTCTGGTTCTTCACTTCTTCACACTGTTTGGGCTATAACCCTTCCACTGCTGATCTGCATCTTGCCCTTGTGGTGATGGAGCTTGACATATATTTGTGTGCCACAGGTTTAAGCATGGGAGTGCTCCCATGGTGAACTCTGGGACTTGAGACTCCAGGTGGACAGAGTCACTGAAGGCAAGTGCCAAAGAGGCAACATTTTGTTGGTAAATCTCTGATTCATTGGGTATGTGGTGATTTCCACTACTGAAAGATGGGTCAGCTGGATATGAAAGAAGTAGATATGATTTGTTTTGCTCAAATTTGCTCAAACAAAAGAGCTGCAAGAAGAGCAATGGTGAATTTTCAGAAAGCCATTGGGGGACTGGGAGTAGCAGGGAAATCTTATCATGGATAAATCCCTAGAGAGAAATGGCCAAGCAGTATTTTGGCCCTGTTTCTGTGCCCTTTCCAAAGGAGCCTATGAACATACAGAGGGGTGGAACTGGCAGAAGTCTAAAGAAATTTAATAGGGTTATAGAAATTACTCCAAAAACCTACAGGATGAATTAGAGAGTTATTTCTTCTCCACAGGTTTCTTTGAACCATCTCAATAGAAGTTTATTTCATTGTATGTTTGATTTTACAAGGTGGTTTAAAAAATTATATGAGAAAGTTTGTAATTTTCTATGAAGCCCTATAGGATTTTTCCATAAGGGAAATATCTCTGTGTATCTAATACATGCAGGATATTACACTGCACAAGAATTGCTAATGAAAAATTTAACTCTTGGTACTTCTTTAAGCACTAATGAGAGAAAGGCTCCTCAGGAATACGTGCAAAGTGCTACCCTGGATAACACTGTGATTTGGGGAAAGAAACAAAACAAAACAAAAGAAGCAGCCTGTGAATATTTATGAGTTGATCTTATGACTTATCTCTGTATTGACATTTTCAAGTTAAAAAACATTTGACTAAAGGAAAATGGCTAGTTCTCAGCAGCAACAGCATCATTCTGCAAATTTCCTAGCCTAGAGGCAGCATGCAGAAAGAAGTAAGAGCAAATGATGTATACTTTGATGTAAGGTGTAACCCGGGGGGACTGCCAGCCAAAATCGGGGAGGGGGATATGAAAAATTAAAATGAAACAGCAGAATAGGTCGCTGCCTGTAGGATGAAGTTTAATCTTTCAGTACCATTAGTGACAGAATGGAAGGATAATGGGGAGAGGGCACCAGCAAAACAAGTGGCTCTTTGTTCTGTTGGTTTAAAATTGTTTATTTCTGGTGGTTTCAAGTAATTAAGGGAAATTGCAGACTCTAACTATAAGAGTTAAAGAAAGTTTGGCAGGGAAAAAAAAAAAGTTCATTGTCCCAATTAGATGAGAAGTGTTTTCCTGGTGGAAGCCACCCAAGAAAACCTGGAGGGAAAACAAGGAACAGGCGTAATCACAGTTACAGCCCAGAGAATCAGACTGAAGATCAATCTGGGAAAAAAAAGTACACATTGATTTATAGCTTCACAGACAAAGGCAAATGATGGGCTGTGTAAATCACATCATTATTGTTATGCAAAACTAGGAAAAAACATTGTCAGGAAGTTGAGGCTGTTAATGGCAGCCCTAATCCTGTGAAGACTCAGCAATGTGCTGAAGTATGTAAATAACTCTGCTCCCTTCAGAAGGGCCTCACAGGTTTAAAGTTAAGCACATGTTTAAGTATCTACAAGATGACATCCCCAATAAAATACAAGTTATGTTCTCTTTTCCTAACCAGCAAATTATCAGTCTCTATTTTGTATGGTATAGTTATCATCAGGGAATTGGAGGGGTTTTAGCCTATCACTGAAAAACTTATTATCATAAAAATGAAATAGCTTGGAAAATCAGAAGATGAATTCTAATAGTTTCTTAAACTTGTCACTCACTTAGCACTGATTCCTGTTATGGTACACCCAATAGCCCATTTTAGATGCTTGGAATCAGATTCCTCTTCACACAGGAACTAAATAACTTGCAAGTGAGTAATGCAGTGTGTGCAATTCAAAGAGGACAGGAGCCTTCTCTAGACCCTGGGTAACCTGTGCTCTAGTGCATCTAGAAGACCACTTTTCAACTTATTTCTAGAGCCTGAAATGACGCTTTACAGACGCATTGTCTTTTTACCCTGCTTGTAGGTGCCTTGGGAAGGGAGGAATCTGGTCTTGCTTTGCTTTGGAAGCCAACAGGAACTACCAGACACAGGCATTTGTTCACACAAAGGTTTCTGGTGCATCTTTTTCAAATGCTGCTAGATGGAGTGGCAGCCAGGAGCATTTGTTGAACAAGGGTTCAATGGGAGGAGTAGAGACATGGTTGCATAGGTTCCAATACATCTTGCTATGACTTCTTGCAAGCTGTGAAACATAAAGGTTTTCACTCAGCCTAGTATGTCCAGGTGAGCTTTGTTGTTCCATAACATAGCCTAAAGATATTTTGGAATAAAAATAAAGAACCAGTATATTCACCCATTACTGCTTCTCAGCTAAACGGTGTCTACTCATCTCTTCCCACTGACTAGTGACAGGACCCAAGGGTTCATCATAAAGCTGTGACAGAGGACATTTAGGTTGGATATGAGGAAAACAGTCTTCATTCAGAGGGTGATTTGGCACTGAAATAGGCTCTCCAGGGCAGTGGTCGCAAACCCAACGCTGTCAGAGCTCAAGCAGCATTTGGACAACGCTCTCAGGGACATGGTGGGATTGTTGGGGTGGTTCTGTGTAGGGCCAGGAGCTGGATTTCAATGATCCTTGTGGGTCTCTTCCAACTCAGGATATTCTATGATTCTATGATTTTATGCTCAGCTCTAACCTGCTATGAAGGAAGGAACATCACTGCCTGAAAGAAATGCTTGAATTATCTTAACTACAGTGTTAAAGTGGCCTTGGAGTATCACAGAATTTGGGAAGGTTGATGACCAAGAGGGAGGGTGTTAATGATACACTGGCTAACTCTAACTGGATAAAAGGCTGGAAAATCTTTCTCCATTTGCTGCTGACCCAATTCAGATCTGATTTATTGGACACAATTAGTTTGTATTCAGTGTCTTTCTGAGCTGTGAGGCCAGACAATGATTTTCCTTGCTGCCTGCACAGACACTGGAAGAGGGCCCTTGCTTTCAATGACCACTCAAGCTCTCCCAGTGTGGTGAGTATTATTAGGGTTATAAAGATCAAGGTAAAGGAGGTGGCAGTCTCCTTCTCCTGTTGTCTGTAAAGTTTTACTGTGCGAAGTTTTAATTGACTTTCAGAGCAGATTCCTCAAGTAGAATTCCACTCAGCTGGCACATTTAACAAAGGAATTAACTCTTGCATTGCAGCCTCACCTATGATAAACGATGTTTAGTTTGGGCTGCCAACAAAATTATTGTGCTTACCACTTCTCAGGATTTGTCCCAGTGTATGAATATCATTATTCTTTGCCTATTCTAAAGATTTCAAACCCTTTCTGCATTTACTCTCCAAGAAGTCCTTGTAGTGCTCTGTGATTATAAGCAATCAAAATGACATAGTATGGGGTTTATATCATATCAGCTTTTCTTGGAACACCAACTGCAAGATCAAGGAACTCTACTGTTATTGCTATTATCATCACTTTAATTGCTGCACCATGTGTAGGCCAGGATCAAGCATCACACTCTAGCTGCAGTCAGTGATGCAAACCCAAAAGAGAACAGAACAGAGCTGAACAGAACAAAACATAGGTGCCTGTTGCCACAGACAACATGCAACCTACCACTTAGGTTTATCTAAATCTTTAGACTTACCTGACTCTAAGAGGAGAGACAACAGATGGAGGCTGCAAACAGATGGAGAAGCACAAACTAACTCTGAGACAATCATGCTAATTTTAATGGGCAACATGCACAGCACACTGGGTGTCTTGCCATGGCCATTACGCTGTTTCATCAGCAGGGAGACAAAGGCAGGGGAAAACAGGCTGTGCAGTGCTCAGGATCCTCCTTTAGATGTCTTGTCTTTAGGTATCTAATAATGTCAGAGTTATCTAGGATCCCTATAAAAGCAGTGGAAAGAGATAAGTAACTCCAGAGAGGCATGGATTTTTAACCTATCCTAGGGGTGGAATAAAAGTACCTTCCAAGGTGTTTGTCTAGTCTGTAGTTGGCACTGAGTAGTCAAAGCAAGCAAGGAGGCAATTTTGCCTGTCTAGATGTGTATTTTAAGGGCTAATTTTTAGTTAAACAAAATCAATCAAGTGGAAAAATTAAGACCAACAGCGGCTAGTACCCGATCATCTTCACAACTCTGCATACACGCACTTGAAAAAGCTGCTGAGGCAATTTGGAGTAAACCTTTCAAAACATGGAGAATAAAGCTAAGGAAAGAAATGTCACTCCTTCAGCCATTCCGTGGGTAAAACAGTTTGATAGGAATTGCAGTACATATGCACACACATGCACACACACACACACACACAAATTTATATCTTTCCAATTAAGAAGGAAAAATATAGAATCTGCTGGGTTGAACTGGAGCACTAGTGAATTATCTAGTCCATCCTTTTGCCTGGGGCAAGACTGATTTAATTATCTCTAACACTTCTCTGATGGATGAGTGTCAAACCTTCCCTTGACTATCTCCAATGAAGGTGATCTGACTACCTCCCTTGGGTGACTTGCTTCATTGCCTTAAATGTACTAATAGTTATGAAGTTTTCCATAACAGTCAACCTAAATATTCAGTGCTTCATTCAGAACCTATCACTCCTTTTTTTTCCACTTTTTTTTTTTTTTGTTCTCACTGACTAATGAGGATAATTGGTTCCTCTCCTTTTTCAGGGACATGCCTTTATGTGTTTATGGACATTCATCATGACTCCCTTTAGTCTTTCCCTCTCCAGACAGGACGTGCCTGGTTCTCTGAAACTTCAGTGGTAAGAAGCCTGAGGCAGAAAGATGAACGTGTTGCAAAAGGCAGAAATACGGGCATTTTTTAAGGTAACAGTGAAGACTGGGCATTTTGCATTGCCAGAGATTGAAGAACTGACTTTCACAAATATGAGGAGTATGAAGCTAAACCAGGAAATATAACTGGTAAAACTAAAATGAGCTATGAATGCAAAATATCATTCATATGTGAGGGATACTATGTGAAGGGAACTGTCAGTGGATGGCACAAACAAGGGTTCTGCTGTGACCCATATCCATAAATATAAAGACAGAGCTCTGTTGCTCAACCTCATAAGTAGTAAGCTGAAGAGCAAAAAAGAATTCCCAAGAGTGTGTTCCTAAACCTAGTAAAGTTTGCATAGCTAAGACTAGTTGCTTTGTGACCCTTCCACCTGTTAGAATTTATCCTGTCCTCTCCTCATCTCTGATTTAATTTTGAAGAGCAGATAATGGGCTCTTCACAAAGAGGCATTTAAAAGGTTAAAAGGGGAGAGGAACACCAATAAAGCCTTCTTTGTATTTTATTCTGTCATGTGGGTTAGCTGTCCCCCAGCCTATTCAGTCTGAAATGGCATCAACACTCCATAGAGACCAATTCATCCTCCTGTTCCTGAAGTGCAAACAATTCATAGAATAAAACAGCACCAGAAAGCGAGAGGAAAATCTCTGTGGGGCTGCCAAGAGTCTAGCTACATACAGTGAAATCACCAGATTTCAAAACAGGAAGGAAGGCTGGTTAACTCAGGCTTTGATTGATAGTTGAGGCACTGAACATGGAACTCTCTCAGAGGTATTTAGAGGGTCTCTATTTTGTACAGCACTAAGCTAGCCACAGTCTTTATTGTGTTTATTTTCACAATTATATTATTCCTGGTAATATTCACATACGGTAAGTTCAGATAAAGTAGGGAGTAAGACACAAATTTTCAGAAGGAATTGTTCTGATTTCACAAAGTTTTGGGACATCAGCAGTACTTGGGCTCCTCAACACTTGAGAATCTGAGCTCTAGCTGGAAAAGCTCTGGAAAACGTTTCTGCTGTAACTTGAATTATTTCCACGTTCTGAGACTCCCCTTTTAGCATGGTACCACTCCCCCTCATCACCAGCTGAAATAAAAATATGTTTACACCTCCAACATCCTCAGATAAAACACTACATCTTAACTGAAACTACCAGCAAAGATTAGGATGAAACTTTCAGACTGTGAAAGTTGAACCCTATCAACTGATATACAGGACTGTGTATGTCTTATGTTACCTCTGCAATAATGGTGCTTCTTCCTATCTTTGCTTTTCATAAAATGTAGTGACTGAAGGACATACTTATAGAAGCGAATTTATAACCAATGGTCTTATGCAGAACAAGGCAGTGGTTTGGTCAAGGTTGTATGGCTGTCTCTGACAAGGCTGAGCTCTAAAACTCTGCTGTTTGCCATGACAGGATCCCTTTCTTAGGTCCATATCTCTTCCCAAGTCTCATAATCTGTGATTTTACTGACATGAGACTAATTCAAATGTAGATTACAGGATGGGTAAGTAGCTGTGAATATATTTTCAGAAGCCATAAATAGTATATCACAGAGATGACAAGAAAAGGAAGGTACTCCCAATGCCTTATCACTATCCCAGTCTCTGTACTCTCCTTGTCATGAAACCAGCAATTGACCTCTATCCATCCTTTCACTCCCACAAGTAAAACCACTGTTTTGAAGAGAGTCTGGAGCAAGCTAAGAAAATGAATCCTCTACCTTATCAGAAGCTATAAATGGCTGCTGGGAAGTCTTGAGAGATTATCCACTGGCTGGATATCAGAGCTTCATATTGAAGAAGCAGCACTTGACTGTTGACATTTGTTATTAATGCTGAAGAGCAAAATGCCTGTGGTATTTTTATTTGGTATTTGTGTATCCCTAATGCCTCATCTGCTGCATCGTGGGCTCTGTCATGCTCTCCCTGACATCAGTAAGAGTCTTGCCAATAGATAGGAGGCTCCCCATTGGCTATTCCTCCAAACACTGTATGAATCTACCCTTATTTCTCAAGGCTTATCTGATTATGATTGAGAAAATAATTTTCTTGGGTTGGCACTTGCAACAACCTGCCTTTATTGAATCTGAATGATGAACAAAGTGTAGTTTCAGGTCTTGCCTTGCCTTATAATGAAGGAGGTCCAGTAGTGTTAGTATCTTATTTTCTAAGACTTTATATATATAAATTCAAGTACATGGAAGTCTCTAGTCTTTCTTACCTATGTCTTTTACCTAGGTGTCTTCCCACTCCTCCCCTGGAGAGAGAGGGAGGATGTGTCATTATGACAAGCCACATGGATTTTTTTATTAAGAACACTTTCACTGCTGTGATGTTTGTGAGCTTGAACAAGTACATCAGCTAAAACATATGATGTGAATGAGTCAATACTAAGAAAAAAATAATGGCTTGGAAATGGGAAAGAAGTTTTGAGACTCCAAAGATTTGTGAAATGTAATTTTCTTTCTATAAAAGTGAGCTAAATGATGGGAAAAGGTGACAGACAAATAGTTCTGCAGGCAGATGTTCCCCTGCTAGTCCCCAAGCATGACTAGAAGGCGGAGCAGTTGCACATTTTTCCATAAGACTGCTTGACCTGAGGGCTTTCACTCTGTAAAGAAATGTCAGCGACTGATAAGTAGTTACCTTCAGATGTGAGCCCACTTTTGGCGTCTTTCGGAGACTGTCCACAAGCCTTTCAGGTAGGGACAGAAGCTTGGACAAAGCAGAGACCAGTTTCAGCCCAGGAAGGCCACCAAATATTTGCTATGAATTTTAACAACAACGACTCCTATCTGTGCTCACTTGTGAAAGATTTACTTAGTTGTTGATAAGCATACCCTTTCAGAGGGGAAAAAACTGTTGTGGGATGCAGAATATCAAAACAGAGGAAGGCAAGAGACCCTCTGACATGGGTCAGAGTCAGACATGGGTCTGAACCCCAGATTATGCAGGTTTGGTTCCTAAATAATTAGCTCACATTCCTCCTGTGATCTTGTGTCTTTGCTTCTCTCCCTCATTGTTCATCATCTGAACAATGAGGATTATAGCTCCTCTGACACATTGTGAATTTGGGCTGTAAGAAAATCATATGTCACTGGCAATAAAATGTACTGTGCTGAGTGTTTTATCTTGTACTTGTCATACCTGGATTTGTCTCGCATCTTCTTGCACTTCCTTGATTAAACATTATGGTATTTCAGTGGCTCAGTGAATAAACCAGCCTTTGTTTTATCCACACCGTTTCCACAGATTTTCTTATTCTCTCTTAGAGACCAAAGGGTTAAGGTTTGAGAATATTTGGCACGACCTCAGAACAACACTGTTCTTTCTCAGGTCAGCTCAAAGCTCTCCCATATCTGCAAAACCCTCAGTCTATGGCTGCTTATTAATGAAATGCAATGAATACTTTTAAAGAAGTGTTTGGAGTGCCTCACAGATTCACATACCCACAAATGAATAGGACTTCTGAACATTCATTTTTCCCTCAAGAAATCTGGAAATAAAAAGAATAACAAGGATCCTAGTTTAATCTGATCTTAATTGCCAGCAAACATTAATGATATACCTGAGCACCTTCAAATTGTAGAGAAGCTTTATTTTGGTGCCAGCCCAACACAGCTCTACCCTCACAGTCATTTTGGATGATCAGCATCTCTGTCATTCTTGCAGGTGCTAGAAAGCTCTTTGATCTCTACAGAAATTCTGACTTTGTCATTTTTTTACTTGCTCAGATGCTTTCCCATAATCTTTCTTCCAGATATGTCAATCAACAAGACAATCAACACGAAGTTTTTTGCCCTCCAAATCTATTTTAGTCTCTCTCAAGCTTACTTATACTTGTACATTAATTTAACACATCTGGGGGATTTCTGATGCATGGATACAACATATTTTTCTTTTTTTTTTTTTCCTGCTATCCAGCTTGCCCTTGTTTTTCCCCTTTGATGTGTAATAATGAGGTGGCACAGGGGAAATGTCTTTAATCAATTGCAGAAACTTATAGCACTATCAGGATTGTATGTATCTCAAAACACTTAATCACTGTCTCTTTCCGGCGTTCATAATTCTGATGTATCTGGTGTACCAGTGTCGTGTCATTCTATTACATTAAACAATCTAACATAACAACTGAATGCAGTGAAATGATGAAATGATGGCCTGTTTCAGAAAATATGAAAAGATAATACACTTGTTTTCATCTAGGCAAGCTGCTATTAGTTCACTCTGTGGTTTCACACAATTAGAGGGAGAGCTAGATAAGCAGGTAGACAGGCAGACCAAACACAAGCACACCACACTCGGGGAAATGCAACTATTTTCTCACCCTAGGTTGTCCATTTGGGCACAAGAATAGAAGCAGAAAGGTTTTGTGCCTTTTTTAGTTACAAATTAGATAGCAGATCAGAAACTTACTTTATGGCTTTGTTTCTGCTTTTTATATTTGTATATTCATATGTTTTATATTTGTTCCAAAAGTAGTCGCTCCTTAAAAACTTCAAACCTGCATTAAGGTTTTATTCATACTGCATCTCACCTCACTTAGATATGTTCCCAATGAAAATTATTTCACTGCAGTCAAAAGTCCATCTATAACTTATCTACCCACCTTGAGCTAGTTTTGATTTAGCTGCCTGTATAGCTCTACATGTCAGAGCTCAGCTGCACTCCTGTCATGGTATTTATTTCTCCCCTTTTCCCTTCTCAGGCAAGGTTTATAGTCCATACCAATTTTAAACTAGCATGGCTACACAGCCATTGTAGCTGATAGCCACTTTGAAGCGAGCCCAGAGCCACACAACTGCCAGCCATGCCTTTGTCTGCAGAGGAAACGTAAAAATGTCTTTGGTGCAATTTAACTCTCAACCTAAACACTGGGCAGATCCTAAGTCTGGGTTTATATACAGCTATTCATTTGCATAGTTGGAAGTGGTGAATCCAGAAAATTACAAGAATGGTATCAGGCAGGGAAGAGGGCTGTGTTATATATGAAAAAGTTCTGTCAAAAGTTTATGTGTACAGTATGTGTTTATTGCCTGTGACAGTGATTGGCTCCAGTATAGGCTTATTCTGAATCTAGCATTGTTACTGACAGCCTGGGCAAAAAAACAACAGTAGAGACAAAAAGTTAGCTATGTACAATTTGTTAACCCGTTAATTGTTCACCTTCCTAAGTCACACAAATTAGCTCTGTCAAGTCAAAAATCTAACCTGATCACAATTTTTCAGACACACACATACCTTTGTCCCCTTCCTGCCATGCTCCAGCCACCTAAACCCAACAGCAGTCCACTGCCATTTTCTCATTTTCCTGTGTTTCCTCTGTATGACTTGGTACTTCATACCCTTTGCTGGCCTTGCTCTGGGAAAAGAACACTGAAAGGACTAAGAAGATAAATGGAAATACCCTGAGAAGGGGGAAAAGGTTTTTGCCGTATATGAAGAGGGGCCTGTAGAGAAGCCAGGAAGGGACTCTTTATGAGAACCTGTAGTGACAGGGAAAGGGTACGAATGGAAAGAGAAAATTTAGGATAGGTATTAGGAGACCTTTTTCACTGTGAGGGTGGTGAGTCACAGGCACAGGTTGCTGTGGATGGACACTGTGGATGCCCCTACCCTGGAGGTGCTCAAAGCCAAGCTGGATAAGGCTCTGAGCAACAATGTCTAGTGGGAAGTGTCTGGGCACATGGCAATGGAGGTGAGACTGGATGATCTTTAGGGTCCATTGCAACTCCTTAACATTCTATGATTCCATGACTTCCCCTCTCCCCAGAATGTGTCTAGGATCTTCAAGATATTTCCTAAGCACTTCAAAATTGGAATAATTTATAAGTAAAGAATCATCCCTTATAAAATTAGTAATCAAAGTCAGTTTGGGGCCAACAGCACTAGCTGAAATAATAACTTGGAGCATTTATCTCTGAGTTGGTAGATACAGGGATCACATTTATTGAAGTTGTTTGGTTGTTGATGGCTTTTTTTGCCATGAACTCCATGGTGGGATAAATAAGGTCAAGCAGACCAAGCGTCATGGACTCAAAGTGTGAGTGACTAATGAAAGAATAGAGCTAATGATTCACACTGGGTAGAAGTAATTTTCATGTTAAAATCTTGGCATCCCCATTCCCTAAAAATCCAGTTGCATTGTGTCTTCCCAGAGTTTCTGATATGCTACTGAGAGTGTGCCAGATGCCAGTCACTCAGAGGACTATATCTTTCCAAAAGAATATTAAATAATTTTATGGATTTAATAATACATATATAAAAATATATATACCATATAACAGATTTGCTGCATTAGCAGCAGCTACTGATTTCTAGCAATCTTATATCTCAGTCATCTTTCATGTATATGTACATACAATACCAATTACACTCCATAACACTTGAAATAGAACCAGTAAATGTATGTGTAATTCATCAATGAAACGACACAGATTTTTCTAGTGATGCTTGACCCTGTATTTTTCTTTCCTCCTCCTGCTTCTATTGTGTTCATTCATCATGTTATAGATCCATTCAAATCATAAACTCTTGAGGGTAAGATTTGTGTCCTTAATTTGTTTCTGAAAAACCGTGGTTACTACTATATACATAATAAAGAACAGCACTTTTCCCCAAACCTGTGTAACCCTCCATACAACCAAAACCAAGGTCATTCACCTGACTGCAACTGAGTGCCACTGAGCACTTTGGCCAAGCTAAGAAGACTAAGCTGACAAGCAGACTTGAGGACTCTAGCAAGGGGGTGAATAATACAAGACCAAAGCCCTGTAAGTGATGCAGTATTTTAATCACTTGTGTTCAGACATTAAATAACTCTGCAATGTAATTCACCAGTAAATGTCTCAGACCTATAAAAGTATCAAAGAGCTTAAGCCCCACTGATTTCAATGACTAAGAAGACAAAATATCTTGTGAGTGCAAATCTACAGCCGAAGGCTAAAAACTTAGTCCTCTAAATATGCTAAATGAGTAGGCATTTGGTGTAACACACTGGTACACTTCAGATTTATTTTGATTTAATACCTTTGTGAGTGAGAACAGAACCAACATTGTTCATTTTGACCAATGAGAGACAAAACAGGGAAGAGAAAAGTGTCTGTGCAAAGTTTTAGTACTTTCACACACAGAACTCCCTGGTACAATTCCAACAGCCCACCACCCAAGGACTGCTCACCCTGAAATCTTCCAGAGGAAAGCTTGTGACAAAGGATGAAAGGATGAGGCTCAAATAAGAAAATGGCAGAGAGGGACCTCCCCCAGGGTTTTCTAAGACATTGCCATCTCTTCCTTGACCTTCTGTCAAGGATTATGTCTCCTTTCACTTTGACAAATTCTACTCTTGAGTCTGATTTGCCATTTTTAAATCAATTGTCATTTGTGACACTGTTAATCAGTTTTCACAAAAAGTCTTTCCTTGTAACTGCGGTAAAACAGAGTGACTATGAGATATGGGTAGGGGATAACTCTTCAAAGCTTTGACATGAAGCACTGCAACAAGAGGTTTCTCCTCCCCCATGGCCTACTCACGCCTTCCCTAAGTAACTGGCAGCTGGAGAAGAGAGGGGAAAATTAGGACAGAATAGTGAAGAAAGTAGGTGAAGTTTATTTCCTAGGAAAAAACATGATTTTATTTTTTTGTCAGCATTTATCAAGCTTAGGCAGGATTGGCAACCTGAAGTGAAATCGTATCGCATATCTTGTTAAATTGTTCTTGTCATATATATCTTGTCACACCATACACTGACTCTCCACATGGGTTAAATTAACAAACAAGCAAAGAGACAAACATTTAAAACAAAATAAATAAATAAAGCATGAGCTGAAAATAGACTGCATAAGGCAATTATATTTTCTTTATGGTATCAAAATACGACAGCTACTGAGCTGCTTTAGCCCAACACTTCTGTCTTTGCCATCCAGTGAAAAAAACCAGATGGTAAAGACAAACAGAGCTTCACCAACAGGAGACAGACAGTAAGATATTATGTACATCTTGATGTATGAGTTAGCAAAACCACAACAGTATATACACCCAAATGCTGCAGGGTGAATATAAATAAAATTGGCTTCGTCCACAATAAACCCAGAAAAGATATCCATCAGCTCTTCAGAATGGTCACAGTGGCAATGGAAAGATCTCATTTCCCAGATGTTTTTCTGGATGACTTTGTGCTCACTTTTTTTGGCTATTAGCTGGTGTCCAGTATGATGAGCCAGCTATGAGTTCTTCATTCAACTAAGAGAACACCTAAATGACTTGGTAATGAACGATACAGGGTGGTGGCTTTCCCCCCACTCCCTTTCCCTCTCTCTCTCTGACTCATTTTCAGGATTTCTTGTCTGACCTTGTTGGACAAATTTTATAACTCCACTGTGGAGGGTTACAAGACATCAGGGCTTTTAATTCCAAGTACAGCGTTTCCTCACCCCACCAAAGTTAGCTGGCAGTTCCAAGAAATAAATGGCTTTTGCTGGGCTCTTAAATAATATGATTTGCATGCTTGAAATGAGATCACCAAAGTAATTGTAGAATATTGCTTGCCATTACAGTCATTAAAAACAGGCAGATGTAGGATCATTCTCATGGAAAACTTTCCTGCTGGGTTTTCATGGAGATAAGTGCACAAAATCCACTTCTGAAAAGATGTTGAATAGAATGAATTTGCCATTCACTGACTGTCTGATGATGATTTGCTTGTTAATTGGGAGTTTAGGCTTTAGAGAAACCTTAACAAATGTGATTGCTAAATTCTGGAGGTTGCCTCCCTCTTTGTGAGCCATGTTTACAGCTATAAATTCTTCTTTCCTTGTATGGCATTTTAGTAGAGATTTGTCAGTGGGGAAATACAGCATTACTCATTTTTATAGCGGGACTTCCAAAGGTATTTTCAACTTCATTGCATGGCAAGAATGTGTTAATTTAATTCATAAAGGTGTTTAACTCTGTGCTTAATTTTAAGCACATGCTTAAATCTTAATGTCTTAGTGATTTCAGTGAGTAATTAAATGTAAGAAATGTTATCCCATATCACAGTGTCCTAAAAACTATGTCACAAGTAGTTAATTATTTACATTTGTGGGGAGAGACTCAGGCAGAGATGTGCCTCCATACCTAAACTCAGCCACAGAATATCTAACCAAATGTCTGCTCCATGTTACATCTGGAAACCAATTATTTGCCTGGCACAGAACCACAGAACAGTTTGGGTTGGAAGGGATCTTAAAGGCCAGCTAGTTCCAAGTCCCCTGCCATGCACAGGGACACCTTCCACTAGACCAGGTTGCTCAAAGCAACACTTCCAGGGATTGGGTGGGGCATCCACAGCTTCTCTGGGCAACCTGTACCAGGGCCTCAACACCCTCACAGGAAAAAACCTGAATTTCTAATATATCCTTAAAAGATAAAAAGCTGGTCTGGGTGAAAAAAAACACAAACAACCAACCAAACAAAAACAAGCAAAAAAACCACACACGCACACAAAAAAACAAACAAAACAAAACCACAAAAAAGAAATGGTTGATGCTCATGGGAAAAATTACTATCTTAGTGAAGTGAATTATCTGCTTAAAGCTGGGAAACTGGTACTTACTGAAGACCACCTCTGAAAAGAGCCTTTCCAAGGCAGAAGGAGGAGCCATGGGCTGGCTCTGAGTCTGCTTTGCTCCCTCTCAGAACAGCTGCACCTTATGCTGTGTGCATCGAAGTTGTGGGGCTGGATCCTCACCCCACACACCACTCTTTGAGTCCAGCCACTGGCTTATGAGTGACTCCTAGCTCCCTCCTCAAAAACCTTTTCAGCTCTGGAAAAGGGATACAAGGCTTGGAAGATAATGCCCATAAGGAACCTCATGTATTAACACAGCAGAGATTGATGAAAGCAGGAAAAAATCAGTCAAAAGTTGTGGGTGAGCAGAGGCAAAACTGCTGGATTTCTTGGTAAATGTGTTTATCCATCCCTCTACCTTTGCAAAGGAGGAAACTAATTTCTGAGTTACAGCACCATATGTCCCAAGGCAGTCTCCACTGCAGAGTCCCTCCCCACCACCGAGGGCAGAACAAGCCCAGTACGAGGATTTTCTCCAGGGTTTCTGGGCACAATGAATAGTTGTGCCTAATGGTCACTTTCCTGCTCCCTCCTGTTTTGGAGGTGGAGAAACTGAGTCTCAGGGAGCTGAAACAGCTCACCCAAGGTCAGTAGAGAAGGCAGAAGCAAAACCCAGGAGTCCTGCCTGCCCCTTCCCGCTGCTGTAACCACTAAATCCCCCAATCAATAATGAATCTGTTACAGCAGTCTCATATTATACCTAATGTCAGGGGGAGAAAAAAAAGAAGAAGAAGAAGGGAAGAGAAGAAGTTGTAATAAAAGCATATAGGATAGAGATACACATTTCTCTTTAGAGCAATAAATCTTTCCAAAGGGAAGTTGGTTAAAATTCTTTACGTTAAAAAAATGAGGTCCACGGGGACTCCAAATTTCAGTTCGATTTTTAGCTGAGGCATTTTTTTTCTTTATCAAACACTTGGTGCTGTAATGTGATAAGGGCCCCATGCAGACCATAAAACTAATTTATCATCTGTAAGGTGTACAAAGAAAATGGTAACTGCCTGCTTGTCTGCTTGACATATGAGGTCATTTTTGCCGCTAGCTTTCTAATACTGAGCAATTTTATCAGCTATTTATATACATTAATTGTAGGCACCCATATGTTCACCGTTGTATTTAATAATGCATTGCATTGAATATGCATTCCTTAAGTTTTAGCATGCCGTGTGCATCTTTTATTTAACTGTTTGGTTTGCCTATTAAAGCCCATTATTCAGCTCTGCTATGTAACCCTTCCTCTCTCAAAGGGATTTATATTTCTTTAAAATCTTGCTCACCATGTTGAGAGTCAGTGGCGTGAACAAGGCCACATCTCTCGTCCCGAAGGAATAGCAGCAAAACAAGCAAAATCAGGGCCATGGTCCACTTAATAATACTAAACAAAAAGGATTATTCAATGAGTCTCTTTCCTCAAGGGACAGCAACGCATTCATGCTCTGTGGTGTGCACACAGACATGCCTCTCTATCAATACGGGAAGGGAATTAAAAAGGCCTGATTCTGATGCCAGTTCAACCTACACCAGAGCTCCAATTGAAGGAAACGAGCAGGAGCTTGGCTGAGCATGCAAAACACCACAGGCAAACTCTGCAGCACCCTCCTCTGAAAGATGGCTGTGAAATAAGAAAGCCTTCATCCTCTGCCATGAACTCCTGCTCAGGTCTAGAGCCACATCACATGTTTATACACCCTAACTCTGGAGTGTCCTATACCCCGGTGCTTTGTTGCTGAAAACTAGCCCTGCAAACCAGTGCAAATCAAGGGAGAAAAATTGAAATATTTGTACACAGCAGCTCTGGGAGGGACTGTTCCTCCTCCAAGACCCCTTTCTCTAGTGCAGCTGCTTGCTTTTCCCTCTCAGTTCCTGTATAGTTCTGGTATTCCTTTGTGTTTTATCTACAGCAGCAGCAAATTGTTACAGACCTTTTTTGACTCAGTGGAGCCGGATGGATCATCCAGAAGGGAAGGTCTGTCCATTCCCTCACATCAAAACTTGGAAAATGAGGGCTACACACATGTGTGAGCAAAATGAAATTATCCTTTGGAAAAACTCTTTGTAAAATCAGGTGTCTTCTGTAAGAACACCAAACCTGTGTCACAGGTTCAAAAATTCCCAGCAGCTGGAGCTGCACCTCTTGACTTATTAAAATGGTGCTGTGAGCATCACATACTAGAATGTGTAAAGTATATCTCTGTTGCTGCTTTTTCAGGACAGGATGAGAAGTTCTCAACCATGTATCCTATGCACTGTGTTGCCATCAGATAAAAGGAGCTGTTGCAAACCTTAGAGATGTACTACGATGCTTTCTGCACATTGGAATTTTAATCTCCTGCTCGTATTTCCAAGGAGCAAAGAAAGACTATATATTGACAAACATTACTTTTCAGGCAGACACAGATTTCTTATGGCATTCAAAACATGTCAAGAAACACATTTAGGGAGAAAAAAAGTTTTGCCTTTATGATTTACACTTTGTTGCTTTCCTTCAAGTCCTCTTAAACCTGAAAATCCAAAGTTGCTCTTTAAAAACTTCACAAATTACATCTCAATAGAAAATGATTTTCCCAAAGGCTAAACTTCCAGGTTTTGTTTTTGAAAAGAAGATTCTCTAGCAATTTTGGCTGTCTTTGTAAGAGGTTTTTATTGTCTTCCACCAGGCAATGAAAAGCCTAAGTGGAGTTCGTGGGCAACAGGTCTGAAAGAACAGCAATGCTTTTTGACAGCTGAGTACGTCGGTGATCCTTCCCAGAGACCATGGTAAGAGCTGGTGAGTGCCTCAGAGCACACTAGCCTTCAGCCTCGTATGTCAAATTCAAGCAAACTTCTGGCTTAGGTCTGTGTGTGATTAAATGATGAAGAGGAACATTCTCCTCTAGGCATTCTGTTTACTGTATTAAAGGGCTTTTCATCTAAATATTTTTTGTTTCATTTAGTGTCTATGAAAGGTGCTGACAGATAGCCTCTGCCTCCCTGCAGAATGTCTGGAAAAGCTTTCCAGCTTGTACTGGCCTATCCACATTTCTCAGCATGACATACAGGTATCCCCTCCATGGATGAAAATGTATTCTGGACACTATGCAAGCACAACATTCAACCTTAGGCAATTATACTGTATCATTATACAGCATATTTCATACCAAGATATTGAAGCACATTAAGATCGAGTACTGAGGCACACTTACAAAATGGAGGGATGTGGAAGGGGAATATGATCGGTGCAACACATCTGGCCAGCAGCATCTGGCTCAGGCATTGCTCCAGAGCAGAAATATTAACACTTCCTGGACTTTAACCCTTCATCAAATTTACACTGTTGATAGCAAGGATTAAACTTAAATTTTCTTTCTTATTATTATCTTTTACTAAATGTAGCCTTCCTCCACATCCATGAAGCGAGGCATGTGAGTCAGAGCTGATTTTATGTTCCCTGTCACACAGCTCATAGGACCTCACTGGGCAGAGCTCTCCTCACCCCTTGCCTCTCCTCACTCACCCATGCAAGTGGGCACACACCCCTCTTCACTACTCTTCTCCCTCATCCACAGTCCACAGGACTGGAATTAAAGGGGGAAACAGTCCTGACTCTCCTGCATGGTCATAAAGCCTGAACTGAAATGTTTGCCACAACCTCACCATATCCCAGAAAGAAATCTACAAGATGAGCATAATAAATAACTGTTAAGAGGATTCTGCAGTGTTTTAGGTAAGGAGTAATGAGAAGTCAACACAGGGTGTTTTTAAGTATGATTAATCTTTAACAATGCTTAGGTTAAAAATTGTTAGGAGAAAGAAGAAAAAAGAACTGTTTATCTCTCCCAAGCTGCCAACACCAATAACAACAACTTGTCTGAACAGAAATGTTCAGGAGATGTTGCATTTCAACACAACTCCTCAATAGAAAGAGCTACCGTCACAGTTAAGTCTTGCAGTGCCATTACAGGAGAACTAGTAATTCCCTGGTCCCCAAAAACACATCCTCTAAATGCAAAAGCAATGATTTTTATTCATTTTATTCTCTTTATCCTCCTTCTCCTGATTCCTGTCACATACCATTTTCTGGATGTTGTGTACATATAACCAACAGCAGCTACCTAATTGCATTGGCGCTTTGACCTCTGTCCCTAAATGATCAATTAAAGGGCCTGTAGGGACAGTGGACAAGATTAGAGTGAAGGTCAAGGCCTAAAAAGCCCCTCTCTTCATTCCAAGGTAGAAGGGCAGCTTCTTTATTGTTAGCTCTAGCTGTTGCTTCAACCCTATTACCTCTCCCCACCCTCAGCGGTAAGGTCTTCTGCAAAAGTATTGATTATGCCTTAAATCCTGCTTCACCTACAGAACTGAACTGGTGAGCCAACTGCGATGAATTCTTGATGTTTTAAATCAAATTTATAGGATCTGTCTGCACCCTTCAGCTTGGTCCTGCCTCTGACTGCTGTGACACCATGGTCAGGGATATTGCTAGGGATTTAACACTTTGGCCATACCAGACACCTTCTGTTACGAAAGGTGAGGATTTGATTGGTGTCAATCATTCCCCAACCTGTCACACAGGGTTCTCAGCCAGAAAACATTTTAAGGACTGTCTTAATGAACTGGCTTTGCTTCCGTTGTCACCTGCCACTTCCAGCTCACTGCCACTCAGGTCCCCTCCTTTCATGCCTTTTCTTGTCTTCTCCTTCGCCATTTCAATCCGAATTCAATTCAAGTCACAGCCTTCCCCACTTTCCAATCCCCTCCTGAGACACCTCATTTCTTAGACTTCCAAACCCAGGCTGATAAATAAGGAGGTAACTCCAACATCTTGGAGCAGCATGTGCCCTCCCCCAGGCAATTCCACAGACTGCTATTCTCTGTGAAGTTCTTCAGCATTTTGGTAGAAGTGTCCCTGTATAGGGACAATTTTTTTAATATTTTTTTTAGTCTAAAGCTATCATGGAGAAGGAAGGACATCCAAATAGCTTTCTAATGCCTTAGTTCAGCATTAACTATCATCTTGGATGATCAGTGACTGAAAAGGTCAAGACATAAAAGATACCAAGATATTTTCCAAGATATAAAAGCTACCAAGCAAATTATCTCGACAAAAGCTAAGCTAACAAAAATGTCTCTAAAAACAACCATATTCTGTAAACAGCTGCACACCAGGAGCAACCAAAATACTTCTATAAGAATGGGTTGCATCCATCTGAAAGGGACTATGAGATTAGTGTAAATTAGGGCAAAATCTGGAGACAATCCTTCCTTCAGGAGCTGCAGCAAGATACTATACACATACAGGAATACATAAGGAAGCTACAATAGCTACAGCTTATATATGTATATAAAGAAGGTATAGACAAGGAAAGAAAATTAAATAGAAATTGGAAAGCTATTTATTCTTTGAGAAGAAATCCAAAGCATAATTGCTCTTAAGCAGACTCCAAATCCAAATTAAACATCAGCTCTTGTGCCACCTGGTCTTTGGATCAGCACTGCTGATTTTACCCAGCACATAATTAATTTTGGATTCACCCCTCTGTCAGGGACATTGGTGGCCATTGGTCAGGGAGGGTGAACTGTAATGCCTGTGGTAAGCAGAGAGGAATGGATCATCTTTGGGGCTGTAGGGATAACCAACAGCAATGTTCAGCTGAGTGCTAGCATGTGTCTTGCTCTGCCTCTGGAGTTTTGAGGGTATTAGAAGAGATTCTTACCTGGTTCAAATTAAGCCAGCAGATTTGCTGAGCAGAGGATCTGTGAAGCCCAGGTATGACTTCCTTAACACTGCTAGGAAGCAAGGGCAACTCCACCCCAGAGAGCTGGGTAAAAGGCCTAAGAACTACCCCAACAACCTTCTGTCCTTCTCTACGTCCAGGCAATGCATGAAATATATTTCACTCCTAGCCCTGATATGTCATCTGGCTGGCCGGTGCAGAAACACCATCACTGATCAACTCCTGGTGCATTTGTGCCTCAGTGTTTCATTTTCAGCATTGCAGGAAAAAATGAAATGTATCAATGTGCATAAACTCCCATTAATGGGATGTACTTCTTCAATTTACACTCAGGCCTTGGAAGTGTAAATATTTTTCTACTCCCTGTTTAGAGTTTTCTATGATTTGCTCAGCTGTGTAAATTGCTGGCTTCTCCATGCACAAAGTTGTGCATGCTATTTTTAAAGTCAGCTTTTTACGACAATGTGCTATTTAGAACAGGGATTTGGGAGGCAGGACTCCTGGAGCCCAAGCTCATCCTCATTCACAGCAATTTTACAGACACGTAACTCCATCCGTTCCAGGTAAACCAGTCTGTGTTTCCAAGGTAAGGAAAAACAAGTCCTGCTGAGTCCAGGTGTGTAATGATGACTAAAGTTTTTTGCTTGTCTATGCCTCAGTTTCCTGAGTCGTAAGAAAAGTATTTGGGGGTCATGTTCTCTTGTGTGTGACAAGTTGATTTCCATAAGCACGCTTCAGCACTCCTAGAGAAAATACTTTCCCAGACAAAAGAACTTTTAGAGACAGTAAGGTAATGAGTTGTTCTTGTGCCACATTGAATTTTTTTCTGGTGTACAGATTTTGACTGGAGGAAAAAAAAATGAAAGAGAAGTAGAAAACAAAAGAGGAGCTGTGAAACACCTTTTATCTCCTTTCTCCATGCTGGTATTTGAGCATCAGAAGCAACTGGCTTAACTTAGGTGGCTACGGACCAACTTGTGCATTTCAAGAGAGCAGTCATCATCCACATCCCAGAGCAAGAATTGCTTTTGCACCTGGCCTTTGGATAGGGAAACACCAGACACTGTCTGCTGCCTGCAGGGCAAAAGTCTGCTTCTACTGAAGCCAGTGGACAAGCTTCCTTTTGCTCCAACAGTACCTAGAAACCACTGAAAGAAAATAAAAGTGAGCATTTCTATGTCTCACAAGAGAGTCAGTACAGAGGCTGGCTGAGCTTTTTCGGGTCTAAAAAGCTATAAAAACACAGTGTTTCCAGACCAAATGTGGTCACAGCACAGATCTCAGGGTACACAGGACTGTGTCACACATGGAGATGCACCCACAGAGCAACAGTGCAGGGATGTCGAGTGGCTCAATCCTCTGATGGGCTGCAGGAGATAAAAAAATAGTAGTTTGCCAAATTTTAGAACAACATACTGATAGGAGCACATGTGTGTACACATCTGTAGGTATATGCAGGCATGAAGGCAAAGATGTTTGCGCTCTCCCGCCACTCACAGAATCGGCCACAGCATTGTGTACCTTGGAATGGATGGTCAGGAGGGATGATGAAGAACAGATTTGTTTGTTCTTCTTAATGCAGCCCCATTAGGTGAGAACAGAACCAAATCCCCCACCTCATTGGCCATTAAACACCTCGCCTGCCTTGAAGTATTTGGGAGAGGATGTACTGCCACAGAGGAGCTGGTGGCAGAAGAGCATTGCCCTGCTCTGAAAAATGAGACATGCCTGCCCAGCACAGTGGGCTGGCCAGGAGACGACAAGGAGACGGAGGACTGAAGCTGGAAGAGGTGGTAGATAAATAAGGCACTCCCAGTGGAATCCATTACTGGCTGATTAGGAGAGCTATTCAGGTTATCAATATCCAGATAAAGCAGAGGCTGTGAAGGGGAACTCAACCATGAAGGTGGCCTGCTGCTGCCTCGCCTCCGGAGCTGGGCCCTCCGATGACTGTCTCTGGAAGCACCCCTTGCTCTGCTCCATCCCACTCAGTGATGACAATCTCTCTACAAGCAATGTCCCTGGACCTTTGATGGAGAGGGGAAAGGCCCTGTGGGGTGGGGGGAGCATGACATTAACAATGGAGCTGAGTGGGACAGGATGAGGACACAGCTTCCCCTGTGTCCCCACCATCAGCTGAGTGACTCTCGAGGAGCACAGAGTGAAAGACCAAAGCCTGACGTGCTCTCACAAAAACCAAGAGCTGTGCCAATTAAGAGAATTCAGGTCTGACTTTCAAATAAAAAAAGAATTTAAAATCTTGCTCCGTCCCTTTGTCTGATTAAAAACCACTGACCTGTCTGGAACAGTTGATATAAGGACACAGGAAACAAAATTGGAAGCAGGATTACTTTATTTCAGCTAGCTTTAAATAACAGAGGAGCAGCCACCCCTCCCAATGCAGCACTACCAAGCAGTGCCTGCTAAAGCTGCTCCCTTCCACAAGCTTTGGGAAATCAGGGTTTACCAGTGAAGTACCAAACTCACGGAAAGTTCAGCACACATGGGGGACATGGGGGTGTCAGATGACTTTTGAGGTCACTTGTGGACGTTTGCTCACATGGGAGTCTGATGGCCCCTCCAACAGGCATTGCTGCCCTAGAGCAGCCATAGGAGGGAAGCCCTGATGCCTCTGACCGCTGGGGAGAACCCACCTTTACCCAGGGGTGTGGAGCTGGTGGGTCCACGGAGAGGTGAGTCACCTCTGCAGTGGTTCACTTTGGACATGTCTGGTGAAGGACAGCCCAAACCTGGTTGGTGGTAGTAACCCTATTCTGACCTTGAGCTCGCTTTACGAGAGCACTCACCACACCAGGGGTGATTGAGACTCCAGTCACCTGGTTGATCCTCTCAGATTGTACCACCTGTACTCCTGTCCATGTGTTCTGCCTTAGTTTGGCTATTTTGGGGCCCTTGTGCCTGCTGGACTGGGTTCCTATCAGCCCCCCTTCTCCACACTTTGTATTGCCTGGTCCCCTCTCCTTGGCTGCTCACATCCCTGCCTGTCTCATGGCTCACTGCACTGTCCAACTAAGAGGCAAGGCTGGCTATTTCCATCTGCCTGATTCTGCCTCTTTTTCCCCCCTCTCCATCTCCCAGGCTCTAACTTTATGCCCTGAACTGAGAGGAACAGTCTCAGACTCTGTGTCCCCAGAGCAGCCCACCTCCCTTGTCTCAGGGGGCCTTGCTCCCCTCTGCGAGCTGTTCCTATGGCACAAGATGAAACATCCACCAATATCCCCTGTAAGCCCAGTCCTCCAGCAGCACCTGCTGGGATGCCTCCTGCCTGTATCCCAGGCTGGGAGCCCCGACAACAAGAGCAGCAGCATTTTGGAGAGCCAAACGGTACACAAAGAGCAGAGACTCTGTGCAACAAAGACTGCGGCACAGGGAAGGAAAGTTCAATACGTCTTTATTTTGGGGCTCTACGGCTCCGCATTCCCACCGGTCCTGCCTCCTCACTAAAGCCTTTTCCACACCCTCTGTGCTCTCTGTTTATGTTCACCTGCTACCCAATTAACTCCCCGTTTAGCTGTGCACCTGCAGTGGCTTTGTCCTCAGACCACTGCACTGGAGCCATTAACCCTCTAGATTGCATTCAGCTCTGAAAAATACCCATCTGAACGGCTGGAGCATTCATCTGTGAATAGGAAATATGCTACAGTAGTTCATGGCTGGTAAATATGTG
>WBMV01000952.1:769500-792462 GCA_013396655.1 Campylorhamphus procurvoides | reverse complement strand
AGATTATGCTTTATTATCAATTGACTTGTGTCGCCAATGGGCTTTCTGTCATAATTGACTAATGCCACCCAGAGTGATATGTACTTCTGCTGATAGCTGCATTACAAGTTAACACTCCAGCACAGTATATGTTTTCATTCAATCTCTATAGGAGAAACTCATATATGGCAGCTGGCAATGCCCTGAGGGGGGAAATCAGCCGTCTTGGGACTGAGTGGAAGGCACTCAACTACAAACGACAGGAGACGAAGGAAGAATTGGGAAAGTCAAGGCAAAATTAGTCAGAGGAGATTTGGCATGTCGTAGCATCTGCTGCCTGGTGCATCAAACTTTTTGGAAGCAGCCATAGAGCTGGAGACATCCTGAAACTGCAGAGATGCTGCTGTTGGGGTTTGGTCATTGCTTTCTGTTTTGAAGGAGGAGGAGGAGGAGGAAAAAGAGGAGGTAAGAAGTAAAACTGTAACAATATGTTAACTGAAAACCTGCTGCAGAGGGTGACATGTAGAACAGGAGATAAAGGGCCTGTGTTGGCAATACAGTAGCAGCAGGTCCAGAGAGAGAGGGAGAAACTTCAGCGTGGCCAGGGGAGGGCAGGGGGGAGAGGAAGCTGGAGGCAGCATGAGCTCAGAACAAAACCTGCTGATGGCAACCCGCTTGTCAGAGAAGGGAAAATTAACCTTTCAGATCTCTCATAACAGAGAAAAACAATGGCACGCCTGTGTACCTCCTCCAAAGATGAGATTTTGTCTCAAGGGAGCCTCATTGTCTTGTCCTGGCAACCCCCTCCCCAGACTGCACCAGTGGCAACCTGAGTGCCTCAGCCTGCTGCAATGCCTGTCACACAGCAGGGAGCAAAACAAGAAAAAGAGGTATGTCCTGTTTCTGCCGCAGGAGTTTTGTACACCAGCGCTGGGCAAGGCTTGTGCCTCAGTTTCCCTCTGTGCAAGGTGGAGAGTGCTCACAAAGCTGCTTAGGTACTGGAGCTTAGGAGTGGAAAGTTCTGCAGAACTGATTGTCATTTTGGACTGGGAAGGCAGCCTGGGCAGAAGGGGAAAAGTGTTTAAAATATTTTATGCTGGCCTGTTGAAAAGCGGTAAATTACCCTTGTCAGTCTTGATGTTTCTCTTCCCCATCGTTCCTGGGCCAGAAGAGGGACAAGCTTTAAGGTCCCTTTTAACTCTAGCCATTCTCTGATTCTGTGATTCCATGATTCTATGTTTCTATGTTCCCTGCTGTGTGAGCTCAACTTTTACGACACTCAACTCCATGGCTGTGCCACTGGCCTCCCTCAGGCTGATGCAGATGCCAGGGCATTGTGTAGGGGTGGTGGTTCCCATCTCACCCCCCATCCTGCTCACACCCACTCCACCCCAACCCCTCACCTGGCCACAAACCCCTCCTCCCAGAGGAACTCAGCTTGCCACCCATCCCTGCTGCAAAACCCTCTGGAAAAACTTCTCAGCACCAGTCTCCCTCTCTCTCCCTCTGCCCATATCCACCCACAAACACATACACACACTCTTATCTCTCCCATTGCATGCACAGAGCCAATGTTGGCTTAAAAAAAAATCAGGCCAGCTCTGCAGCAGATGGAGGACTGATACAAAACCGTGCCGGTCAAATGATCCCCCCCCTCCCCTTATCCTCGCCCATTCCTCCCCAATAAGTGAGCAACAAAGAGGGGGAGAGGGAGGAGAGAAATGGCCCATTTTCCAGCTTGTGAGATGATTAGCACTGAAAAAAAAAAAAAAAAGAATTTGCTGCACCAAAATATGCCTGGAGGTTGTGCAGGCACCAGCTGCCATCTAGTGGAAAGCTGGTCTGGTTTGTCACCAGCAGACACTGCCTCATTTACCTCCGCAGCAGGAGGCAAGGGAAGTGTGTTCTCCTAAATGTGTTAACTTAGCAGTGTTATACACTAGAAACAAATTAATATATAATTCTTCTGTGTCTTAAGGTCATTACTGCCGAGGCATAAATTAATAGAGCTATTCCAGTTAATTCATTTTGGCATTTGCTTCTGCATGTCTGAGCACATATGTGATTGGGGCCTTCGACTCGTTTCCGCTGGTGGAAATGATGAAGTCTTGAAAGAAGCTTTGCCATATTAATGTCATTTTTAACCTAAAAGTCAGGGAGACGTGGGCTCTGCTGCTTTTTTTCCCTCTTGCACTCCTCCGAGGCAGGCTGCAAGCACGGAGTTACTTTTCCAACAAATCCAAGATGATACCGAAGGACACAGTATTTTTCCTCACAGATGTGTGTGTCCTACGTATAAGCAGGGCATTAGAGCACTCTTCTGAGAATAGCAAAGAAGGCTGTAATGCACATTATCCGATCACGGATGCATTAAGCTGTCCTACAGAAATATAGATGTTTTCCTTTCAGATCAGAGAGAGAACAGACATAATCAGTGGAGAATGAGACAGCAGCTTTAGCATCCTTTTCCACTTCTTTCATTTCCCTGCTTTTCTTCTTGGGGACACATTTTGCAGGGCATCATGTACCCTGGGCATCCTGCTTGGCTGTGGCCGCATCCTCTGCTCTCAGAAGAGGAAGAGGAAACTCAGCTCCTTGTAAGGCTGGGCCATTACCCAGGGACCCCTATTCTCCTTTTCCCAACACTAAAAATATTTCAAATAAAAATGTTTTATTGTGATTTTGCTTTGAGAGTGTGTGTGTGTTTGTTTGTTTTTAATTAAAATATGCTGAGGGAAGAGGGTTTACTTTGTTTAAGGGCAGAATTTCTCACAAGACTTCCAGGAAAGCTAAATGGGTCCGGCACTGGTTCTACCAGCATGTAGCTTTGTCACACAAACAGGGCTCACAGCATTATGTCCCTGTATTTTTCAGACAAAGAGGAAACTTGATTCCATCTTCCAGAAGTCACAAAACCAAACTCTTTGTTTCTTCTTAATTAAAAACCAAAGACACCAACAACAGAAACACAAAGCAAACAAAAAAAACAAACAAAGAAATAAAACAAATAAGAAATCCCTATCCCTCCCCCTCCCCAGCTAGGAGACACTAAATTTTGTAGATGCTTAAATAAAGCTATTTCCCAAATTCTTGCACAAAATGTTGTAGAGGGGAAAAAGAAAATCTTTGCAGTAAAAATGTTGTGGAAGTCTCTACCTGAAAGATTCTTTCACTAACCAAAACATTTCCTGGATCAAAAGAAAGGGACGAAGAATGTGTGGAATAGTTTCAGGCTGATTTTTTTTTTTCCATGGCTTCTTGTGTCAAAAGGGCTGTCAATAATGCATTTCTCTGCTTTCTTTTCTGTATTTTGGTGATCAGGTATTTCAGTACCTAAGGTCTGTGCAAGAGATGGTTTGCAGCAACATACTTGCTGCAAAACCACCATGAACTTTATTACTGTTTGTACTTCCAGCTTCATGTAGATTTGAATTATTTGGGCAGAGAAGAGCCATGCAATCGGAAGGCAGCAATTTAGTGTCCTCTAATAATGGTGTAAACCAGACTAAACTCAGTCCTGTGGTCTGAGGCTGGGATCCCAAAGAGCCACTGCTGCCTCTTCCACCACCGCTATCCTGTCCCGTAGAGAACACTCTTTGCTCCCCTCCTCTTTACACAGACCCAAATCATGCAAAAAGGCTGGCACACCCCTCTCCATGAGGGGACACAGCCACGCTGGCACTTAGCAGAGCATCTCCATGTGGTTTTACACCCCTTGAGGATCTGCTCTGCTGCTCCTGTAAGTGATTTGGGGTGAATCCCCAACTCAGTCAGTTCTTTCAAGGTAGTTTCTCAAAGAAGCAACAAGAACACTGAATTTCTTGCACCCTTATGAGGTGTTCTCTGTAGCATTGCAGTAAACTGTCAAATTTTGCACAGTGCAGCTAGAATGGGTCTGCTGAAATGAAGGAAGAAGAGTGCTGGTGCTAAAATAACATGCCTCTGTTTATGTATATGAGTGTATGTACATGTGTGTGCTTTATTTTCCTTTTGTTTGGGCTTGTGGGCTTAATGCTGTCTGTGAGTTTTGTGTTCTGTTGTTTGGTTTGTTGTTTGTTTTTTTTTTTCTTTCTCTCCTACACTTAAACAGTAGTAAATTCCTGGAGGAAACTGAAATGAAACTGCTACTTGACAAGGAAAAGCAGAATACAAATCAGATGTGTGGCATTGCTCGTGCATCTGGTTCCTGACCCACCCAGCAGAAGGAAACCCCTCTGGTGTGGGTTTGGCTGAGGACAGTGGAGTGCCAGTACTGCCAGGCTTTGCAAATCTTTGGGAAGTCAGTTCCAGCTACATGATGAAAACCACTGAAATCAAAGCTTAGAGTTTCATTCTTCAGATGAGATCCCTTAATCTCCCATGCTCAATGGGGCAATTACTGTTTGGGATTAAGACTAGAACCTGAAGGATGGAAGAAGTGAGATGGATAAGCTAAAATAAGGATTTTAGAGACAGAAAGAGAGGGAGAGAACAAAGGACAGTGCTACATGTCGCCATGGCATGTTGTCATTTAAAGGGCCAAATGTCTTCATTTTCTCTTCGTCATGTGAGAAGAAGACAGGAACCTGATCCTGCATCACTCCCTTCTTTAATAAAAAATATGCTTTATCCCTGTGGAAGGATGTGTTTCTTCCTGTCAATAAGTGTCAGCAGCTAATCTGAACCTTTCAATAAAACAATGCCATTAAATAATTTAACCTGTGAAGAAACACTGATGGTTGTGAAATAATTTATGGATTTCAGATGTGTCAAACTTTAAAGCACTGAAGGCAAGAAATGTGAGAAATGGATCAGTATGAGATTCTCCAGCAAAAAGAAAAGGAGTTTGTGATATTCCCCCACTAAAACCAAAAATCAGTGAGAATGAAGTGTCATCTTGAACGTAGATAAAGTATGAACTAATACTATATATCGTATGAAAAAGTATTCTTCATAAAAGTAATGTGTACAGATACATAAGACATGCTTTCTATAGAAATATCTAAGGTGATTAAAAAAAACCCAAAAAACATTAAGGGAATAAGGCAAAGATATGAAGTCTGTTACTTGCCCAATGCCTGCATAAAACAGCCAGTCCTGTTACTAGACATTAAATAAATATGTCAGGGGGAAAGCAGAGAGAGACTTCACCACAACAGTGAGTTTCAATGGTGATTTAAAGGTGACATTGCAAGAGAAAGTGACAGATGATTAAAAAAGAGCCAATACATATATTTAAAAGAAAAAAAAAGAAAGAAAAAAGAATGAGGGGGAGGAATATACTTAAATAGAGCTGGGTACTGTATAGTCTGTTAACCTTATTAAGTAAACATGGTATTTAAACCCCCTTAGAAATATAGGAATAGAAGGAAAACGTCAGACTAAATGTATGTAAGCACATGGATCTGATACTCCAGGGCATTTCCTTTTACTTCTTTCTTTCTTTTTTTTTTCTTCCCCCTTCCCTTTTGCTATTTATTTTATTTTATTTTCATTTTCATTTGGCAACTTCTGCATTCAAAGCCCAGAGCTTGGAATTTCATACCTATTTAACACCTGGTTAAGCAACACTTAACCATTGGCACCAGCTGACTGCATCCCCATTAAGCAGAATTACTCTCATCATAGACATTGGAAATGGAAAAGACCTACCCGGTCATGTAGACCATTATACCACAACCAATGCAGGATTGTTCCATTTAGTAGGAAAAGAAGAAGGATGGGCTTGTCAGGGGATGATGACTCAGAAGAGTTTGGTTCTCTTCCCAGCTCGATGTTAGACTTCCCGAGCGACCTCCAGAAAGTCACTTAACCTTGTTGCACCTTGGTTTCCCATCTCAGCAGCAGCTTCCTTTCTTACATCCCCACACTTGCTTTATAAGTTCTTCAAGGCAACATTTATTTATACTTAGGTATGTTTGCAGCTGGTACTAGAAATGCTCCCTGATTTGAGATGGAGAGGAAAAGTACAGCTGGAGCATCCACAATAGCCTGTGCTCCCTTTCAGGCTTTACCCCTGAGTAATAATATAGGGTTTATTCCTTTCCTGAACAAAGGGAGTAATAAGAAAGCAAGGAGATAAAGACAGATCAAAGATGACCTTTATTTTGAATTAAGCTCTATTTCTTTCTCAAAACTGATTTAACAATAGAAATTATAAGCTTGAAATCCTAACTGATTTCTCTACACAAGAGCCCTTTTCTCTTAAGGTCTGCTTGCTTTTACACCGAAGCTACCTTTTTGGGGCCACTGTGAGGTACAATCTAGGATCAGAAAATTCATCTGTCACAGAGGAATATAAGCTGTCAGCCAAAGAAATCTCAGCAGAAGTCAGACAGAAAACTTACTAGAGACCCAGAGTTTATGTTAAATAATTCACATGCTAACACTTTCCGCTGGTAGCAGTCACAGGGAAATCCCAAGCTGAATTCAACGAACAAAACAAAACTTTCCACTCATCCCTTCTCCCTTCAGAATGGCCCGTAGCCAGAACGGCTCGTCTGTGACCGCCAGCAAAGCTGGGTGTGCTGGGATTTGCCTGCAAACCCCACCAGCATCAGCTGCTGCCTGTGCCGGGAGGGAGCTCACACTGGTGTGCCTCTGCATCGCTGTGACCCAGGGCAAGAGAAAGTTAATGGAAGATTTGCTCCCCTCAAATCAGAGGCTGCTTTGTGTGGCTGTGCAAGCCACATTGCTGCTGCCCCAGCCTTGGTGGTGGGTGGCTGCGGGGTAGTTAGCAGGACTGTGGTTTGCTGGGATCCAGTCGTGTCTGCATCTGAGGAGCGTCTTTAAATCACTGTTGTGGGCTGTGCTACCAGGTGATATGACATCAGAAAAGCTTCTGGGTCCTTTTTCCTGATGTGTGAGTGAGCTGAGACTTCTGAGAAAGACAGCAGAGGCACTACTGGCTTTGTCTTTTGCGAGGAGATTTTTATATTTATTTTATACAGATGCACACAGTCACTGTAGGAACTGATATTCTTTTGGTGCTGTTTCCTACCTGATGGGATTGTTCTGCATGCTGACTGACTGTTGAATGTCTAGACTAGTCTGTAGGTGGGAAGAAAGAAATTATTTTAAGAATAAACCTCACTCCCTTGTTTTTTTTTTTCCTTTTCTGTATAGCTAATCAACCAAGTCTTATTCGTCAGTTACTGTTTGATAGAGGGGAAGAGGCTAATTGCAGAGGTGAAGGCAACTTTTTTAAATATTAATTAAATTTATTAAGATATTGTTGTCAACACTGTAAGAGCATAAAGGATTAGTATCTCCATCTTGGAAATGTTATAATACAGATGAAAAATTATGGGAATATATATGTGTATATAAATAATGGTAAATCTAATAGCTGCTCATTAACTTCTGTGGCTTTATATCAAGCTCAGAAAGAGATCATAAACTAATATGGGATATTCTAGAAAAGGATAAGATTAACCTACCAAATTCTTTGCCTGCCAACTTAATGTGACAGGCTGAAGAAACTAGAAACAAAAGAGTGCCGTTCACACTGCAGTGTCCTTTATTGTCTTATTTATTTATTTATTTCTCCTCTTCTTTTGACTAAGCTAGAGCCTCACAGCCTTTTTCCCCATCTGGCATAAAATGCTATCAGACCCACTGCATCCAGTGATATACGCCTCTGCCTTCAGTCAAGAGAAAGTACATCACTATTTTATTGGATGCAGGTCTCAAGAGCTCATGAACTCAACACACACCCCTATAAATTACTGGAAAGCCACACCAAAGTGTAACAACAATAAACTAGAAATGGCCTAAGTGGCTCTGCTCAGCCAGACCTTCAAATACCACTCTGAGATTCCCATGCTGCTTCCTTACTCATTGTGGCTATTACTACCTTCTGTACAACCAGATGTATTAGGTCACAGATGTATTAGGTCACAGGCAACAAACCACCTTCCTTGTTCAAGAAACAGCCTGAAAAGAGTTATTTTTAAAGAAATGATAGTGTCTAACAAAAAAACTTTCTGTAATGCAACTTTTCCTTAATCACAGCTTTTTCTAGTATGCTGAGGAAACACACTAAATGATTTGCCTTGCAAACTGGCACCCCACACCGGACTTGGGTGATGTGGTGGTGGAGACAAGGTTCAGAGCCCACAAGGTAAAGTTTAACTTTCTAATGACTTCACTCCAAAAGTGAATGTGCAGTTCATTACTATTGTCCACCCTCTTTTGGATTTCTTTGGCAAGATTGTCAGCGTGCACGTTAATGTAATGCTGATCCTGCTGTTCAAAGCATTTCTAATGAGAGCACATGTCCAATAGCCAGTAGAAATTCAACTGAGTGCATTAACTCATGTCACATCTTCTACCAAGCAGCCACTATCTGGTGTTGATTTCCAGTCACTCTGGAGCAGAGGCAGATTTAAACCAACTATCTCTACCGGAAAACTATTTGTCAGGGAGTATGATAGTGAACACAGTGTCAAAATTGCATTTTGGGGGGTTTCCAGAAAGCTCACTTCATGCACTATACTGAAAGTAGGAGCATTCCCCATGTCCTCCCTGACATGGTTTTGAGCAGAAAGAAAGTTGTCACTGAATTATCTGGAAACTATCCCTTTTAAATGGCTTCTCACACCTGGCTTCCTCTGAAAGCTCTGATACCTATTGCTTAGAAATATTTGGTTTCTAAAGCTAATTGTTGCTGATGCTTGTATCTGTAAATTCTCTGGGAAGGAATTTATAGCTTGTTTGGTTTGGACTTCTACATCTTCCCATATTAGATTATTCTACAGTCTTTCCACTGAGATGTTATTTTGATGTTTATCTTCTTTCTCTTAATTTCAGCCCATTATCCTGGTTATTTCCCCCTGGGGTAATTTTGTTCCTCCCTGGGTGTTTGTGCTGTTCAGACATTTGTGATGGGCTCCCTCTCCCCCTCAGATGTTGCTCAGCCCTGCTGTGCATATTGACGGTTGTTCTTGTAAAACTTTCCTTGTAAATCAACCCCTCCAGCTCTCTAATCATTTTTGTTGCACTTCTCTGAACTCCCTCCAGTTTGTCTTCATCTCGCTGGTAATAACTTTGCCTATGTGTCATTTGGCATTTTCTCCTTATCACATTCCAGCAGAGCATCAAACCTTTTGCCCTGTTGCTGCGTGCTGTTGTCAGGTAGACTGGACTTGAGTGATTGACGTAATCCCTTAATTTGCCGGAGGGGCAGTTTTAGATTTTTGTAAACCCGTAAATTGGTGATTTGAGCCAAATATGATGCTGAGGAGGGGGGTTATTCACTCATCTTGTCTAAACAAAACTGGAGCTGATTTTGTGGATTTAAATCCAGGGAGCTCCTGGGTATTTTTCCCTGCCGTTTCTGATGTTGAAATAAAACATCAGTGCTAATTTGATGACTTTCCAAGCAGAATTCAAATTCAGAGGAACAAATCCTCCTTGTTGCTGGGCCTGGGAAGCTTGGTTTTTGTCAGTGATGGCAGAAGGTGGGAGAGCCACAGTTTCAAGCAAGAAGAAACAAGACCTACACAATACCAGCTCTCTAGTCCTTCTCCCAGCCATTCCTGTAGACACATCCCAAGAGGGAAGGAATGGTCTTGCGAGGTAGACATGTGTTTGCTCATTCTCTGTCTTAGACTGAAAGGTCTCCCTCAGCTTCTGCAGCCTGCCCTCATCTGAGTCTTACATTCTGTCATGATTATACTCTGACTTTTTTCAAGGCTGCCTTGCTTTATTCATAGAAACCAATCCCACTCCTGAGCAGATCCTGGCCCATGGGGTCAGAGAGCTGGAGGGGTTTACCTCCTACCCCATGTACCTCCTGTTGTATCATTGAACACGTTTTAATGTGTCGATTCAGTGTCACTGTCATTACTGAGCAACGTGCCTGTCTGAAGATGTCCTGTAGCTTGAATATCCCTTCCATGTTGAGAGCTTGCCGTCTCCTTACTAAGGTTTTAAAAAGACTGAATTCTCTGAGCAAAAGGTCCCTATGACAAAAGATTGCCTACCTTTCCCATGATTACATTCCCAAAGGTGAATGCCAATGTGTCAACAGAAGGAAATATTTCCCCTGCTTTCTTCAATAATTTATTGGCATTCACAGCTTTCCCCTTCATGATGACTGCTCCTGCAGCTCTAAGAATATCAGCTCCGCTGAGAGATTGAAATTTACTTGTCACAGCTCTCCCAGGCAGTTACGAACAGCGTGGTGTGGGCAGGCTCCTGATTAAAAAAATTAGAGAGAGGACGGGAAGCAAAACATGGGAAAAGACTGCAGCCAACCCACAATGGAAAACTTTAAAGGCCAAGCTAAATTCAGGTTTGCCATTTTGCAGATAGACAATTTCATCCTGAAAAAAAAAAAAAAAGAAAAAAAGAAAAAGAAGAAGAAAAAAAAAAAGTCTGAATCTGTTCTTATATCCAGCTGCCTCCCAGCACTGAGGAGTAGGACTCATCATCTCCATGATGTCTGGGTGGTGTGGATTGTTCATTTCATGCTTCAGCCTATTCATCTGCTGGCTTTTGAATGAAGAAATGTCCCAGTAGGACTGAGTTTGTCAGAGTCAGTGACTCCCAATGGGTCACGCTCAGTTTTGTGACCCAGATACCAAATTTGCAATCATGAAGGAGTGAGCAACCCATTTATTGAAATTCATAATTCATTACTGGAAGATGCTTGGATGATCTCACAGCTGGACAGACAGAAGTGAGAGCAGAAGAGCCCAAACCAGCCTGTGTCCACCTGCACTGAGCTGCAATCCAGGTGCTGCAGCAGGTTGTAGCCAGACCTCACTGCACACAATTGTTCTTGTGGCACATCAGGAGCTAAATCGATCAGCTCTAAGTTAATATCACAGCAGGTCAACTGCATTTATCAGTTTGGATATGTACTTTTGTCTATTCATGTTTTCCCAAGACAGTGATGGGGTTTTGGTTAAGAAAGCACTTGCAGAACTTTTTGTTGTACTGAAAGATTGTGTTTTGAGGGTAATTTCAGGGGAGAAAGGAGCTTGCTTGTTCTGTTCTTTTGCTTTTGTTTTTTTTCTGTCTTGTTTTATGAAGGCAAGGAAAAAATAGATTCTTAAAGAGGTCAGCACTTAGTTTAAACAGATGAAATCTGGAATTGATTTAAGCATATTTATATAGCTATACACCAAGTTCTCAAAAATTCAATTACAAGGAGTTTTGGAAAATCTTTTTTTGATGAAACATAAATGAAAATAATATTTTTTTAATATTTTCCTTCATAAAAGGAAAGATTTCCCTATTGTCACAAACTGGCCATCCTTAGCCCCCTTCTATCTCCTTTCCCTTCTGTCTCCTCCATGCTTTGAAATCTCCTCACCACCCACTTCATTTCCAGGCTCCACCTGTCAAAGTGCTGAACACTTTAAATTAGCATTACATGGAAACCAGATGTCCTTCTTCATTAAGCACATTGCAAGGCTGCAACAGTTCTTTTTCTGCTTTGAATTGCAGCACTCCCACCCTGAAAGAAAATATTTTTCCGGAGTTACTTAATTTAAAAATAGAGCAAAACAAAAGTTGTGGTAAATGAAAACATTTCCAACAATAAATAGAAAATGTTTCAGTTTGGTTTTAAAACATTTTACATGTTTAAAATTGCTGTTATGCAATAACAGTGAGTGTCCTTGTGAAAAGTTACTTGGAAGTAATAAAAAATGCCTCCTGTTCTGAAATTTTGAGACTAGATTGTCTGCACTTTATTGAAAAGATGGAATTTATTTTTAACTGCTCCATCAACATGTCGTTATACAGACTTCAAGTTTTCTGACCAAGAAAAACCAAGATCCATAAAACAACAGCATTTTGGTCTGATCAGCTCTACATACAACATTTAAGGGTAAAATACCACACTTAAAGAGTTTTCTGACTCAGGATACTATGGCAAATGAGGGACCTGCAATGCATAGCTCACTCCTAATGTTGCGATGAAACATGAACAGGGACAGATTGTCCTTGCCCACTGCAGACAGCTGCCTCAGCACCTTTGCCATGGCCTGTTACTGGTGGCATGGGGATTTCAGAACTAATGGATCTTCGATGCCAGATTCCCATTTCCTATGTCTCAGAGTGGCCAGACACAGATGGCAGCTATGACAGCCCCTTCTGCAGAGCCACAAGGAGGGAGACCCCTAAACAAGACTCAGACTGATCCTCTTGAAGCATTGAACTGCTTTGGAGAAGTGTGCACACTCCAGAGATCTGACCATACCTCACTTTTTTGACTGCAAAGGGATTTCCCAGGATATTTCTTGCCTAGAAAGCCACTTCCCAACCCAGACAGAGACTAGCAGCTCTTTCTCATCGCTGCTTGGTCCCAGGATATAAACCCTTATGCTTTGAGGCTTTAGCTAGCCTCTAATTAACGAAGCTGAGGAAGAAACTTCCCTGTAGGCCAGTTATTCCATATCTGCCTTCTGCAGGGTTTCTTGTGCTTGCCTCTGAAGCAGCCACCAGGGCCACTCCAGCGGAAACTCCAGGCAGTGTCTCAGACCCCTTATCTAGTCTAATATGAAGCTCTGGATCCTGCAGTCCTTACCAGAGTCTGGAAACCCCAAAAATTTGCATTACAATGTCCACTTACCACCTGCTCCAGAGATAAAAAATCATCACCTACTGTTCCTTTCTTTTATTTTTTTGTCTGTCTTTTTTGTTGATCTTTTTTTGTTTTTCATAAGAAAAGCCAGACACATTAAATTGGACACGCATAAGTAAACCAGTTTGTAATGATATGTCGGACTTCCCGTAGCAAGAGTAGGTAATTTGGCTCCATTCTGTATTTAGATTTTTAATTTTCCTCTGTCACAGAAAGGATTTTTCAGTAGAGACTTTGGATGCACAATAGCTGCGGGCATTTAATCTGCAGAGATGCTCCTGAGGATACACACTGCAGCATCTACTGTCTTTGGTCTGAATCCAGGGAGAGAAGACAGAGGTGAATTTGGAAGGGATCCAAAGAAAGAAAGAAAGGAAAGTGGTGTTCCTAATTTCACACATTTCTGTAGCTGGATTGTGTGTTTTGCAGGCAGCAGGATACCATTAATGTCCCCGTGGCCTACGGAGGTCCCTTGACATTTAACCTCAGATATTTCACTTAATCCATAAACACAGGACTTAAATTTCCAAAATATCTCGTTATAAATGAATTTTTCAAAGAGGTACAGGGCAAGGAAATGTTTCTATAAATATGTAACATCCACCTTATTCATCTGGGTTTTTTTTTTTTATTTAAGTGCAGAGAAACATCTTTTAGCATTTGAACCCCCTATTTCCATGGTGCCAAAATGAGAATGAACCTCTCATGTCCTGTTTTCCTCACTTAGAAACCTGCAAGTGAAGAGCTGCTCACCAACAGCAAAGCAAACATTTCCATTAATCAATCATCATTGTATCTCAAAATGATTTGAGCTGGAAGCGACCTAAAAGATCATAATTCCAACCCTATGACATGGGCAGGGACAGCTTCCACTGGACCAGGTTGCTCAGAGCCCTGTCCAACCTGGCCTTGACCACTTCCAGTTATGGGGCATCCATAGCTTCTCCAGACAACCTGTTCCAGTGCCTCACCACCCTCACAGTCAAGAATTTCTTCCTAATAGCTAATCTAAAACTACTTACTTTCAATTTGAAGCCATTCCCCCTTGTCCTATCACTCCATGCCCTTGTCCAAAGTCCTTCTCCATCTCTCTTGGAGATGGTCTTTAGGTGCTGGAAGGGGCCCTCAGATCTCCAGGGAGCCTTCTCAAGGCTGAATAATCCCAACCTTTTCAGTATTTCTTTGTAGGAGAGATGCTTAAAGCCCTTGGATCATCTTCATGGTCTTCTCTGGGCTCTCTCCAACAGGATCTGTGCTGTCAATCCCAGAGCTCAATGCAGCATTCCAGGTTCAATCTTACAAGAATGAAATAGAGGAGTAAGCAGACTCAAAACACAAAAATTGGAAGAATTTCAATTCCAGATTATTTCAGGAATGGTGCAAGGCAAGTTTAGGGTACACAAGCTCAAGAACTCTAAGTTTTACATTGATTGTGTAGTTTCCCAGAAGTCTTATGTTGCATGGAAAGCAGCCTGACAGGTGGGATGTTATTCTCAACCTGTTTTTGCAGATGAGAGACTGAGGTTCAACCAGATATGGTTGGACTCGAAGATCTCCTGTCCCTGGAAGTGTTCAAGGGCAGGTTGGATAGCTCTCTGAGCATTCTGATCTAGTGGAAGGCGACCCTGCCTATAGCAGAGGGCATGGGACTAGATGATCAATAAGATCTCTTGCAGCCCAAACCATTCCTTGAGTCTGTGATTCTATGATCTATGGTTGGACTCAATGATCTTAGAGGTATTTTCCAACCTTAACAATTCTATGATTCAAAGACAACCTTATCCAACTCATGTAGCCCTTGACTCCCAGCTGGCCTTTGCGGTAGGCATTATTCCTCTTGCAGCAGAGGCTGCATCCCTGCACCCTGGCACTGCAACTCAAAACAGCCTTGTCAGGGATTGAGACGCTGGGATGGGAGCTAGAGAGGCTGAAGTGAGGGTGCACACGCCCTTGTGGCTCTGGGCACCATGAAGAGACAACATGTAGCTGAGAAGAAGGTGGAAGGGCTTAAATCGTAGCACAGCACATGTCAAGAGTGCCTCTGCCAAAGATGTAAGGAGGAAGCAGTTTAAGTAGTTTGTCTTAAGCCATGAAGGAAAGCTGTGTCAGCAATGGGCCAAAAACAGGCCCCAGCCCAGAGCTGCCTTGGCAAGGCTCCACCTCTTCAGGCAAACCCAAGCTCTGCAGGGCTTCCCTGCTCCCAGGAGTACAAACAACACCATGGCAAAGGCAGAAAAGTGATTTGTGCAGGGTCTGACAGAGAAACGCACCCTGATTCCAGAGCTCCTGCTTCAAAGTATTCCCCTGCACCCCTTTAAGTCTTGTAATGAACCTGTCTTTACTTCTTCCTTTTGTTATGGCTCACTTTTCTCTTGAAACTTATTTCTCTTCAACAGTGGTGGCCCCAAAATTACTGCTAATTTCCTGCAAGGAATTTTTTCTTTGAAACCTACTGTATGGCACGTTTCATTTTTTCTCTCTTTTCTTCTTCTTCCTTTCTTTTTTTTTTTTTTCCTTCTATCAGACACTGGCACTGAATCTGTTGAGAACATGTAAGTATAGTTGGTTTTGAATGCTACAAGGTAAATGCTGAAAATGACAGCTTAAATGGAATCATTAAAGCAGATGTAAGTATTATCTGAATGCTTCTGAAGTCTCCTATGCACAGCAATAGTATCTTTATTTTCGCTCCTGATGCATGCACCTTTTTAAAGAGAGATGACAACCTATTATTTCTTTCTTTCTCCCTGTTTTCAAGGCTGAACTTAGGGACTACATTCATATCTTAAAGCTATAACCTGTTTGCTAGGAAATGTCTGAAAATCTGACCAAAATAGAGGCATGGTTCAGGAGGGACTCTGATAGATACCTACTCTTCTTAGGCTACTAACCAAAAGAAAATGCATAGCACAATGTTAACCACTGGTTTCAATGAAATAAACAGTGTGCTTCTTATGATTAGACAAAGCACACAGATTTTGGTGTAGGTGAGGTAGAGAGAGTCCTCCCCATATAGTGGTTCATGTCCCCTTCCTCAGGGTGGGATGAGTCTTCAAAAGGCCCTTCTGTCCACTAAGGGAAGGAGAAGGAACTTTCAGAGGAAGCTCAAATCACCATTCTAGATGAGATGCCAATCCCCAAACAGTGAAATGTAGGAGACATCCATCCCACATGCTGATTCTGTGGTTGCTACAAGCCCAGGAGCTGGCAGCACTGCCAGCTGAACTGATCTGCTGTGAGCATTGCAGTAACCATTGGCAGTGCAGTTCTGCTGAGGAGCGGCTGCCCAGGGTGTGCTGCAGTGCTCAGCTGCTCTGCACTGGAGCAACACCAAGTCACAAGCTCAGGGAGCTCAGGCAAGATAACGCATAGACAATTTGGCTTCAGAGATGCTGTGATCTCTTCTCTTCTTGAGGCTGAACTCATGCCTGTACGTTGGCCAGATGGGAGCTCCTCTGATGGGTGTTTAGTCCATTCCTTTTCTCATACTTGCAAGGTCCAACAGCAAGCTGGAAACACAGGATAACTCCTTTTCCAAGTGGTCCAGCTCACCCCAGGGAGACAGGCTCCTGTCTGCATCTGGATGAGATAAATGCTATTTTATGGTGTTTAATCTAAAAACCAGTCTGGAAAGCCTCTCACAGTGTTAGTACAGCATTGAGCCTCAACCCTGAAGAAACTATATTAGCCCTGTCCCACAGGCACTAATCTCAGATCAGGGTACAAGTGGTATGGACATGTGGAATAAGGCATGTCAGGTTTGTGCAGGTGTCTGATTGATGACATCCAGTATGAAAGACTAGGACAACAAACAAAAGTGACAAATTAAACATCTGAATTCATGAACTCAAAGGAAAGATGGATAATAATGTCAATACCAGTAACCCAAGCTCTCAGATTGTTGAGTCATGGACCATGGAAGGCCCCATTCAAAGCATTGATAAGGGTCAGCCAGAACTTTGTAATTGGTGAGAGGAGGGAACCAAGATTGCCATGGGTCTCATGGCACAGAGCAAAGGTACTGTGGGGTATTTGACTTGTCAGACTGTGGGATTGTGTAATACTTGAAATGTTTGAAGGTGTCCTGGAGCTCTCCGTGTTACTTGTGGATTGGCCCTGGCCCTTACCTTTTTGGGTAACAAATCCTTTTTTCCATTTATTTCTAAGAAATCCTGGACAAGTCCTTTGTTGTGATCAGACACAGATATTTTATACTTGCTAACCTTTCTTGTGACTTGCTAGAATCATGCTCATCTCCTTGACTTTCCAGAAAGCCCTTGCATAGCTCTGTTACTGTACTAATCAGGTAACATCTACCTCTAGATGTTTTGCTAATGGATGCCAAGCCATGAAACTATAATTAAGCTTAAAAAAAACAGCTAAGTGAGCTAATTTTTTGTCTTTCAGATAGCCTGAAACCTGAGACTACTGCAACATACAAGTTTCATATGTTTCACTCTTTTGTTACACTAAGAGGGTACATCTACACTTACTGAAACCAGCAGGTCCTAGGAGCTGCCTTGATGCTGGCCCTGGACATTTATATTGTCCTTGTAGAGTCAGATCTAAGTATATATAGATATCTGATTCATAACCTATCCTGCGCCTCACTGGAGGCATTGGTTTAGGACCTGGGTGGCCTTGATTTTATTATTAGTGCTTCCACTGGCCTGCTGCTCAGCAGTAGGTAAATGAGGTCATCGCTTTGTGACTCCATTCCCTTTTGCAAAATGTAGATAAAAACTCTTTTAATCCTGCTGATGAAAGGTGGTATGATGAATAGCATTCTTACCACCCTTACCTTCCTTATAGTAGGGGTCTTTGTGAATCCATTCTATTAACAGCTCTAAGGACCATAGAAATCCCTATATAAATTAAACACAAAACCTTGGCAGTGCCATGAAACTGCAATTAGGAAATGAAAAAGCTATAGTTTTCAGAGTAACAATAGACTTGCCCACATTGCATATCATGCATAGATTTAAGTATGCATTTAATAGTCTGACTGGTAATAAAAATATTATATAGATACAATATGTTTGAATTATTATTGCTACGCTGGAAGAAGCACACTGTTTCTGTACCCTGGCTCTTGTGTGCCTAAATTTGTAACTTCACTGCTACACTCTCAGAGTTGTTTGCATTCAATTTCTTTGAGCTTTCTAAATTAGATATGTACGTGATGCTCTGTGTTAAAACTAAATCGATTCTTAATAGTCATGTGGTGTTAATATTAAACCAATTAGGCTCAAATTAACACACACATTTATTTAAGCAAGGCCCTGATCTTGTAAACGACTTAAACGTGTATTTTGAATTCTGGCTTAGCAAAGTTCCTAAGTACACCAGAAATATAAACCCTCTAACACATAACTCAGCTGGCTAAGTTAATTACTGAAGCAAACTTGTGGTACCACAGAGAAGCTATATGAATAAATGTCATTTCATGTTAAAATGAAATAAAATTAAAAGAAATAAAAAATAAAAAAAAGAAAAGAAAATGTAAAAGGTAAAGTTTTTACAAATTCCTTTGGTAGCTTCAGATTCAGAAAGCAAGATGTGCATATCTGTGAACACCTTTGGGTCTCTTCTTAGAGATCTAGTAGGAAGAGACACACCAAGAGTGATTTAGTTCATTGTGCAGTGAATATTTATCCATGGATGGGACAAACATCTCTGGTTTTCCCTGCTTAAATCTCCAACTGGCTCCAGCGGAGCTGAGACATGAACCTCACATCCAAACTGGTATTTGTAGACACAGAAGGACATAGATGTATTTAAGTATCCAAACGGGGAGCTGAGCCATGTCTGTCACTGGAGAAGAATTCAATGGAAAATGCCTTTGAGGAATCTAAGACATTTCCACTGATGTGACTCTTACCTGTTCAGCTGGAAGCAGTAGAGGTGGAGAAACTCTGCCTGTTCCTGAAATTACAAGTGTTTTATTAAAACTGCCCTCATTGGCTTTCATTTTAGTGTGACTAACATGTCTAGATGATTAGAATTTTTACATCCTTCTCCTATCATTTCTCAAAAATATTGTCTTCCTCTTTGGCTAGCTGCTGTCAAAATTTTCAGTATTGAGATATATTCTATTTACTTTTTTCTTCAAATTTTTAGGCTTAGACCTACAGTCCAGTTGCATTGGCTTAACAAAATTCTATCCATCTGCCAGTGTGCCTGTTCCCATGTTAACAGCTGCCTATCCACACACATGTCCGTAGCCTTCTCCAGTCATGAGATTACGTGAGGTGGCTTAGCACTGCATAACATTGCCTTAACAGGGATTACTGGAGTCCAGAATGTCTTTAGTTCCCTCAGATGCAACCATTTTTATTATCCAAGCTGAGGGCCAGGAAAGGTTTGTATGAAATGCCTGTTGTGTCAGTGTACAGGCAGCAGCACACAAAGACACAAACCTGAGAGGTGAGGGAACATGAAGCAGAGGGGCAAGTTTGCTCAGGGTCTGCAGAGGCAGGGTTTGTCTCTGCAGTGACTATTTGCACAGCAAAATGCTGCTGCAGAGAGCTACAGGCAGCGCAGCAAGACCTCTGTCTGTGTTTTTTGTCTTCTCTAGCTGTGGAAGTCTTCAGGGAAGTAATAAGGCCATATATTGGTCCAAATGTTTGTGGTCAAGAATTCGTGCCCTCAAAAAGAAGCAGTGCATAGCCCTGTTTTATGATCACTGGAATGAATGGTGTAATTCATCCAAATTCATTCCCAAAGTAATTCTGCTGCAGCCTATGGAGAACTACTCTGGATGCATTTAGCCCATAATCTTCCTCCATCAAGATATGACTATACCCTCCAGTGGGCAATAAAGTGCTTTGGGGCATCTAATTGAAAGTGTGACAGTTTTACACTGTTGAGAAGCAGCAGTTGTGGGTGGCATGTGCTCCACTGGCATCTGAGGGTAAATACAGCAGGATATGTGGCAGTCTACAACTGGGAGCTACATTATGCATGTGCTGGGAACAGCAAGCCAGTGCCACAATGCAATTATAGCTTTAAACCGTGCCCAGTGTGTCTGTTCGGCAGCAGTAGACAGACAGCTCCAAATCATTATTTTTTTTCTGCTTACTTAGCTTCTGGTGATTAGGTTCCTGTTTTGCAATTGTGGTGACTAAACCAATTAAGGGGCAATTTAAAGAAGGAACTCATAAATACTGTACAAAGGTAGTATTGACATATCTAAACTTTATTAAAAAAAAGAAAGTAGAGGAAGAGAGAAGGCTAGGTTTCCAAACTGAGCAATCCATTTTAGAAGACTCTGCTACATGCAGTAACTTCTGCAGTATGAATAAATATGCATAATCAAAAAGGGAGCAGAGCTCGCTTCTCTCTATTGCTCATTTGATATACCTCTTCATGTCATATCCACTTTCACATAAACAACACAATAATAAAACATCTGCATTGCTAAATAACACCACTGTGTTCTAATTCCTCTAGAATGACATGAATAAGAACATCCTACTCCTGTTTATTAGAATTTATTGGTGACATGAGTGTGTAAAGCAGCAGAAGGCATAATTAATCCTGGTACAGCCCCAAGTTACATGTCCAAACTTGACAAGTTTCACTCTTGACTTGCATTGCTTTCCCTTGACGCATGATAACATCAGGGGCTTTGACACGGTACAGATGTCCTGCTACAGGAGTGTCAGGAAAGCAGTTTGCTCCTTGGTTCCAGCTTTCGCAGATGCAAAGAATGGGTTATGGCTCAGCGAGGAATGATGGGGGAAATTGGAGCGCTTGGTAAAAAAGAAAACAAGAAAATAAGCTGCCCTTGCTCGAGACAGCAGACAGGATGCTAATGGAGCTTACAGATCATGTTCAATTGGGAGGACTAGTGAGCCCCATCAGGGTAGAGCAGTAATATCGGCAGATTTAGAGAAATTAGAAATAAGAGAAGAAAATAACAAAATTAGATCAATCTTGAGGAAGACAATTTGAAACACAAAGGCAGCTGGAAAGAAAAGCTGAAAGCAAGCCGTAACATTGAAATAAGTCTAGAGGGAATAATGGATGTGAAAATAAACATTGTTTGCAATGTGATGTGGCTGTGAAAACAATGGCATATGTAGAAATCTAACCCTCAGTTCAGTTCACCTTATCTACCCCCAGGGAATCGGTGGAGTCATCATCCCTGTAAGTGCTCAAAAAAGTGAGTAGACATGGCATTTTGTGGGCATTGAGGTGGTCGATCAGAGGTTGGACTTGATGATCCTGGAGGCCTTTTCCATCCTTAATGATTCTATGATGCTATCCCTTTCCCAAGCCACGGAATATATGAACCTCTTACAGCTCTGAGCTATATAGCTTGGCATTTGAGGTTCTTCTTTAGGAGTTTAAGCCTATGATTTTGAATCCCTGAGACTTCTTTCCTGATCTTTGAGGCACTGGCAGGTCACCAGACCTCTAAGGGTACAGTCTTGAAGGACCCATATTCTCTCTAATTCTATACATCTGTGCCCACGGGGGCAGAGCTGGGAGGCATGCACATGACAGATGGAAGCATGAACAAAACACCACTGCACATGTATCCCCTCAAAGTGACAGCTACAATTCTCCCTAGAGAAGAGAGGGGCAAAATTTGATGATTTTTTTTTTCTTTGCCTGATGGGTTTGAACCTCCAGCTCTGAGAAAAGAACATTATCTACTACAAACTTTGCAATTTACCTCCTTTGCTTTTTGCACAATATACATCAAATTCTGAACACTGCCATATCAGAAAGCACCCAAACCTCAGCCAGCTTGGGCATTTTCCTTTTATCCTTCCTCCGTCCTATTCTCCAAAACATTTCTTCTTCCATCCTAACTTGGAAAGACCAAACCAAGGCTACATCCCAATAACTAAAATTTTTTCCTCATTGAGCAACTTGGAAACTGTTTACAAGAGGAATAAATATGTTAACTCCTGAGCTCTTCATCCATCAAGGTGTCTCTGTGTCCCTGCTGAAAAAGACTGCCTTGCACTGGTTGTCCAGACCCAGACCAAGATCCTTGGCTCAGAAACACAGGAAGGGTGCAGTTTCCAAGAATGGTATATATCTATGTCCCGCCTCTTGCTTCAGTTTTTCATGGTGATTGCTTTTCCCTTTGTTTGGTACATAATGTTGAGGCACCAGTGCAAGAATGATGGGACTTCACTCAGCATCTTTTTCAGATGTTGCAAAGTTGAACATTGTGATACTGGACTATAGTATGGTAAAAGTTATAAAAGGCTATGTTGCTAGTTCTGTGAGCTCCTGACTCAAAACTCTGCTGTGACTATGACAGCAATTGCTGCACAAAGATAATGTCACTAAGAAGTATATATGTATATATATATATATCTTCTGTATGTATATATACAAGTCGGGAGGGCAGCCACAAGTGAGACTGTAGGTTCATTCTTGGGCGAGGACTATAAAAAAGGTTTTGGAAAACTAGAGGGAATTCAGAGAAGAGCNNNAGTTGAAATACAAGTGAAAATCTTAAAGTATGTGTCTTCTAAAAATTGTGGTTTAAGAAGGGAAAAACCCCCCATGTATATCCCCCGGAGATGTGTCCAAGTATCTGTTGTTTTTTGGTTGGGTTTTTTTTTTTTCTTTCTTTCCCTTTCTTTTCTTTATTTTTTATATATATATATATATATATATACACATTCTTTTCTCTCTCCTTCTGCAAAGAGGCACAGAGAACAATTTTAAGCACCTTCAATCAAAACTGCATTTATATCAAAAGCCTGCATGATGATTAACATCTCTCTGCCCACAAGCCACTTTATTCATATGGGATTCATATGGGAGATTTCATAAATTTAACAAGGGTGCTTCTCAGAATATTCCTGTCTCTTATGAAACATTATTTTAATATTTTTGTTTCCAGGGAACTCATCTGCTAAAACTGCAGCACCTATCTTTCCTCCCCTTGACAAAATGCTAGGAAGGTTTTGAAGCACAGAATTAGAGATGCGAGGATATAGTTGATAGATATATACTCCTGATATATATATATATATATGGGGGTGTGTGTATGTATTTATTTATTTATTTATATGTGTATATATACACACCTCAGCAGTTCCCAATGCAAGCAGCTTCAGTGCTGGCATGGCTGACAGTGGAGAGCTCTATTTGGGGTTTCCTGAACCTGGGGAGTCCCTCCAGGAGCCCGCAGCTCACACAACAGTGGCCAATGGGACCCCAGTGGGGTTAGGAGAAATGATGGGTGACCAAGCCCCTCTCCCCTATAGAAAAAGCCCTTTGGGAGTGGCAGCAACCAGGAGTGCTGCCAGCAGGGTGGGAAAACATACAGAAGAATCCACACAAAACTTAAAGAAGAGCAGGTACCTCTCTGGAGTGGCACTGCAGGGTGGAGAAAGATCCTGGAGCATTTCCAGTGGTGCTGAACTTTGGTC
>WBMV01000952.1:742173-769383 GCA_013396655.1 Campylorhamphus procurvoides | reverse complement strand
GCAAAGAGCTGGAGGAGTTGAATTACAAGTGAAAATCTTAAAGTATGTGTCTTCTAAAAATTGTGGTTTAAGAAGGGAAAAATCCCCCATGTATATCCCCAGGAGATGTGTCCAAGTATCTGTTGTTTTTTGGTTGGGTTTTTTTTTTTTCTTTCTTTCCCTTTCTTTTCTTTATTTTTTATATATATATATATATATATATACACATTCTTTTCTCTCTCCTTCTGCAAAGAGGCACAGAGAACAATTTTAAGCACCTTCAATCAAAACTGCATTTATATCAAAAGCCTGCATGATGATTAACATCTCTCTGCCCACAAGCCACTTTATTCATATGGGATTCATATGGGAGATTTCATAAATTTAACAAGGGTGCTTCTCAGAATATTCCTGTCTCTTATGAAACATTATTTTAATATTTTTGTTTCCAGGGAACTCATCTGCTAAAACTGCAGCACCTATCTTTCCTCCCCTTGACAAAATGCTAGGAAGGTTTTGAAGCACAGAATTAGAGATGCGAGGATATAGTTGATAGATATATACTCCTGATATATATATATATATATGGGGGTGTGTGTATGTATTTATTTATTTATTTATATGTGTATATATACACACCTCAGCAGTTCCCAATGCAAGCAGCTTCAGTGCTGGCATGGCTGACAGTGGAGAGCTCTATTTGGGGTTTCCTGAACCTGGGGAGTCCCTCCAGGAGCCCGCAGCTCACACAACAGTGGCCAATGGGACCCCAGTGGGGTTAGGAGAAATGATGGGTGACCAAGCCCCTCTCCCCTATAGAAAAAGCCCTTTGGGAGTGGCAGCAACCAGGAGTGCTGCCAGCAGGGTGGGAAAACATACAGAAGAATCCACACAAAACTTAAAGAAGAGCAGGTACCTCTCTGGAGTGGCACTGCAGGGTGGAGAAAGATCCTGGAGCATTTCCAGTGGTGCTGAACTTTGGTCACTTTGTGCAGTCCTTTGTCTAGACCTCACCATGTGGCTGAACACAGTGAATGGACAAAGGACACAGAGGATGAGTACCTGCCCAGTGTGGCAGGTGTGTCTCCTCTGAGATCATCCCACCTCCTCAGGTGGCCCAGGATAATGAGTGTGAGGGTCTGTCACTGGAACCAAACAACAAGGTTTGTGGTTCATCCAGCATGGAGGTGTCACTAAGGTTCAATAGGCCCATGTCCTACACCAAAACTGCTCCATAAAGAAAAAAAGACATGTTGTTGTCATGGAAAAACCCTTCTGAAGGGAAAAGAAGGCCCCATGTGCAGAATGGATGCACCTCTCTACAGAAGTCTACTGCCTCTCTGGGGCCCAGATAACAATGCATAGGGAAAGCTTCCTGTCCTGGTACAGCCCTCAGATCATTATCCATTATTTATTTTCCAGCTGTGAGTGGTGAAGTTACAACAAGAAGTCCAAGGGCAATCAGGGCCTTGGGATGACAAGATACCATGAGCAAAAGTGGTATTCTCTCCTATCCTTCCAGATGCAGGGAATGCTGAAGAAGGAAACAGGAAGAGCCAGAAGATCAATACCTGGCTCCAAGCCTGGTGCCACCAGCAGAATTTTGGGTTTTAGGATCATGAGTCAGATAACACGGAACCAACCCTGCTGGCATCAGACGGGGCATGACTGTCTTAGAGGGGTTTGCATCAGGATTATAAGGGCTCTTGGAAGACCTTTAAATTAGATTTGAAGGAAAGGTGGCAGAAAAGCCCTGTATGTTAGGGAGTGTTTTGATTATCTGTAGCTTAATAATAGTGACAATAGGATTGATTGTGGCTAAGAATCAGGGGGAAGGCAAAAAAGGCAGATATCCTGGTGGGAGTTTGTTAAAGACCACTCAACCAGGATGGAGACACAAAGGAAATAAGTGCTCGCAATCACTACATCACAACACAGCAGGGAGGAAGAATCTAGGGAGTTCCTGGAGTGTGTGGAAGAGACCTTCCTGGAATAGCTAGTGAGCAAGACCACCAGGGGAACTACTTTGCTGGACCTGCTGTTTGTGAACAGAGAAGAACTGGTGGGAGATGTGGTAGTGGGAGACTCTCTTGGGCTCAGTGATTGTGAAATGATAGTTTTCAAATCTCAGAGAAGAAAAGAGAGGTCAGCAGAACCGCCACCTGGTACCTCTGGAGAAGGGAGACTGTTCTGTTCAGGAGCCTGGTTGAGAGAGTCCCTTGGGAGGCAGACCTGAGGGTCAAAGGAATCCAGGCAGGCTGGATGTTCTTCAAGAAGAAAATCCTGAAGGTACAGATGCAGGCTGACCCCATGTGCCAAAAGATGAACAGACAGTGAAAAATGCTGTCTTGGCTAAACAGAGAGTATGGATGAAGCTTTGAAAAAAGACAGGAGAGTTTAGNCAACAAGAAGTCCAAGGGCAATCAGGGCCTTGGGATGACAAGATACCATGAGCAAAAGTGGTATTCTCTCCTATCCTTCCAGATGCAGGGAATGCTGAAGAAGGAAACAGGAAGAGCCAGAAGATCAATACCTGGCTCCAAGCCTGGTGCCACCAGCAGAATTTTGGGTTTTAGGATCATGAGTCAGATAACACGGAACCAACCCTGCTGGCATCAGACGGGGCATGACTGTCTTAGAGGGGTTTGCATCAGGATTATAAGGGCTCTTGGAAGACCTTTAAATTAGATTTGAAGGAAAGGTGGCAGAAAAGCCCTGTATGTTAGGGAGTGTTTTGATTATCTGTAGCTTAATAATAGTGACAATAGGATTGATTGTGGCTAAGAATCAGGGGGAAGGCAAAAAAGGCAGATATCCTGGTGGGAGTTTGTTAAAGACCACTCAACCAGGATGGAGACACAAAGGAAATAAGTGCTCGCAATCACTACATCACAACACAGCAGGGAGGAAGAATCTAGGGAGTTCCTGGAGTGTGTGGAAGAGACCTTCCTGGAATAGCTAGTGAGCAAGACCACCAGGGGAACTACTTTGCTGGACCTGCTGTTTGTGAACAGAGAAGAACTGGTGGGAGATGTGGTAGTGGGAGACTCTCTTGGGCTCAGTGATTGTGAAATGATAGTTTTCAAATCTCAGAGAAGAAAAGAGAGGTCAGCAGAACCGCCACCTGGTACCTCTGGAGAAGGGAGACTGTTCTGTTCAGGAGCCTGGTTGAGAGAGTCCCTTGGGAGGCAGACCTGAGGGTCAAAGGAATCCAGGCAGGCTGGATGTTCTTCAAGAAGAAAATCCTGAAGGTACAGATGCAGGCTGACCCCATGTGCCAAAAGATGAACAGACAGTGAAAAATGCTGTCTTGGCTAAACAGAGAGTATGGATGAAGCTTTGAAAAAAGACAGGAGAGTTTAGGGCCTTTGGAAGAAGGGGCAGGCAACTCAGGAGGACTACAAGAATGTTGTGAAGTTGTGCAAGGGGAAAATTAAAAGGGCCAGAGCCCAGCTAGAACTTAGTCAGTTTAGTGCCATAAAAACCAATAAAAACAAAAATACATCAGCAACAAAAGAAGTGCCAAAGAGAATCTCTATTTTTTACTGGACATTGACCCTGTCTGACTGGGAGGGTCTGACCTTCTGCCCCACAACAGCCACCATGGAGGCTGCACAGGGACCAGTCAGGGCTACATGCCTGAAGCCAGTCATGACATAGAATCATGGAATCAAAGAATAGGTTGAAGGGACCTTAAAGATGATCTTGTTCTAACCCCCATGCCATGGACAGCACCAAAAGGATGATATGACAGAGGTCAGTTGCAGGCCATGGGCTACAGGTCCTCAGTTGCAACTGGAGCAGGTGTATGTCCCAAAATGTGCCACAAAATGCCGAATACACCATGTCCATCCATCAGTGTTGGCTTTGATACAGAAAGAATTGGTCTATTTTTAGGCTAGAAAGTCTAGAGATGAGGAAACTGAAAATACAGTAGCACATGTCTTTGCTTGGGAAGTCTCACACAGGAGTGGCACAACAGGCTGGACCAGGGGTATTTAGATCTTTAGAACCAAAGATTCTGTGCAGAATCAGTACCATCCTCAGCAAACTCATTTCCTGGCAAATTCACCAATAAAATACTCAATTTTTCCACATTCTGTAGTTCCCATTGTTGCAGGAAAAAAACACATTCTCTACCATTGCAATATCTGCATTGTACCAGAGAATCTGCAAAGTCTTCAGGGATTCTCCTGGTTTCATTGAGAACAGAGGTTCAAGATGCCTTCGCACATCCTATGTGTCTGGAACATACCAGAAAATGTTCTAGATCCCACACTGCCTGGGCTGTTCTTCAAGTTCATGAGGATTTTGCCATTTTGATGGCTGGGAAATGTTCACATTTACCTTTCTAGTCCCTCACAAGTGCAGACATTTTTTGAAATTGAGGAGAAAGCCGTGGACTTACAATTGATTTCTCATGTTCTATTTCATTCTTCTGTATATTTTTAACTCTAATTTATTAATGTGTATTAGTGCCAGCATGAGACCTCCATACTCCTGTTCAGGATCTGAAATGTTCCACGTTGGATCTTCCTTGCCTTTTTGTAGGATGGGGATATCATGCGGCAGAAAATCAACCAACCAGCCAACTCTATATACTAACAGCAGGCAAACAACCAGTGGCAGTTGCAACCTACTCCTGCTTGAACAGTCCTTCTGGGACTATATAACACTAAGTCCAGTTTTCCAACATGAAATTTAATGGTTCTGGCCACCACATGGTATTCCTAGATGACAAGGAGTAACACTACCTCCCACCCATAACTCTGTGACAGAGCTGCTCTCATTCCTGCTGTTTGGGGTTCTGTCACATTGTACAAAGAGCTGTTGGGAGGTGTGTGTTAAGTTCTTAGTCCTTGTACAGATTTCTGCAAGGAAAGTGAAGCCTGATCCAGGAAAACGATGAACAAATTGCCAGGCAGCTTCTGCAGAATCTAGGTTCCTGTCTCTGTCACTAGTGCAAGAGTATCCTTCCAACAGCTCAGTTGCCTGAGAACCTGCAAGCACCTCTATTTTCCCCAGTGAAGCACCATGGAACCCCGAGAGAAGACTCTTGAGACTCACCAACAGCCCCAGACTTTGCTCTCTCTAACCTGTGATCTTTGCATTGCACCCACAGAGCAGTCCAGCCTCAAAGCCCAGCCCAGCCCAGCCTTGGGATGCAAAATAGATGGACATCTATGATGGGGACCATGGGATTATGTTAGTTCAGTGGTAAACCTTTCAACCTGTTTTGCTCAAGTCACAAAATACCTAAACTTTAATCTGCCTTTCTTTAGATTATTCTCTCATTATCAAGTTATTTTCTGGAAAACCCCTTTATTGTGAGTAGCACTGAAATTTGCCCAATTAAGATCTTCAATTCCTTTTCTGGATTTGTTCAAATAAAAATCCCTTGGCATCTATCACTACAAAAGGAGTTTTACTACTTCCCCGGTCCCAGTCTTTGTCTGACTCATTTAAAATATGAGCTTTCATGGAAAGGGACTGATTTTTATTTGTGTTTGATATAGTGCCTAGGAAACTTGTGTCTGGTCTTTCTTGATGCTAAAGAATAATAAGAAACAGAAAGGCAAGTGTCTTTTTAAGACAAAATTTCCTGCTCCTCCCCATTCTGAAATCTATAGATCTCACTTTGCATAGTATTTTCATAAACAGAGAAAACTCTCTATAGCAATGAAATAAAATTAAGATACAGTAGTGCCCCTCAGAACACCCATCATACTTTCAAAATAGACCATTCACTTACTGTAAAGGTTATTTCAAGCTAAGGATCCATTTATTTGAATGTATTTCCATTTTAATCAATATCCTTTAGAAATGGTCTCTTTCTTAGTCATGTAAGGTGAATTGATATAATTTTAAGGACATGTATTTCTTTTCTAAATGTTCTTATATGGCAAGGACATATGTGAGATTGGATTTTCACCTCTGGTAGATATGAGTCAACAGCATTTTCTTTACCTCAGTGCAACAAGAAGATGAGTGCCAGAGGCAAGACTTTCAGGAGAGAAGACATTTCTATAGCACCTGAACACTGCTGTGACAATCCCTCATTTGTAATCCCAAAAGATCTCTTAGCAGCTCTGCAAAATATTCCTTCCCTCCTGAAAGCCTGAGACACCTTTCACCAAAAACAACTGAAAGACTTCCACTAGGTTCAACAGATTTTCAATCATGGTCTTATCCAAGATGAGTGCTTTCTTTTAATGTGTGAATAGAAGGTAATTACCTTTCATTACATCAAATGTAGGAGAAGATGGGCAAGTAGTTTTTTCTGCTTGGGCTTGTACATTTTTCTAACATTTGCAAAATGCTGACTTATGCACACGGTTACACTTGAAACACAATTACTCATATATAAATCTGCATTTGTGTTTAAATGTCACTGGTAACAAGAACGCTTCTGGTAACAAATTTGTTTATCAACTATACATCAGAAAATGGCACATTAAATAACAAAATGTTCAATAAAAGATATGCTCAGCATTTTTACAGACAGTCTGGGCCTCGTCCAACATACCCTAATGCAAAAAGAAACACTGTCATTAAGGTCTAAGGGTCCAGATTAAAACCATAATGGGAAATTCTCAGTTTTTTGCTTTCTTTACAGTTTTCAAGTGCTGCTTTTCACTTCCAGGACCTGACTGTATGCCTCTATGTACAGAGCTCATAGACTGAAATCAAGAGAATTCCTGTGTGTTTCATGGGAGTCTGAAGAATCTTCCACTCACTTTTTTTTAATTTGAGAGGCCTCTGAAATTCATTATCATTTTTAGATTTCAGGGGCATTATTATTATATTGACAAGGAATGCTCAAGTATGACAAATTTCAAATTTATGAAAGAACTCATCAAAGAACAGCAAAAGACTGGGACTTAGCTGGAGGAAAAAGATAAAAAAAAAAGGAAGGAAGATATGCTACTGGCCTTAAAATCAGAGATGGTGGCATGGCAAAGGTAAGCAGAGAAAGACTCCATTTTTCTTTCTAAGGCTAAAATTGAGAATTAGCAAGTGAGGCTACAAGACAGTGGGGGCAAAGTAAGTAACAGCAGAGGAGGCTAAACCAGGCCTGGAGATACTTATGCCTGTTCCTTGTCTGAAGAGCAGTACCTCTGGAGTGGCACTGGAGAGCAGAGGAAGATCCTGCAGCATTTCCAGCAGTGCTGCACTTTGAAATTGGTAACTTTGTGCTATAGTATGTCCAGGTCTGGTGGAAAACAGGTGCAGATTCCTGCTTTGCATCCTTTCCCATTTCCAGGTGGCAAATCACTGTCCTTCTGGTTTATTGAGGTATCCATGATGCTATTCTTTAATACTGGTAACAAAAATAGGAAACAACAGGTGGGTGCAGAGAATTTGGCAGCATGCAAAATCAGCATGACAGGGAGATGATTTTTACCTCTGTTTATAGCACTGGTGAGATTGATATCATAACACATTTGAAAAGATACTGAAAAATTGTCAAGGATGCATCGAAGAGCCAGAAAAAAATATTAGAGAGTTTAGAGAAATACCTTGCAGTGAGAGATTTAATTAGCTCATTCTGTCCAGCATATCAAAGATGTATTTTAGTGTAACCTGAAAGTCAAAACTGAATGATTCAAAATGGTAAAGTCAAAAAGCAGTGGCTTTGTTAGGAGGCCTAACCCTCTGTCTTGATGTGACAACACATCTTAACACAATTACAATGATTTATTTGTAGGCTGGGACAAAGTTACATGGACCTTTCCTAAATTTGAAGTAGTGTATATATATATATATTTATAAATATGTGATGCTTAAAGAATTATAAATATTTAATACTAGGTTTAGAGGAATTGCTATTATTTTATTAAATGTTCTATTGAATGAGTTTTTGGGGTTGTCGTTGTTTAACCCCAGTCAACAACACACCACACAGCTGCTCACTTCCCCGTCCCTGCTGCTGGAATGTGGAGGAGAATCAGAAAAAGGTAAAATTCATGGGTAGAGATAAGAGCAGTTCAATGTTTGACATAAAGTAAAACTTTATAATAATAATGATGAAAATTATGATTATAATAATAGCAATAATAGTAGTAGTAGTAATAATAATAAAAGGAGAGTGAGAGAGAGAGAGGAATAAAATCCAAGAGAATCAAGTAAAGCACAACAAAATTGCACACCACTCACTGGCTGATGCTCAGTTCAGCCCCAAGCATTGATTAGCCCCTCCTGGTCAACTCCCCCAGTTTATATACTGGGCATGATGTTCTATAGTGTGATTCTCAGCCAAATCTAGGGTAGGAATAATTACAGAAATTTACAAGGAGAGGAACAGAAAAAATCACATTCTTATTAAGGAATGTTACAAAATTATTTTTCCCCAAGATCCTGTAGACAGAAAATGTATGGAATCTGGTTTCCAAGACCACATGAACTGAGTTTTCTTTTCTCTCATGTATTTCTGCTCATGAAATTGAAAAAGGACAACAGTTGTAAAATTTCTTGAAAAGATTTACCAATGTTCTTCTAGAGGATACAAGAAATTTGAATGCTTTAATGTAACAGTAAGGAAAACATGGATAATTGCTCTTCTCCATTACCCTTCACTACAGCACCCCTGCAGGAGCATGGTGTCTCTAGCTCATCATCATCACAAGCTCATTAGTCATGAATCAGCTGCATCTCCACTGGTGGGGACCAGCAGTAAAAGTGATACCCTGGTATGAATGGCTCCCACGAGAGATGAATCCTGCTCTCCTCACTGCGAGACAGTTCTGCTGGCAGAGGGATCCTCAAGCCACTTCAGTAATACATATTCACATTGCAGTATTTTTCTTTCTTGCAGACAGACTGAAATGAAAAGGAAGCCCACTGACACTTCAAATGGCCTGGCACAAACAAAGTCAGATGGATGAGCTGTGTGGACATAATAGCACACAGTCCTTCCCAACCCATGAGCTCACACCAGATGATAGAGCCTAGTTCCACGTGAAATACCGTCTGCCCAGCTTAGTGAAATGATCTCGTGTCTTCTTGCACATGTATATGTAAATATATTTGCTTCTTTGGAAATGTGTTGTATTTAAATGCGAGTTCCAAGTAACAGGCACATGATGTAATTGCTATGTAAATAGGAAGGTGGTTTGCACACAAATATAGCAGGACTATTAGAGGTGATCATTAGTGACTAATATAAGCAGTTATTTGAATATTAGCATATTGTTATTCATAGCAGAATTCATGATGCATTTAACAAGTAAGTAATAGCTTCCCTAATAAACTTAGGAGCATAAAGAATCTCTGTTCTGTAGATTGCTAAAGATGGACAATGACATTAGCGATTATTAAACTCTGAAATTTTCTAACAATTATCCATATTTAGAAAGACTATTTGATTAAAAAAAAGAGACATGAGAGTATTTTGACCTATTTCAAATAGAATTTCCACTCATATTAGAAACTGTTGATATTAAATAGACAGAAAAGAAAATGGAAAGAAAGGAAGTGTTAAAACTCTAAAGATATGCTGAATACGTCCTCCCAAAGAGCAAAAGCAATTAATTCCCTATTACATGTGCCTTAAAGGATTATATATTCATAAACTGACAACTCAGAAAGGACTATCCCATCAAGCGGGCAAACCAATCAACTGTGACAGAAGCTCATATTTAACCCCCCTCCACCTTATCCTAAAACAGGTGTTGTGCTCCACCAGTGAAACTATACAAGGGGAGACTATAAACCTTTCTTACTCTAGTCTACTCGCATCCTTACAATGTAATGATATTTTCCTGCTCAATACATTCTCATTTCTGATTTGTCAACACTTAAAAAAAAAAAAAAGAGCAAAGAGAGGAAGGTAGCCACAGCTCTGTGTGATTCATATCATTGTGACTTGACAGGGTTAAACTCAGTAGCTGGGTGTTTTGAAGAATACAGCTGTGACAGCACTAAATTAAACATGGGTGAGATTACTGAAATAAGCCCAGGTCAAACTGAGGGCTCTCCAGGTGTGAGTAAACTTCTTTAGAGGTAAGTTTGAGATACATATATACATGGTATGTGCTACCACAGTAATATATGAAGCCACTGACTTCATGGCTTTGAGGAAGATTACTAAATGTTGTCAGCAAAGTTTATTTGAAACTTTAAAAAAAACCCCAAACTTTCCTATGTGATGTAATAAACAGAATATTGTAATTTAATTTGTTTTCAGTGTTCCAAATTAGATTTCAAATGATTTCAAGTATGGCAGCTAAAAAGAAAACAAGCTCGTTTGGGTTAATTCAGACAAATAATGAAATTTAATTGTGTTTTAATATTCCTAATGTCCATTGATTAGTCCAGTCAAAACACTCCTTGAATCACCTCTTCTAGATTGGAGTTTTAAATACTTTTATTTAGTTTTCTAGAACTGCACTTACCTCCAATTTCTAATGGTTTTGTTTTGGGGTTTTTTTACCCACTCTTTTTTAAGCCTCATCTATAAGTTATCTTCGTTGCACATAATTCAGTTAAACCATACTGATTTGAGGAGCAACATACACTGATGGCAGCCTAGATAAGAACATCTGTAGGTATTCACACAGTGTCAAGCTTCCTGAAAGAGCCTGGCAGGGAGGATCGCCAAAGAGGCCAGAAAATCTTGCTTGTGCATGAAAGTGAACTGGGTAAAACACGAGGCTGGAGGTCAGTGCCTATTTCTGAGTAGCTCTGTGTCTTCTGAAAAAAAACAGGTCAATTTTTTTCTATTTGAAAAACAAACAAACCACCACCTAACAAACAGCCGAAACCAAACCAAACCAAAAAAAAGCCCCACAAAAAAACAAACAGCATATATATGTAGAGAGAAACCCTTGTAAGGTGAAAATTCTGTTAGCTACTTGTTCTCTGGGGTTTTAGTGTTTTTGTGGGGGTTTCATTTGTTGACTTTTTTTTTTTTGGGGCGGGGGGTTGTGTGGTTTAGTTTTTACTTAGTTTTTCATTATTTTTCTCGAAATTAAAAAAAAAAATTCTCATTGTAAATACCAGATTTCTCTTCTGCATCCCTTGTAGGTTTCTCATGACGTGTCAAAGGACCCCATATATCTAACATAGGGAAAATCATGCCTGAATTGTCTTCGGAGGAAAAAGCTGGAGCTGCACCATCTTTCATTACTTTAGACTCTCTGCTTTACAAATCCTGAAGACAAGGTTACTTGGCACTCCACAGCATTTTCCTACTGCATTGCTAAAATGAAATGTTTCGATATTCTTGAAATGAAACATTCTGACATTATCAAAATGCAAGGAGAAGATTGAAATGATTCATTTGGACTTACTCCCATAAAAATGTCACTGAAATCAGTACATTTTCACTCCATGTTTTGACTCGGACAAAGCTGCATGTACTTTTTTGTTCCCCTTGGAAAATGATTTCAATAAAAACAAATGACCAGCTCTAATTACAACTCAGTGAGACTTTGCTCCAAAAGTCAAAGCCCTTAAAACAGTCCTTAGTGAGTATGTACTGGAAGACAGATTCTCTCTATAGGTTGCTATGAAAAACATCTTCCTTCCCCCACAGAAGGGCTGGTGTTTGATGTCTGCAGGACTGCAAGACAAATTTGTGCCTTGCCTTTGAGTGGCGCTCACAATTTGCAAGGAAAAAAAAAATCAAGAATTTAATAAACAAGTCAAAGGCAAAAGGTGAAGGGCACATCCCATCACTTTGAAGAAAATTACCATTGACTTTTGAGTTTAGTTCTGGAAATGGAAAGCAGGAGCTACAAAGCCGTGTCTGCAGGGCACTGGAGCCTGAGTGGAGATCTGCGACGGGACCAATTGAGCCATCTTCCAGACCAGAGTCGATACAGCCACACGAGAGCAGCCCTCTGTCCAAACTGATTAGGCTGCTGAAAAGCTGGATTTGGTGATGTTGTCCACACTATTAAATTAAATGTGCCTTGGTTCACAGTATGACACTGAGGCCAGCTGGCACGCAACAGCTCACGTCAGTGTGGAACCCTCCATCCCCGTGCAGCAGGTGACTGCATCCTGACTGCCTCGTGACAACACACAAAAAGAGTACAGGAATTGTTTGTGGGAGTAAATGCTTGCTCGAGATGAAAACGCACCACAAATTTATCAGTGGAATTTACCAGTAAAGTTGCAGTGCCCACTGCTGTTTAATTTAGAGACATAAATATGGCAAATTAATCTGCCCATGTGACTGACTGAAGTGCTCATATCTTTTAATGAGTGAATGTCCTGTTCTTTCCAGGGTTGTAAGCCTTGTCATGGTACCCGTAGCCTGGGAGAGGCCTTTCCAGTGCTGACCTGAGCCCTCAATTGGTTACAGGGCTCCAACACGAGACCTTGCTCAGGGCAGGGTCAGGTCTGCCATCCTGGTGCAGCCTCAGGAGCAGATGCTGACACACATCTCTCACTCATCCTGGGCTGTGAGGGTTTTATGTTGCTTTTAAATCAGCTTTTCACCATGTCACAGGTCACTTATTTTGGGTTCGGGTTCCCCTTGGAGAACTTCCTTTCCCTGACAAGCTTTGGTGGTGTCCTTGTCTGACCAGGATCATGAGTCATAGAGTCATAGAATCATTAAGGTTGGAAAAGTCCTCTAAGAGCACAGAGTACAAACATTAACTGAGCACTGACATGTTCACCACTAAACCATGTCCCAGATCTGCACATTTTTTGAACACTTACATGAGCAGTGATTTCACCACTTCCCTGGGCAGTCTGTTCCAATGCTTGACAACTCTTCATGTTAAGAAACTTTTCCTAGTAAACAATTTAAGCTTCCCCTGGAACAACTTGAGGCCATTTCCTCTTGTCCTATTGCTTCTTACCTGAGAGAAGAGATTGACTCTGACTTGTCTATAAAAGTGTTGGAGGAATTTGTAGAGAGAAATGAATATGAACCCAAGTTTGGAACAGGATTCTGAAGGAAAAAAGGATTCCACTTTACCTTCCCTCCCCTTCACTGCCTGTTGCTGATAGTGCAAAACCAACTAAAACCTCACGAGTCAGGGGACAACCTTTGTAAGCCAGAGATAGGGATAAGGTTAGGCTTTAACTCTTCCTCCTTCCCTGCATCCTTCCCAGCGTGGCAGGTGCAGCACAAGGCGAGCAGACACGAGTCACCTCACAAGCTCCAGGGACGCACACTTGGAAATCAGTAATATTGTCTCTCTGAGCAAAGCTTTGAATAACGCCCTAATTGTAGCATTTCTGTGGAAGAATAACTGAGTGAGTAGCTGGGATGGCAAATAAGGAGAGGGTGATGAACATCAGGATATGCCTTTGGAGACACGGAGAGAGAAGCAAGGCTGGGTAGGTGAAAGGGAAAGAGTTGGGAAAGTAGTTGATAAAAGCAACATTTATATGACATTAAGGAAAACTCTCTGGGAAATTAAAACCCATAAAAGATTAAAGATGAGTAAAGAGCTCCAGACACCCAGCAATGCTTCAGTTGAGTGTCTGGAGTCTTTGACAGAAGATGTGATTCATCAGCTCCCACACACACCTTTTTTTAAGTATGCATGCTCATTTCAACAAATGTGAAATTTCCAGGAAAAGCAAGAGCACAGCACACCCACTCAGCCCTGAACAGCCTGGCGTGGGTACACCGATGCCGTGCTGGGCATGCCTGCCAAGCATGGCAGAACTATCCTCTGTTCTCACAAGGGCTGGACAGAAGGGACCTTTTCCCTCTCCTTCTCCTCCCCACCACTGTTTCACTTGGGAAAGCTTGAGTCTGATGTGGGTTGGGTGATTCATCTCTTGCACACATATGGAGGTAAAAAAACCCAAATGTATACATATACCTATTCATACATATAGAAAGAGAGAGATCTGCAGGACACCTAAACTCTCAGGAGACAAAGGTTTGGTGGATAGATCAGCATGTTTGGAGATCCAAAAGACCCTTGAATAGCTATCCAGAGAGAGCTGCCGCGTGCTGCAAAGCTGTCCTCTGCTGTCCACAGTCTGGTTTTGCAAAGTGAAAGATAAGTGGGATCAGATGTAGTAACAGCTGCCTGAACCTTCAGCAGTCCCATACATCAGCTTCAGTAAGTGAGAACTGGGCATATCCTTAATGTCACACAGCTCAGAAAGTCAGTAATATCAGAAATAAACCTGTATTAAAATTTTTCTCTTTAACAGTATTTGACCAACACTGATGTGATCCCTGATCCCTCTGCTCCCTGTCACACCTCCAAAGTGCCACAATCACTTAGAAAAAGACAACTTCTCCACCTTTCCCCCTCATAATCCAAACACAAAACCAGTAATTTAAATGAAATAAAATAAACAAACCTTCTTACACAGAAAAATAAATATAGTTAAATACTCATGTGCTTTTATACTACCTTATTCATGCTAGTATAAATAATTCAATTAAAACCGCTATCAAATATAACTGAAGCTTCTGTGGATTTGTCATCTACTTGAATCTCCTCATGCAAAATTTAGGGATCTTTGACTGGGAATTTATGTCTGACTTGCCACTGAGTACCACCACCTCTTGGTGAGGACATCCTGAATTATCACTCTGGCTATGAACTGGACTAGATGACCTCAGGTCTTTTCCATCGTTGTTTTCTGAAACTCTATTAAAGACCACTGTCAAAATCCTACCTCTCTGTACACTGCCAAGGGGGAGGGGGTATTTGGGTTTGCAGTCAAGGCTTAAAATTCAGATATGTAAAATTAAATTTCTATCCTTCCTCCCATCTCAGCTGATATGGGTATGGATACAGATCAAGAAAAAAAGAGTAACATTCCTCAAAATGCTCGAATTAGCTTGGTGACTTAGAGTCATTCCCCAAAGAAAATGAAATATTGAGAAAACTCAAAATGTTGTTTTTTGGTATTTTTTGGTTTGTTTCGTTTTTGGTTTTGTTGTTTTTTATTTTAATATTGCCAGCGTGATTCACAACAAGAGACTGAGGCGGATTATCATGTGGGACAAACACTATATTTCAATTAGAAAATGATACATTAGAAAAAATAATTGGTTTAAGCATCTGTGCTGTTAACTCAATATATTCACTGTGTCCAAATTGTGTTGAGCATGGGTCAGAGTTTGAAAGTTATGGACACAAGTCAGTCCACACTAATTTCCTCCTCCTCCTTGAATGGGGCACAAAGTCAATACTGCCTTTTTATAAGTCTGAGAGGATTAATTACTCCAAAAACATATCTACAGTCAGTCCAATATAGGAGAATATAATCAGCATAATGTAGTAAAACATGGTCAGTTACTTTTTCATAGCATTGCAGAATCAGAATGGTTTGGGTTAGAATGCACCTACAGAATATCTAATTCCAAGCCTCCTGCCAGGGGCAGGGACAACAACCTTCCACCAGGGAACCTTCAACATTTTTTGTTGCAACAAATAGGCTTCGTGTTCCTGGGCCTGAATTTCTCACTCATGCCTTTATGAATAAATTTGAAGCCAGGTCACTTACAGCTTTCTCTACAGGGGTTACTGGCCAGTGCAGCTGAGATGTTCAGCTGCCGGAGCGAACCTTTCTGTGGACAAAGCCAACCCCTGTCATACACTGGAGGTGGACTTCACTTTCTGCAGAAGTTCAGGTCAGTTCTGTGACTCTGCAGTCTGCACGTTAGTATTTTGTAGGTTTGAATTATGGGATTATATAGGTCCTCCTGTCCAGTACATTCAGACAGATAAGTTTCTTAAAATGAGACAGGATGAGTTAAAAAATAAATTATTAGAAAAAAACAAAACAACCCCAAACAACAAAACCAAATGTTTTCTCCTTTCTCTCTGTGTTTCCAGAGCTTACACAGAATTCAGATGCCTCCAGACTGTAGAAGAGGTTGGGTGGAAGCTGAAATGTCCATCTTGTCTAGACAGGGAGTGTGAGTGTCATTTAGACATTTTGGGTACAAGTCAGCTAGATTTATACAACTGCATAGCAGTGACAGATGCACTGTAGATGTCTAAATTCAGATACAGGTACAGACATCCAGACTCTCACTCAGGCTGAATCCCATCCTTAGGGACCTTGAAGTCCAGACTGCAATGGAGAAAGAAACATACTCCACAAACATATTCCACAAACATTCTTCATATACTTTTTAGAATCAGATCCTATATTATTTTCAAAACTTGGGCAGATGTTCCTTCATGCCTTATAGACATTTCATGACATATTCAGAGAGTTCCCACCACATGCACCCATATTTCTGGGCATTGCCACAGCCAGTGCTATACAAGAGTTAAACATTGCCATGCATTATTTTTAGTTGCCTTGAAAAATGTTCAGGGGAAAACAAAATCAAAATATAGGACAATGTGCTGCAAAAATAAACACTCAAAAAGGAACTAAATGAAACTGTAAAACAACCACATGCATATGATTACCATTTCAAACAAGGAAAGGCTGACCCATTGGATACTCCTGAGAATGCTCCCTCTGTGGAAAGGTATTCATATATATCAGCATTTGTAAGATCCAGAACAACATTGGGGTCATTTTGTTTAAAATATACTGTGAACTCAGCAGGATACATCTGCTTTATATTAGTCTTGTGGAAATACTATAAAGGCCTTTGGGGGGCTTTTCGGTTTGTGGGAGTTTTTTGTTTTTACTTAGTGGATAATTGGGATAAAACTGAATGTATGTAAAAAAGAAAGCAACTCATGGTAGAAATACTGTAGTAGCCTAAGTTATAAGAAAGGAAACAGAAATCTGAGAATTAACTATGTACTTTTGAGGAAATATTTATTAATATATCTAACGATATTTCAGTATTCCCTTTATCATTATGTTGCAGTATAGTGTGGGTTTTTTCCCATTCTGGCAACATGAAAATTTATGTTTTGATACTGAATACAGCCATAGCTCAGGTATCAGATGGACTGATCACTTTTTGGGTTTGAGTCAAGTCTGTTCACCTTGTACTGTCATTAAAGCACGTGCAAAGCCAGGAACTGGTTTAAACTGATCTGATTTGTGGCATCTTTGCTGCAATTTGTCATTCTCCTTGCACAGATGCAAATGACAAAGGAAGCGAGAATCAGGCCCTCTGTGCTGACAAAGGGCTCTTATCTTCCCAATGTTTTGCTAGCTGATCATACTGTTTCCTTGTCCTTTCATTTAAGGGTCATCAAGATAAAAGTGTTTGCTTGAATTCTTTTTTTTTTTCACTTCCTTGTTTCCAAGTCCTGTTATACATAATGTTCCTACTAAGGTCATACAATGGCTCCCTAAATGTTTTTACCTGTCTTCATGGGCTGCTCTGCTTTTATGGTTTTGCTCAATTGTTTAAAGAAATCATGATAGGTCTTCAAATGGAAAATACAGTGAGGATGACTGGGATCTTAAATGCCATTCCCTCATAACTTGCCCTCCACAATCTTTCAAAGCAACATAATTTGGGGAGGGTGCCCTGCTCCTATATGCCATGTCCTCGGGTCTCCAGATGCAGCTCTGCTTTGAGACAGAGCAGAAAGGGCTCATCTGAACAGGGTTTTACAGCCTCAGTACCAGCATCTTGTACAGTCTTGGACCAGGAGCTGCTACAGTCATCTGTTTACTTTCTTTCTCAACTTAAATAAAACAAGAGGGGGAATATGTTCTAACGAGATAGCTCCTGCTTATGTGAGAGATTCATGGGGAATAAAAATAAAAATCTATTTACCTTCAACCACCTGCAATAAATTATGAATACAGAGGTGTCACCAATTTGCATAGAGCACGTACACACAGCTCATTTTTGCTTAATCCTTTTGCTTGAGCTTTTTATTATTTCTTATTATTATAAATTCAAGCACAGAAGGCAATTTCAGCACCTGAACTATTTAGAGAGGAGACTGATTATGTTATTATGGAGAAAACTGTTTTTTATCAATTGATTTGGCAAATTCAGGCTCAGACACTCTCCAGTTCCCTGGTCTCCCATCTTGATTACTGTGACATCCTGCTCAACTTACTTTGATTCATATTTCTATGGTATCAGTCATTCAAAGCACAAGCTGCAAAGCACAGAAATGAGCCACCATTAGTTTACTGGTAACACTTTACTTTCTGGTCCTGTTTCTTTTATTCGTTGTCTGCCACATCTTTTACAAGGGTTCAGTTTCAGCTTCTTTAAAACTGCTTCTGTTTATACCCAAGACAACACTGGTGCCAAGGAAAAGCTGGGCTCGATGAAATGAAAGGCAAAATATGCTTCTTCTTCTAAGGGCAGAGATTATTTCAGGAGTTTCTCAAGCTAAGATGGCTGGCAAGACAGTACTGCTGAGTTCCCAGGGCTTGTTAGTAAAGCAACATGAAGGTTGCATGTTTGCCCTCTTGGAGAGGTCGCTGTGCAGGGTAGCTGGGAGTGACCTCTCATCTCCCCAGATTCACTGGATTCACGGCCTGAAACTTGTCTGGATGCTGTTGCCTTTAGCTGCAGTAATGGCACACACATGTAACACAAGGATACAGAAGAGAAGGGAAAATTTAAAAAATAAAATCAAATCAAATAAAATATAATTTAAATTAAGAAGGGAAAAAATGGGAGCAGAAGAAACTCAGATGGAGAGAGGCCTGGGAGGAAGAGGGGCTGTATCTGGGCAATAGCAAAAAGCAGGGACAGTGGGAGTTGTTGCATGGCTGTAACAAGGAACTTAAATGAGGCCAAGAGGAGGGATGAGGGTGTGACAAGAGGGCATCTTGCAAAGGCCTGCAAGATGCTAATCTATAAGCATCAAAATTAGGTGAAGGAGCCATGAAAAAGTACCCATTGATCTACAATGAGAGTCATCCATATCAGTAAAGTGGAAGCAGAAGAGGAGGAAGTAGATGAAGAGAGCAAGATAGATCAAAACAACAGAGACCAGAAAAATCACTTTTTGGTTTAGTTTAGGCCAGGAGGTCACTAATGGCCTTGGGCAGGCAGCTTTCAGCAGAGGGGAGGAGTTGGGAGCCAGCAGAGAGGTGAAGGGGGGAAGGCAGGAGGAGCAGAATTTAAAGCAAGATGAGGCAATGCTCTGGCATTTTAGAGAACAGGCAGGAAGGGGTGGGAAGGCAGGGGGTTTAAGAGGCAAATAGAAGGTGTAGGGCATTAGGACACTGAGTGATGATGGTGCAGAGCCATCCTGAGGCACCACAACAACTGAAAAGCCTCCTGTTCCTTTGTTCCTTTTCACATCCTCAAGCCTCCGTCTCACCAAAAAAAAAAAAAAAAAAATGACACAGAAAAAGGAGAAATTATGACTGACAAAGCAGGAAAATTAATGGCATCAAGCAGAGCAAAGCACTGTCACGGCCCAGAGCTCCATCCTGTAATAAGTGAGTGGCCCAGATGTCAAAAGGGTTAGGGCATTCCCTGCCGACACAGACAGGCTCCTGAGGGTAAAAAACATTTTGTCCTCATTTACAGTGTGGTGGAATAGGAGAGGGGGAGAAAGGAACAGGGCAGAAGATAACTGAGAAGTAAATTGATTTACATTTAAATGTTATGTTTTTATTACTATTTTTTTTTCCACTCAGTGTGAAATCTCATCCTTTAAACTAGACAAACCAGGGTAAACTATTTTTTATAGTGTGGAAAAAAAAATGATTGACATTCTGAGGTAATACTTTTTAAATTCCTCCAATTAAACAAAGCGAATTTAATTTTAAGTTTAATTAAAAGGAAATTTAATTAGAAAGAAGATTAAATTTTAATTAAATTTCTCCAAAATCCTTATCCTTGCCTTTACTGCTAATATTTCTCTCGGAACCAAATCCCTTTTTAATATTCTTAAATTCTATTCTAGTAAACTTCCCCTTTATATTAAAATTATATCTGCCTGGATGTACTCGCTACCAGGAAAAAAAAATCATTACCCCTTTTAAAATACTTGAAGAGTACACCTGAGACATAGAGTAACTCAAGAGCGACCAGTGGAACATTTGGATATGCTCTGAGTGCGACATCGCTAAATTAACCCGCCTGCTGCTGAACACTCCACAGACAGGGGAGCATCTGTGTGCCACAAGACATTCCCTTCCTGCACACAGATCTCTGCTGCTCAGCACATCCACAGGGCCCATACAGGCTGTGTGCCTCAGCATTTCATATGCTCTGCTTGTGCATCCGCCTTTCTTTTCTTCTGCAGACTGGGTTGTTTTTTTGTTTTGGTTTGTTTTGGTTTTGTTTTGTTTTTTTTTGGTGGGTCTTTGCTTTGTATTGTTTTATTTGGGTTTTTTAATCATAGAATGGTTTGGGTTGAAAGGAACCATAAAGATCATCTTGTTCCAAACCCCCTGCCATGGGTAGGACCACTATCCACTCGACCAAGTTGCTCCAAGCCCCAAACAACCAGACCTTGAGCAATTCCAGGGATGGGGCATTGACAGTTTCTCTGGCCAACCTGTGCCAGGGCGTCATCTTGCTCACAGTAAAGAATTTCTCCTCATTTATCTAATCTAAACCTGCCTTTTTTTGGTTTAAAGCTGGTCCACTGTCCTATCCCTGCAGTCCCTTGTTCAAAGATCCTCTTGAATTCTCTTGGAGCCCCTTTAGNTTTGGTTTTGTTTTGTTTTTTTTTGGTGGGTCTTTGCTTTGTATTGTTTTATTTGGGTTTTTTAATCATAGAATGGTTTGGGTTGAAAGGAACCATAAAGATCATCTTGTTCCAAACCCCCTGCCATGGGTAGGACCACTATCCACTCGACCAAGTTGCTCCAAGCCCCAAACAACCAGACCTTGAGCAATTCCAGGGATGGGGCATTGACAGTTTCTCTGGCCAACCTGTGCCAGGGCGTCATCTTGCTCACAGTAAAGAATTTCTCCTCATTTATCTAATCTAAACCTGCCTTTTTTTGGTTTAAAGCTGGTCCACTGTCCTATCCCTGCAGTCCCTTGTTCAAAGATCCTCTTGAATTCTCTTGGAGCCCCTTTAGGCACTGGAAAGGTCTCTAAGGTCTACCTGGAGCCTTCTCTCCTCCAGACTCAGCAGTCCCAGCTCCCTCATCTGCTTTCTTTTCCATCTGCTCTAATCTGTTGGACTGATTTGCCTCAGTCACAGCACCCGAGATGGTCTGGGTCAAACCTACCTTTTGCTTACCATGTATTTCTCTGACATCCACTCCAGTCTCCACAGCAGACAAAACTCTCTCATAACCAAAAATCCATTGCTATAAGGCACCATAAGGCTTGTGTAAAAGCTTGCAAAGCTCTGTTTGGTGGTTATGGCAGCAGAAGACAGCTGGAACACCAATGTCTCCACCCTGACACTAGACCATCCCACTGATTCTCTTGAGGACGCAACTCCTGTTCGCAAAGCAATGCCATGCAGGAACAGGGACAGGACACCAACTCAGCAGACACAAGATTGGAGGCAGCTGCAGCGGTGCATTGCTTGTCCCAAGCAGGTCTTGCTCTCCCGCAATTCCACTTTCGTTCTTTTTTCCAGCAAATGCAATCACATCTCATAGCAATGACCAGGGGAAAGTGAGTTGGCTATGCTGGAAAGTGGACAGGCAGAATTGCACTTAGTGGGACTTTTCAGAGCATCCCTGGCAGTCATCTTCTGACCCCTAAGTGAGGAATGCTGTCACAACCTCTGTCCACGGTGTGACCCCACAGCCCAGCACGGTCTGGTGGGTCCAGTACAGGGTCACAGGGTGGCAAAGATGCTGTGAAACTGCACCAGCCTACAGTTTGTGCTGGGGGCAGGAGGAGGAGGAGGGCAGTCAGCGCTGGCCCTTGAGCTGTGGTCACGGTCTCTGTCCCCAAGACCTTCCACACTCATAATGAGCCAGTATGTGACCCGTTGTCCCAGATTCAGAACAACCCATGCTTATTTTAACACGTTGTCATGGTGACCACTAGTCTTGCCAATGGATACTGACTTGAAAAGTGTCATTATTTATGTAGTTAATCTTACATTTAAAATCTTATCTGCCAAACTCGTATGTTCCTTTACCTGGCAACGAACTACCTGCTCCAGCATCTCTTCTTTAACAGGAGTCAGGACCAGACACTTCAGAAACTCCATAAGAGAACATTGATGCTTTGTCTACACACCTGTCAACTAGAAAAGTCACACACTCATTTTGAAAAAATTCAACAAATGTTTATGCCTATAAAATTCAATTTTTCCTGGTTTTTCTTGTTTGATTTATTGTTTGTTGTTTTTGGGATTTTTACCCCAGACCACAAGCTGCATGGAGTGCCAAGTGCTGCTGCAAAGCACCCACTGAACTTTTGAAAGATCAGTCACAGAAAATATCTTGCAAGATTTATAGAGCTCCATTTACTTTGCAAGAGAATCCAAATAAGATGCATCTTCCCTGCTGAAATTAAAGCAGAGACTCCAGAAAATTCCATGTGTGCAAGGCCAGTCCTAACTGCCTCACTCACATCAGACCCATCTTAGTCTTTCATACCAATGCACTGCATCTTGAGAAATCCTCTAAGAACTACCCGCCTACTTTGGCCACTTGTTGAAAATTCTGAGATCATCCAAGTTGTTCCTGAACAGCAGTCTTGGGTTTTTCTGGGGAGAGGTTTTGTTGTTGTTTGTTTGGGGGGGGTTTGTTTGTTTTTTAATTAAATAATCTTTCTGTGTTCCCTTACCCTAAAGTCATCTGTTTTGTCTATGGGGGCACCATACTCACCTTCTGATCTTTATGATCTCTGTGTCTCTCTCCCACCCACTGCAAAAGTCAGCAGGAATTGACCTTTCTCCTCACCAGCTGTCAGACCTGGCTGAGGTTCCTGAACAACAGAATTTTTGCCTTGTGTGGCTTTTATTTTTGTCTTCCCCAACTATCCTAAAAATAAACATGGACCAAGTGACAAAAATTCATACACTACCAGTCTGTCCTGCAGATAGTTGCACAGTTACAGTGATTGGAAAAGACACAGAGCAAGGATTATTAAAATATGATGGGCCAATGGCATTATGCATCTTACTTCTTTCACAGATGTAGTACTAAAAGTATTCTAGGACAGGCTTGAGAACACGGCAATAATCTTTTATTTATAGTGATTAAATTGTTAACATGATGGAAATTTATATTCTTGTTTTGCGTGTCACTGCTCATTTCCAAAATCTGTCTTTTGGGTGGAAGGTATTTTTATTCCTGGCTTCACTTACACTAGGATCAACACAGATGAGCTCTAAGACATAAATAGGAATGGAAACAGACAAAGGAAAGAACTTTACCCATTTTTTTAAGGGAGAAACTGCGGCATAGAGAAATCAGCTGTGGGTACAGACCACTTAGAAGTGCCCTCTCCAGTTAATTTAAAGAGTTCCACAAAGCTCACCTGGAAAATCTGTTATGAAATAGAGAATTCAACCCTGACTTCCAGAGTCCTAGAAAAAATAATCCCATTATTTTAGATACAAAACAAAATTAAGAGTTAACACAAGACAGAACATTTGTATTACTGATGGAAATGCTTGGATAAATCTGATATCATTCAGATGATGAAATATGATAACATCTAGAGATCCTGGATAAAATCATTACATGATACGGGTATAACTTTTAGCTGATGGATAATTTGGATTCATCTTTTGTGTGAAGGCTCAGTCTATCCAGATGAATCACTGTGAGAGAAGAATTGCTCCAGCAGGTCAAATACAAACTATGCAATGCTGCCAGTATTGAGTGCTGTTTCAGGGGGCAGAAATATGTGCTGTACACACCTAGAGATCTCCTCCACCAAGGAATCTGACACTGCCATGTTCATTCAATATACATCAGAGGAAGACTGTGGTGGTGGACCTGTGAAGAAAATGAAGAAACCAGCCAAAGTGTCTTAAAAACTGAGGCTTTTACTGTATTGTAAAATGGATCCTTTGCCATTTTTTTTTCTTGAGTCACCTTTCCCTTTCCCAAGACCTCTTGAGAAAACTCTTATCTCCCTAAATTAGTATGCAGGAATTCTTTCTGGCACGACTATGTGAAGCTCCCCCATATTGGTCCTATGTTAACCCCTTCCCCACTTGTTGTTAACCCTTGATTTCCATTGGTTGTGACCAAAATCCCCTAAAGCCCTTTAAATACCACTGACCATGTGAACAAACTCTCTCTGCTTTCCCCTCCTACGGTCTCTGTGTGTCTCTTTCCTGGGACATCTCGGGGACCACGTGGCTGGGAGGGAATGTGCGCAGGGAGCGTTCCACCACACTGTCGCAGAAGACAGCAGATGCTTATGCTAATCACTTTAAAAGATGATGTTCCTTCTGAGATCATAGTCTGGGCCACGTTCTTAGCCAGTGGGTGTTGTGACACTGAGCTGGAAGCATTTCAGCATGTTGGTGCTGTGTTAGGGTAAGTTATGTCTCATGAGGCTTTGCTATTTGAGAAGGTAAGGCTTTGAAACAAATCACAACACCACATATGAAACTGAAAACAAAAATCCAGGAGCACAGCGCTGTCTCCATTTAGTGAATTTGTACTTTTCCAGGTCATATACCCAACCTGTAGTTCAGAATTTGTCTGCAGAAGGGAGGGAATACAGGCAGTGCTGGACTGCATGAAGCCATTGCTCGACCTTATTCAGTATGCCTCTTGGCAGGAACCAAGGAGGCATCAGAAGAAGGTTCAAGACATTTCTCTCACAAGGGAACTTTCCTGCTTTCCCACAGCAGGTTAAGGTCTTCTCAATCCTGAAAGTATAAGGATTTATTTCCTGTCTCTTGCTCCTGTTGAAAGAAAGCTGTTCTTTACCGTTTAGTGTATTCTGTAGACTATCTGGAGAGTAAGGAGCTTTCATCACATAGACACAAAAATAGAGAGAGTTTTATGGGGTGTGTTTCATTCCCGTTGGGTGCCCACCAGCCATGACTAGTGCCCTTTGGGCCACACAATCAACCTCCTCACTCACAAAGATAAATGTCGTATCAGCCCTGCAGTAAGCCATCATCTATTCTTGAGAAACAAAGAGAGTATATAGCATGACCTTCCTTGAAATATTGGATCTATTTACACGGGTTTGCGTGGACCACATTACTTATGAGTCACCAAGGGGAAACTGAGCTCCTTGTAGATAAAGCGATCAGTGCAAACCACTGTAAATAAATCTGAAATTTCTATGAAGGTCGCACTGTGTCTGATTTATACTTCAGCACCCTATGAAATAATGTTGACCAGGTAAGTGGTTTTCAATTATTTTTTTTTATTCACATAAGAAAAGAAAAAAAACAACAAAAACAACAACTCCCTTTTTGTAGTATAAGGGACTGCTCTATTTTAAAGTGCAACTGGTTAGAGAGATGACACATGCCCAGGAAGTAAGTTGTTGTCTGGCACAAAGCTAAATGTTCCTGGACCTGATTCTGCCACCCTAACTAACCAGGATAACTTGAATGAGCATATAGGGCAGAGTCAAATCCAGCAGCAGCCACAGATGATCCTTAGACAGTTTGAAGCTCCATTTTTCTGATTAGTCTCTACCTTTGTTTTCATTATTAACCCCAGTATAGGTAAAGCCCAAGTGAAGCATTTGTAGCACCAACGTAGGAGTTACTATAAGCACGGGCTTTAGGTCTTGGAAGATAAGTAATGCTCCAGTGGCCAAATTATAGGAGTGAAAGTCAGGAATCTTGTTTCTGTCATTAATCTGCTTTGTGACCAGTTTCACTTCCCCTACCAGCTTTCATTTGACCTCTCTGCTAAAGCAGGTGAGCCCCTGGTATCAGAGGAGACTAGTTGATGTAATTAGGAGCAATAACCATGAGGACTCCATTTTAGGTTGAGAGGAGTATTCTGGTTGAATGTGTATGTAGTTGCTTCAATTTGCAAAATCAAACATGAAATCTATGAGCAGATTGTCCAAGAATATTGATGGGTTTTCTACTTGCTGTTCATGACATTATTGGAAAGAAAAAATGGTATCTAGTAAGTGTAAACTTGATCACTCTGTTCTTCTGAGCCCCAAAATTCATGTTTTAGTGTTCTAAAGAGGGTAAAATAAAAACAACTTTGGAGCACATGAACTTAACACAAGAAAAACAATCTTTTGAGAATCACAGCAAAGTTGAACTTGCCTGAACTGTTACTCATTCACACAGAAGGAAGTTTCACATAACACAGTAGGAAGTCAAGATTCAGGAAGACTGAGAGAGCCTTCAGAGACAATAAGCAGCTTCAGTGATCACAGCAGATGAAAGTCAGACCTGGCAAAGACAATGATGTTTTCTGGCAAAAGAGAAAAGTTGAATTTACTTTGTGATTCTTCCATAATCTCAGGAAAACATGCCTTTTTTCACATTTCCTGGAAAATACGCCCAGTTTTTAAACTTCTTATTAAAACATCCTGAGTTAGAAGCTGGTTTGAAACACAGCCTTCCTGGAAGTCAAGGTACAAGGCTTTTTCTAAACTGGACTGAGATTTTAAAACCAAGTTGGTTAATTTAGACCTGACTGGGACCAGCCTTTTGTCAGCCTCAGCAGTTCTGCCACACCTCAGGACCTTTTATCAAATCTATGCCTCAGCAAATTTAAATGCTAGTTTAACTGCAGTTGTTAGTTAAATGACAGTTAATTACATCCTTGTAGCTCAGATTAATCACTTTAGCATATGAGTAGCTTACACATTGGACAGGATGTATCTGAAGCATCTCTGGAAAAGCTGGGTCAGAGCAGCAGTTTTTCCTTCACTATGGACATACCTTTTTGCCCCACAAAGGGCAATTCTGAGCACACATCAACACTACAGTACCATCCTTAGCCACAGGAGGTGGCTCAGCTGGCTGGTCATTGCCTTCTCAGGTTAAGGATTGAGAATTGCCTCATGTCTCATAGGATGGCAAAAATCACTGAAACAGGTTCCCTAAAAAGGTAGTGGATGCACCATCCCTTGAAATACTCAAGATCAAGCTGGACAGGGCTCTGAGCAACCTAATGTTGTTGAAGATGTACCAGCTCATTGCAGAGAGGTTGGACTAGATGACCTGTAAAGGTGCCTTCCATCCCAAACTATTCTATCATTCCATAGGGTTGGAGTCTAAAAAATTGTTATACTAGAATTATCACATTAAACAGGACAGAGGTTTTTTCTACTATTATTAACACTATCATGGTTGTGACTGTTCTTCCCACAAGTACTAGACAGGAAAAAAATTGTCCTAGTTTCTTTGTAAACTCCAATCCACACCCTAGAAAACTGCCACTTAAACTTTACAGTTGAATTACATCAAGTCGCTGCTATTTAATTTGACTGTAATGGCTTTAGAGTGATTGCACTGCAAAACCACCTATGCAAAATATTAATTCATATTTTTAGTTATTCCATTT
>WBMV01000952.1:612037-739111 GCA_013396655.1 Campylorhamphus procurvoides | reverse complement strand
CCCAAAAAAAAAACCCACAAACCAACAAAATAAAACAAAACAAAAAAATAAAACCAAAAAACAAGACAGAGAGGAGAATGATATTTAAAATACAGTCCTTGTTAAAGCAGCAAAACACATTCATTATACTTTATTAATGGCAAAACAGAGAGCAAAGCAAAGGCATTCTTTTTTAAAAAGGGTTCACTTGCTTATGTAGAAATTTAAGTTCATTCAAAATGCTTCAGGACGTGCCTGTGGTCTCTCACTGTCATTCCAAAAAATGCAGGTCCCCATAAATCCTAGACCATTTCTGACAGGGTGATGTGGATCTTTTAAACACCCAAGATTGTCTCAGGTGGTTCAAAGCACCCAGGGGAAAGAAACCAGAATTAACTCAGAGACCTAAACCTTCCTGGACATGCAGACACCTGCCTTTGGGCCAGGTATCTCGTTCACTATTGACTTCTGTGGGCTTCAAATGGCATTTGGCACCTGAATTCTTCTGTTGACCTGCCTACAGGACCCTTCTCCCCTGGAGTACCTCTCTCTGGAGTTCACAACATTCCTCTGCAAACTGGGGGCTGGGTTTTGCTCCTGACCAGTTGAGTAAATCTTGATGGTCCTTTGTCCAGCTTCGCTTTTGTTTGGCGTTGTATGAGTTCGGTTTATTTAAATTGCTGCCTGCAAGGCCAAATTTCTCTTATGTCACTGTAAACGAAGCCCAGGCTCGTTTGGACACTACCAAAGAGCTGAGCTAACAGATTAGTTTTCATGGCATTTGGATTCAGTTTGTCATTCTGGAAGGGTGCTGGAAGCTGTCTATGCCCTGAGGTGTCTGTGAGATGGAAAGTAGCTATATGGAGGAGGTGTAAAGTTTCATGGAGAAATTTGTCCTCACCTCCATCAGTACTTGTGGAGCAGAAGCAGGGATATCATGGGGATATCATGCTTCTACCCACAGACCTCACAGACCAGCGACATCTGCTCATTCTCCTCCCTTAATTCCCTGGCCATATAAACCCAGCAGGTTCCTGCAAAAGTCTTAGTTTAGATGAAGCATAACTTTCCACCAAAAAATCCCAACAGGTTTTGACATCAGCAGTTAGTTTTGTACATTATTTGGATGTAGGAGGTCTAACAGGTTAATGTAAGAATCTCTGTTTATACCAATTGCAGTTGACAAGCAGATGCAGCTGCCTTTATACATTTTTTTTTCTTATAATTGGCATTGCCTGAATTCTGCAAATAGTGTTGCTGGCAAGTTTGGAAGTTTTCTGAACTGGATGTCTTTTGGATTCATATATTCAACCCATTTTCATGACAAAACAACTGCTTTCTGTGTGAATGCCTCCTGCTTTTACAGAGGGAAGAACAAGAGTTACCGTGAGGTTAAATGTTGCCGTGTAGGTCTGAGCAAGTTGAAATACAGAGCAACACTTCTACTTCCTCCAATGAAATATGCATTTTACTGTGTATGAAGACTTGTTTCTTGCTAGTCTCTGTCAGCAGGAGCCATCAACGTAACAGTGTTTTGCTGACCTGTGAAAGAGCTTCTGGTAACCACTACTCAAGAGCTCCATTAAGACAGAATCATTTAAGCTGATTCTGTAACAATGTGAAACTTTTGTAAAATGAGGTTAGGAGGTTGATGCATTTTATATAACCAAATGCAACCATTTTGGGCCTGAACTTGTGAGCTGCTGAATAGTCTCAGCTTCCATTAACATCACAGACATGCTCAGCATTTTATGAGATCAATATCGATGAAATCTAAAATCTTGAGGTAATGTTTTAGTTACAGTAATAGCAATGGAAGTGCATAGGAATTTGAACACATTTTCAAAATAAAAGAAACTAAACCCATGGCATGTTTGCTTGTTACTGATGACAGTTTCCAGTTAAATCTTTGCCTTGCCTTACCTTCCTCCCTCTTTAACCTTGAATACCACTTAGAGTACCCAGTAAAGCTAATCTGATTCACGACTTAATACATTTTTGACACTGTTCCTCACACAATCACCAAGTATATTAAATTGTTAATAATTACTTGGGCAGCTCTATGTTTTAATAAGTACAAGATAACACAGTCAGCTCATTAAACAAAAATGTAAGGGACAGCAACAAATGTAGATGAACCAAATCAGAAATTTAGCCTGGAAAGAATCCAGTTCAGTTCACTAGTTTGTTTGGGGTTCTTTTCAGGTAAGTTTATAAATTAGTCACACATGTAAGTATATGGAACACTGTTGAAAACCTTGTTGAGTCCAGTTGACTCTAACAGGAGACAAGCTCCACAGCCATATTCCTCTAACAGACACAATTTTTATGACCTTTTCCAGGCTGAATAGACTAATTTCTACTTTATACCTATAAAAAAATATCTTGGCGATGTCAATAATGCCTACGACATCTGAACTTACAGAGTTTTTTGGGATTTTTCTGGAGGATGTTCAGGATCTTCTGTTCCTATTGACTGCAGCAGGCCTGAACAGAGCCCACCAGCAAGATCACAGCTAGGATGCCTCCAAAATTAAATTCCGTCAGTGCAAGTAGAAACAGCACTGCTAAGAAGCGGGTTAAATTATAGTTTGTGGGAAGTTATAGACCATTTCCCAAAAATATCCTTTCATCTCGAAACTTCTAATACTTGAGCACACAAATCCCTCCTCTTTCTCAGGCTATTTATCATTTTTAGAGGCTATAAATTATACACACCGAGCACCAATTTTATACACCAACAACCATAACAATGCAGTTGCAAAACAGAACACTCTGAAGGGTATGTTCCCCTTTCAAAAAGGATAAGAAAGAAAAATAATGCAATGCCTAGGTCTGCAGTAACATTTTCCATTCAAAAATCCCAAACTGGTTATAAAGGAGCCATTAACCTCATTAAACACCTGTGAGACAAGAATCTAGCCATTATCTTCATTGCTTCCCATGAAGAGGAAGAGTGGGGAGGGTATCTTGCATTTGTGTACCTTAAGGGGAAGTTTTACAAATGTTTTCCACTCCTGCTATGACTGGTTCAACTCCATCAGTTTTAAGCAAATTCGGGAGCAATATATTGATTGTTCTGAGCCAAGACAGATTGCATGATATATAACATGCTGACAGCAATGCTGGATAGATCAGGCTCCTAACACCGACTGACTCACTGTTGTTAGTATTGACATCAAGTTTATTCATCAGGAGGAGAAGTTGTACCACAGAAATCAAAAGTGCACATCACCAGCTTCTCTCTGGTGGAGTTTGGGGTCTTCCATTGCGTGGAAAGGAGCACGACTGTCTCTTGGGAGAGCTTGGAAGTGGGAAGTCACCTGCGACTCCCTGTCAAAGGGGACATCCTGAGTGAAGAGGAGCAAATCGCAAAGCCAGGGCTGGCAGGATAAAACCTCAGTGAGAGCTGTTGCATCTGTGCTCCTTCCTGATAGCTCTTGGTGATCCCTACTGAGCTGATTTCTGGATCACAGATCAGAGTCAACTACCTCACTCTAGTCCCTGAGGAGTGACTATGACCTAGGAGAGGTGTCAGGCCAGATTCAGGCTTTCACACTGTTTGACTGGCTGGAAAAGCCTACAGCTGAGCCTGGAGGCCAGAGCTTTAGTTATATTCATCTACAATTCCGTCAGCAGGATAAGGAGCACACTCCAAATGACCCCAAAGTGGACACTCTGATGTGAATGTAAATCTGAATCCCATCCTGGTTCGCACTGCTGGTCTCAGGCATCTATTTTTTATTTTTTTTTTCAGATACTGAGATGCCAGAGTTGCCTGTCTCAGCCTTTCCTATGTGTTTATAGTCTGTGTGACATTTTGCCTCCTGATTTTGCTTTATTAACAGTAGTTTTTACAAAGTTTCCTGGACAAACAGGTCTAGAGAGGCTCAACTCCTTGCTCAGAGTTACCAGCACAGAAACAGAGTCCAAATCATCCGCGTCTTCTGACCCCAGATCACCAGGCATCACTTCCATGTGTGGAAGACGTTTTCCATCAGTTAGCTTATTTTCCACATAAAGTCTTCTCTGAAATGTCTCCCTGACTGTCTCCAGACTCCAGTTGTCTCCACTTGAAAATCAGTCAGCTCCACTCTGACACAGCCACTGGCTCATGGAGGCCTTGCTATATTGCAACATTATCCTTTAATTTTGCTGCCTTTTCTCTTTTTAATACTACATCTAGATGGTTACAAATCTTTAGGCGATTACAGATACGCTATATTCCCCCAAAATACATAAGCTAATAAGTCATTTTGTAGATACGTGAACATTAAGAAATATTTAGTCTCAGACAGGATTCAGGATGAAATTTCCAATTCTTGTTTTGCTTCACACCCATTGTGAAGGTCAGTCTTTGTTCACCATTGTTACCAAGTAAACTTCTTGATAAATGCCAATATTGCAGTATATTCAAAATAGCTTTTGCTTTATTTGTGTCATCAGTTTTCAGTTCGAGAGATGTATCCTATGTGGTGAGGATATTTAGGGAGTTTGGGGCTGAGGGATGTGGGAGAGCAGTTCCCCAAGTGCCAGCATAGTTATTGTGGTAAGAGCTAAACATGCCATGAGTCAGAGCATCCCTGAAGCACTGAACAGGTAAGTGAGACAAAAGATGAGTAAGGAAATGTCCACAGAGGCACCTGGCCAAAGTTATAGGATAGGTCAAGGGGAGAATGAAACATGGATAACAAATCTCTGCTTCTACTAAGTGTTCTTGCCACAAGGTGAAATACAAAAAGGATTTACTTGTTCATCTAGTCTTTCTATTTTGGTACCTATCCCCACATGAGACTGTCCTATCTTTTTTTCAGGACTAATTATATATAGTTTTAAAATTCCTGAGGTTTCTTCTGGACTTTCAGAAGTCAGAATGAGATGCAAAACAAAGCAAATCAGAAGAAAAATCCATTTGTTTTACCCTTACTGCAGTGATGTTCACAGGAAATATATATGTCATCTCATGATTTTCCCCAGGGAAGGCTACGTCAGTTTTGCACAGTGATCTTAAACAACAATCCTCTTCTCCCTCCCACCCTCCAAATATGTATAAAACCCAGAAGTGTGTAGTCTTTGCTCTTTGTAAATATGCTTACCTGGAATATGAATTCAAGTTTGAGCCTGTGATTTGCTTGATCTGGAACTCACTTTGCCAAGAGGATGCAAACAAGAACATATAAGTGCTGACAGTTCTCCAATGCCATTTCCACAAATCCTCCTCTAGGGACAGATAAATAATGAAATGACTCGATGGGAAATAACACTAAAGCATCTCAGCCCACGGAACCACAGGATATGCACCAGACACACATGGGTGAATGCTGAAATGCTGAGAACATTTAGTAACACAGATAGGACTTTGGGAATCCTCATGCTTGTCTAGGCTAACTGAAGTGTAAATCTGGAGTAAATGGAGCAACAGTGATGCAAACTGTCATAACAGATTGAGAACCAGACCCCAAGCTCCTACCATCTACCTACATGATAGAAAAAATCTTCATCATCTCTATATCACAGCATATTTCTTGATATTTTTCTTTTGAACACCTACTCTGCTGTTTTAGCAGTGCTGTAATGCAAAATATTCATCTTACATTTTCCACAGCTGACTCCCATTCTGCTAATTCAGTTATGCAAGATTTGACCCAATTGATTCTTCTCTCTCAATTTTTTTATTACTTTGCTGATATTTGTAGGCAGTCTTTATGTCCGAGGCTGTCAGTGAACTGAGTTTGATCAGGCAAATCTTTACTCCCAAGACTGTGCTGCTGAATTAGAATGGTAGAGTGTGCTCTCAGCTTAAGTGCGTTAAGTAAAACAGCATAACAGCATGCAGCATTTTAGACTTGTAGCCTACAATTTCCCCTCCTGCCCAGAACTTATCAGGGAGATCTATTAACATCCTGCAAGCACAGGGTTTTTCCATTCAGTGACCATTTCCTTTCCTATTCATTTTCAATATGCTATTAACCATTTCAGCCACTGTTGAGAATTGAGTTGATGTTTGCATTAGAGAGGTATATAAAACTATTTGAAGACTGCCTTCCCAATTGTTAAATACTTCCTTAAAGATCTTTATAACTACTGTAAGCATTTCCCCCCTTATTTATCAGGTAGATTTAGATCCCCTTAATTATAGGGGCACCACATACTACCAGGAATCCATATATGAACTCTGGAACTTCTCAGACACATCAGAGTCTCCAAGACTGATGATTTAATGCTTGTTATTGAAAGGATTGACTTGAGTTTCTCTAAGCAAAAGACAACTGGAGGACCTACAGTCTTGTGCTGCAGTCATTAAGCTGTGTGTCATCCTTCTCTTCCCATTCAAGAGCTGCCTGTTGTCTTTGCTCTTCTCAGCCAGGGAGATGCTCTGAATCGAGACAATGTCATCAGTGGCCTAATTATCTACCACTGGCTTCAGATATAACAGATCTCTTTTAGTTATCCAGTACCATTTTTTTTCTTTTTGCTATCAAGCAAACAGTAGGCTTCTTTCTAATATGATACCTGTTGTTCTTTGGGAGTTTTTCTGATTTTTATGAGAGATTGGCCCACTCAGATCCACCTTTTAACAACAAGAGGCAGGAAAAGGTCTTAAACCTCTTAAAACCAGCTTAAAAGTGAAATGCTTTTCATACAGCAGCTCTTCAGTTTTCATATGGTTCTTGCTCATTGTGTTTTGATCCTATTGACGCTGAATGCTCTCTTGCTATACCTCAGTGTGATATAATGGAAGGAACACCATGTGGTAGTCTGCAGAAAAGTCGATTAAACTAGCAGACATAAAACTGCAAACAGCTTTTACGCGTCACTAATGGACTGGGACCGCTTGGCTTTTATGATAGCTCAGAAAACCTTACACACCTGAGGTGCTGTAAAAATGAGTAACAGTTAAAAACAGGAAGAAATGTAAAGGACAAGGTGCAAAGTAAGATGGCTTTTGGCATGAGCTGTTCAACAGTGTCAGACCATGGTCTGTTTACAGGTACAAACAAAATGAGCTCTCCTACTCATGGGAGAATTACTTTGATCCCAAATGTACCCTGGAAACTTGGTGATCAAAAATTTGACTATTAGCAGAGTCCCTTTCCATCTGTTAAAAAGAGAAAATGGCTTTGGTCAACAGGGATATTTAATTTGTAGGTTCAATGTTTGGCTAAGGATGAGATTTGTCACTTTTCTCAGACTTAGCAGAAACACTGGCCATTAAATACTTCCTCACATTGTGTTTAGCTCTGACTAGTGCTGCCTATCTTTTACTTTCAGATCCTCAAGGCTTTTTGCCTCATCACCATGTTACCACATGTAATGTCTACATAGTGCTGTTTCATCTTTTAGGGCACAGGACTCAGAAGGACAAAAGTTCTGACAAATCTTTTTCTCCTCTCCTCAACTGGCAGCACATGGACTAATTTCCTAAGACAAACTTAAAAAAGCAGTATCAGAGAAATGACAAATTTTTACAAAAAATGCTGAATACTGCAAATGATATGTCTGAAAAATCACTTGATCATTAAAAAATAAAAGATGGTTTCTGTAAAAAAGTACATGAAAAGAGAAGGCATATCTGTAATTTAATTAATATGGTCTGAAGTGTTCAGGAAGATCTTGGCCAAATGTGGAGATATTCTCTGTGTCATATACTTTTGACAGATGCTGTCCCCAAAGCAAAGCTGAAGCCAAGTCTGACACCTGACTCGTATCAACAGGGAAGACAAGAGAAATCTCCAAGTGTGGTTCAACTAGGCAGGAGACAGCAGGATGTTTTATGGCAAAATCTTTTGACTGTCATAAATTTTCATGCTCTGTACCTGGATACCACAGTGAAAGGCGATGGATTATATCCATTTGTCATTATTAAAATTCCTGCTCATAGCTGGGGGAAAAAAAGTTAACTTGCAGATAGTATAGCTCAATTGAATGGAAAAAAACCCACATCCTAAAGAAAACCAACCCTAACTGAAGAGCTTTGACCTAAAATGAATCAGGTTTGGTCTTAACTGACTGAGCACCAAAATATATATTCTATTATTTTTTTATCTTGCTGTGGTAATTAATGTAAGGAATGTTTCATGCCAAGTTAGCTTTGACTGTAATGTCCTCAGATTAAAGAAAGTGAAAATAGCATCTCTGTCAGAGTGGTTGCACAATGTTCTCATCCCCTGAAGGAAACCCAAGCTCTGCTGATTAAGAAGACTTCAGCTTTTGATCATGAGTTATTGGATATTGACCCATCATTCTGTCAGAGCTGCAGACTGACTGTCCTGAGCTGAAAGGCTTGGAATCAGATCACATCCAGGGAGAACAGCTCTCCAAGCAAAACTTCCTTCCCATCTAAATCAAGCCTACAAATGGCAACTCACGTTTGTCAGACATTCATCAAATATGACATGCTTCATGGAGCCAGGCCACAAAAAACACAGGAACCTGTCATAATAACCTCATGCAAGACAGTAGATAGTCTTGATGCTGTATGAGATGCTAGGGAGCAGATAATGTGCTTCTTGAGCAGGTGAATGTAAAACCAAGTCTCATAGAAATCGTCACTCATAAATTGGGAAAGAAAAAAAAAACCTCACACACAAAAAACCCCAGCAAAAAACAAACAAAAAAACCCCAACAAAACTACAAAAAAAAACCAAAACCAAACAAAAAAACGTATCTGATCAATTAAAATGTACATTGACTACTGTCAGGATGTAGAAATGCTGACATGCAGGGATTGATCCTGCTTGGAGATGGTGCATGAAGCAGCAACCGCCAAAACTGGAAGCTATAATTCTTTCCAAACCCACAAAAAGTAGCTGCTAAACCCAGGAAAAAAAGTCCTCCAAAGTTGGGTATCTTGGCCTGTCACTTAAAAGCACTACTGATTTGGGCAACGGTTATCACTATTTTTGTTATTTTTCAGTACACAAAGCTGCAGTTTAGACACTTGGTACAGAACAAGCCACATTCAGCGATCCTCCTGCAGTATAGAGCTGTCTGCAAGACTTCAGGCTATGCAAGGGCCAGCTCACTAGAAACATGGCAGACAAGGTATGATGAGTAAGAGTAGTCAATATCTCTCCAAGCCCAGCTTGCTTACACAGTGCAGCAGGACTGCATCGGAAGCTAGCACAAGGGGAAGGTTTTGAGATATAGCATAAATCAACAGTGAAAGAAAAGTAACACAACTTTTCAAACAAGAGAAGCTTTTAACAAATATAAATCTTTTTCAAAATTAGGGGACGAGAAAGAGTAGGTTTAGGTTGGTAATAGGAAGACATTCTTCATGATGAGGGCAGTGAGGCAGTGGAATAGCCCAGAGAAGCTGTGGATACCCATCCCTGGAAGTGTCCAAGGCCAGGTTGGACAGGACTTGGAGTAACATGGGATAGTGGAAGGTGTCCCAGCCCATGGCAGGGAGTTGGAATGAGATCAGTTTTAAGGTCCCTTCCAACCCAAACCATTCTGTGATTCTATGAAAATTACGTTGGTCCCTAATGATTTGTTTCTCCAGAAAAAAAAAATCTCTTTTTTAAGTGGACATTTCATCCTTCCATCATTTTTTTGGAAATCCCTTTCTTCCTATTTTCATCCTCTCACTTTTCCATTGTGAAAAGTGAAATAAAATTAGGAAAATGAAATTACAGCTGAACACTTTTAATAAAATTTTTCAACAAAAATCTCAAATAAAAAATAATCTGGTATTCAATAACAAATTTTAGTAAATATATATATGTATTTTCTTAAGTAGATTTACTGGAAATCTCCTATAACCAGTAACAAATTCATTTGTTTCCTTGTCCTAAAAGAAAAGGAAGATGGATGTTTTGGGTTGTTTGTTGGCTGGTTTTGAAATCTTGTTTTGCTACATTCCTGCATTCCAGCTTGAATGTTTGTTGGGAGGAAAAGCCAAATAAGGATCTAACTGTGAATAAATTCACATTACATGCATTGCTGAGGTGAAAATAGGTGAGGGCTTCCAGTAAGTGGTTCAGGTGCCTGCTGTGCCTGGTTGTGTCACATCCAGACACATACACAACATCTACCCATGGATCCTTCAGTACCAAAGACAATATAAAATGATACCTACATTTATAGCACTCAGACTGTATCCCCTTAGGCAAAATTACATCAATTTTCCTTGTGTCCATTCACCTTCAAAAAAAGGAAACTAATATGTCTTATGATCACTTAAAAAATTCTATTTAATCCATTGACAAAATTATAGGCAGAAAATATTAAAATACATTGACCTATCTATCGAATATATTGATACATTTTCAATCACTAGATAAAGTGATGCTATATACCAGAAAGATATCACAACTGACAGGCCAGAAAGAATGTAAAACTCAGCCTTCCTCTGGGAAACAAACAAACAAAAAAAGAACAAACAAACAAAAACATGACTACTCAACTTAGACTTATACCCTTTAGCAAAACAGATAATTGCTGTAGTAGGTAATACAGTTGATTTTTCAGGTAAAGCAATAGATATCAGTAGTGGATAGAATTTTTTTCCTTTTGAGGGTCAAGTTCTAAATTAGTGTGACAAACATTTCGTTGACAGTCTGTGATGGTCAGAGACGGGTCACAGTGCCTATCCAATTTATGTACTGGATGTAGCTGTCTGTGAGCCTGAACTTACAAACCTCCCAAAACTGCAAGTCACCTTGGAAAAATCTCCACATAGAACTTCACACACGCACATCTTTCTAACACAAGACATAAGAGATCTTCTATACCATGACAAAAAAAATGAGAAAAAAACCCCAAACCCTGGATTACTGACAATTTGCAGCTGGAATGAGGTGCTTTATGATTAATGCCCTGTGAGAAGGATGCTGTAAAGAAAACATTATTTTGTATTGCAAATAAATGGGTCTGCTAAGTGCTGTGTAAATCCCCACAGGTACCAATGGTCCACAGCTCCGACAAAAATGTATTTGCTGAGAACTTAGTGTCAAGAAATCCCATCTCTTGGTGCCAAAGGGTTAAGAGTCTCTCCAAATCAGAGGATAAACTCATTAAAATGGGCCATTACTGGAGAAAGAAGAAGCCCCAAGACTCCTTCCCCATTTCTTTGCCAGATTAGCAGGAGGAACCAAAGAGCAGAATACAGGTTTGAGTGCACATAAAACAATAGTAAACTCCATAAGGAGTGAGGATTCCAAAATAAATAGAATACTGAAAGTCAGCAGAGGCAAAAGTTAACTTAATATAAAATACTTGACTCTCAGGTAAGGCATTAAGATGCTGTTTTGGCAGCCAGAACTAATAGCAGACTTGCTGAAAGGGTATTGGCTTCAGAAAGAAGACAAATACAATCCTAATCCCTTTTTCCTGCCACACACTGGAGATGAGTGAAACCCAAGGGGGAAATTCTTATTACAGCAAATAGGTGCAAGTCCACAGGAAAAATTAAGTCAACTTGACAATTTACAAATTTCCTTTCAAGCATGAAAGGTGGATGAAAACAGAAGGTTATTTTTAAATCCAAACTGCAGTATTTTGTATCTGTTAATATCACTGCTGAAGAATAAGGGACACAGGAAAAGAGTTCATAATGGACCTAAACTTCATCTCACTGGCACGAAGCCACGACAAAATAAGTTTTGTCAGACAAGCAATATTAGAAAATCTAATACCAGGAAGAGACATTTTTCCTTCTTCCCATCAGGGAAGAGACCTGGCAGTTTATCCACAGCTTTCTGGGTGAAGATGCAAACCAACGTAAAATCTGCTTATCCCTGACTTTGCTGGGTAAGGAATATGCAGCACGATGTTCCTCAGTTAAAAAAGAAAAAAAAAATTCCTTTGCTGTGTGCTTCACACTCCTCCTGATTTATTCCCCTGCAGACAAAAGAGGATTAGGGATAATCAGTTTGCCATCAGCATACCTGTACTATTCCACAAATGAAAGACCTTGAGCTTTCTGTAAAATACCCATACTATTAGGTGGGCATCTGCTTAACTCTTATGGACCTTTAACGCGTGTTTTGAAATGCTCAGGCATGCCAGGACCTAGCAGTATTAAATCGTGCTTTTGTAGGTGGAAAAAATTGCAATCCATGCTCTGTTACAGTGAATTGACCGTACAGATAAAATTACATCCTACCCACTACACAGATACGCTCCTGAATCTTGGGCTCAAGTGCTCCCAACTCTCTTCTAACATCTAGCAAGCTGCATTTCCACTGCTCATTTTGGGAAAATACCTCCCTCTACAAGCGAATTTTGGTTTGGGTGTACAGCAACACATGCAGGATAGAGTCAGGGAGGATTGTACCTGGAAAAAAAAGAGCTGGTTTTGGGATGAAATGCCAACAGCTAAAATCATGTATTTTCTTGATGTTTGTTTTTTTTTCCCCATTGTAGATCCATATGTCTCTTCCTGCTGAGGATCAAAGCAGACCGCTTTGTTCAAGGTGCTGCATGAGCTCCAGAAACACGTGGCTGTCATTAAAGCATGCTCTACGACAAGAAAAAATCTGATCTTGAGGAGCAGAGAGAAGCTGGACAAAAAGAAACTGCATCTCAGGCACTGGAAGAAGGAGTTTTACTGTTCCCTTCTAGACCACAGAGGAATCAAAGGGAAGTGACAGATGAGATGCGAGAATTGGTTTGGGAATGTTCTTGTTGCTTCTCACAGAGGTCACATGGGTGGAGAAATATGTCCATTCCTAGGGGCAGTTTGTGAACATCAGGCTGAAGCTGTGGAAAGTCTTACAGAGATAATTGCCCAGAGGAGAGAACATCAATTAAAATTCTGAAATAAAAAACATCACAGAGGATCATAAATAGACAACATTTAAACTTCTCTGTCAGCAGATAGGCTGGATTATCATTTGTTGCCTCAGATAGAGAAAGGATGACCAACCAATAAACACAGCAAAATTGCTCAACCACAGAAAATGCTGCTGGAAATTTCCAAATCAAGACAGGAGTCCACATAGCAATATTTTTTTATGATTTTCCTCTATATGACTTATAGCTGAATGTATTATATATGTACCCTAGCTAGTATGATGGGGTCTAGTGTTATATAGAATATCATCATGGCTAGACTTCGCGAATGAAGATTTACAAGGGCTCTACCCACACTTGCTACAAGCATGCTGGTGGCTAAAAAGGCCAATGTGAGATAGACAAGTCCAGTTGCAAAAGGCACAGCAGAAAGTCTCCATCGGCACTACTGGCGAGGCACGGTTTTTCCTGCATTGCCTTTTTTCCTCCAGACTGATTCTGCATGTGTTCTCAAAGGAGGCAGCAGCGTTATGAATGATGTGTCTCCATTTCTCCCAGTTGGAGGCCAGGGTGGACCACTGATGGTAGTCAACATGGCTGAGGGATTGTTTCAGGGAGTCCTTGTATCTCCTCTTTGGGCCTCCTCTCTTGTGGCAACCTGTGGCGAGCTCCCCATAGAGCACAATCTTAGGGAGGCAGTGATCCCCTATCCTGGAGACGTGCCCTGCCCAGCACAGCTGTGTTTTCAGCAGCATGGCCTCTATGCTGGTGATCTCTGCCTGTTCAAGGACAGACACATTAGACACATAATCAGACCAGTGGATGTTTAGGATTGTACGGAGGCAGCACTGACGGAAGCGCTCGAGGAGTCACAGGTGGTGGCAGTAGATGACCCCATGATTCAGAACCATATAGGAGAGTAGACAATACAATGGCTCTGTAGACACTAATCTTGGTGCTTTTCTTCAGGTGTTTATTGTTATTATTGTTATTTATTGTATTTTGGAATACAGAGTATTCCAAAAGCTCTGTATGCCTTTGCTAACTGGTTTATATAGAATAAGTTAATTCCATAATTGCTACCATGAATTGCACTGTAATGTTACTAATATTAAAAAAGTGTTTGCAGGATTTGGACCAAAACTGCTACTGCATGAAACTTACCCTTAAATTCTTTTCACAATAACGCTCTTCTTTTACAGCACCTAATTTCAGAATTGCTTGGTGAGTGATGTATATGGCTATCTCTATGACTATATAAATATTCATATAAATAAACATATATATATATATAGATGATTATGTAAATATCTTTACATAGAGAAATTTGCGCAAGTTTTAAAATGCATCTTTGTTCCAGCAATGTCAATAAACTTATAACAGATGCAGAACAAAATTTCAATTGGCTTGGTTTTAAGATTCTTCGGTATAAATTTGTCCTAATTTTATATATTTAGTTAATTGTTGTAAGTTAGATCTTGGTGACCCTTGTATTTCTCTATAGTTGAAAGAGAGAAAGAGATGAAGTTCTTTTTTTGAGAAGATGAGACTGATCTTTCTTGGGTTGAATCACCCTATTTTATCCCTGCCTAAGCAGCCAATATAGGAATACTTCTTACTTAGCACACTGGCTTAAAAAAAAGATTGAAGATCTGGTCCCAGGTTCCAAATTCCTTGATCAGCCAAATAAAACAATGTTTCTCAATAAGAAAAGTGTTTGAAGTCAGTGAATTTAGCCTGGTTTGCGCAGGGGTTGACCTCATCTCAGGACAGGCATCTGGGACTGGTGACATCAGTTCTAGAGGTGTCAGCCCAACATGACTGGCCTCAGGCATCAATGCTACAACTTTCTGACAGCTGAAGTTACATGAGGTGCTCCTCTCCCTCCTCTTTTCAATACATGCATGTTTCCACTCAGCTGGGTAAATCTCAGGTTTCCTTGCAAAATCACCTCTTAAAATTCAAGCACAGCCAGGATGAAGCACAGTGGGTTTTTATCAATTTCTTACAACACTGTAACTACCATTCAGGGCAGAAAATTATTTAAGTCTGAGCTAGACACCTAGGCTCCATCACAGAAATAGAAAGAGGTAAACATCTTCAGAGAGCAATTAATCTGCAGGTTCAGTCTTGCTTTTGGTAAAGTGAAAGTCATTTCGGGGAGGGTATGAAATGTAGGACTGCCTTGAAACAGTGATAAATAGAAGGAGAGGTGTTACAAGACAAGAACAGTGAAGACAACAGTATGGCAGCTAAACATCTGAGCTGGAGATGTACATGCTGGAGTTCATCTTATACACTAAAAAGATTGTGATCGGGTGCAAGTTAATCACCTAGGCTCTTTTCTAGTTGATGGAGAGAGCATGACTAGAGCGTCCACTATTGGCAGTTGAAACATCCATGGCATGTGCCTGCTTTTGTCATCAACTCTAGCAAAAACCCTGATAACTAATTATGAGGTGCCTTACTTTTAATCACCTCAAGTGGGTTGAGATGGATTCCATAACAGATATTTCCTATGGAGACATAATGGCTTAATCTAACTATTGAGCTGGGAACTGGCCACAGTCCTTCAAAAATTCTTCTGTGCTATAGGCTCAGGAATTGTAAAGCCTGTAAAAAGAGTATTAGCTTACCTAGTCTAGCCACTTGGATACCATCAGCTATTTACTGCCACAGAACTATAGCTGTACTAAACCCAGACATTTGCTTTTTCTTAAACTTAATCTGTATTTGGCTACATTTACTTTTCAGTTTTGAGCTGAAGACATCAAAAGCAAGAGAATTTCCCTCATCTCTGTAGTTTGTTCTGAGAGTTAATTCCCTTCTCCACTATAAATGTGCACCTTTTTCCCCATTTGAATTTGCCTGGCTTCCAGCCACTGTCTCTTGTTAAGACTTTATCTTCAAGATTCAAGATCCTTTTACAACCCAGTATATTTCCCTTAGGAGGCAACTTGCACATGGCCACAAAGGAAATATATAACAGAGCGAGGAACCAAACCTTACACTCTGAAATCTCAGGATAATGCCCAGATCATCAGCTCATCCATGCTGCTGACAGCACTTTGGAGAATGGAGATGGATAATGGTTACTAATGCAGCATGCAGAAAAGGTTTTACAGGTGGGACTGTGAGAAAGGACAGTCATACACACTGTATGTGGCAGCTGGGCCACCACAGAAGAGACCTGGTTATACAGGACACAAATGTCTCAGGAACTCAGCAACGTGTGGCTCTGACCTCTCATGAGACAGATTGTTTCCCACATTTCTGCTTCGACCTGTTCCTAACCTAATAGCAAATGTCTGCTTTGACTGTGTTCTGACTTTCCTGGACCCGATGATGCTCTCTGCAACACTACAAGTACCAGGTCCCCATGAGCCTGGCATCCCTCATGCTCCTTCTCCAGCTTCCCCTCCTGGCACTCTGAGGTTATTGTGCCAAAGACACATGAAAGGGCACATAACTTTTATGGAAGGTGGCAAAATTCATATATGAGAAAGCACCTTCTCCCTCCCTGGAGCTTCACCTTGCTGTTGTGAACTGAAGCTCTGCTCTCTGTCTGCCTCAGCCCCACATAAAAAGAAAATTGTTTCTCATAAATTACTTCAGAAATGCACATTGCATGTTAATTGTAAAATAAACAGTTTAAATTCATTTCATTGAGCACAACATCAGAAGGAAAATGAGCCAACTGCAGTAGATTATTTTTGTTGGATAGGTTTCAATCATCTTTACTGATGCCCTTCATTCTTCTCCTGATTACCATCACTAAAAAACCCCATAGCAAATTTCATCTGAGTATCTAAAAATAGAGATATTTATAACTTAGCTGTTTTTGTCTCACAGTTCTCCTCCCCCTTTCCTCCTTGCTTTTCTGATCAGACTTATTTCAGACCCTGGTGAAATATGTAAAGCATCCATGCAAGGACTATCGATGGACTAGAAATGGGAATCTGGGGACTTCACCACCTTCTTTTCTATCCGTTGCATAGCTGGCCAAAGGAGTAGCCTTAATCCATTCCCATTTGCTTGTCAGAAGTTGTCCTATGAGACTTGCTCTCTTAGCTGTTTATATAAACAGTGACTGTTGTCATTCAGATTCAGCCGGGTTAGCAAAGAGCTCCTAATTAGACCAGTTAAGTAAATCTAGTTTGCTTTCACCAAAAAAGCATGAAACAGACAACACAAATAGTCTGTCCTGCAGACCAGCAGGAGCAGAAGGGGATAGACAGGGCAGAACAGAGAGCAGCATCTTCTTCAGCTACTTGCACTGCCGCCAGGAGATGTGTGATCAAGGCATTAGTGCAAATTCTCATTTGGAATAAAAGTGCCACAGCTGCACTGACTTCACACCAACTAGGAGGCAGCTGATAAGGTGGATGCAAAAATAGCAAGTTTCACAAGTCTCAGAGATGGGTGAATGTCACCCTTCTGAGTTTGATCTTTTGGTTGACATCCCAAAAATTAAGCAATTCATATTGAAGTCAGCAGTCTACATGTCAAGCCTACATGATCACTTTGTAGGTTGTAAGTCATACCTTAAGGCACAAGATAACTTGAAACTTAGCCCAGGCTTATTTAAAATTCAGCTCAGGTTCATAGAACTACAAACCTCAGTGAACCTTGTGAACTTGGCTCAGTTTTAGGGTTTGAACAGTCTAGGTCTAAACACACTTAAAATACTTTTGCTTTTTTCAAAAGCAGCCTGGGCAACAACTGGAAGCCTTGGGAAAAGTTCCTCTGCATAGGAAAATAGCTAATGCATCAAGTTATGGTTTCTTAATGGCATTCAATTAACACATCACCGTTGTTAGTTGATTAAAAATTAACTGTGAATACACATTTAACATTTAGTACTTATAAATGTTCCTTGATTTATTAAAATTGTCAGGAGTTAAGGAGTCTTGGGATAAGCAAGGAATATTTTCTTTGCCTATTTTGGTAACTCTGTAATGAAGCAAACAGATTTTAATAGAGAATTCAGACTTGCTGAAAACTTTTCTGTAAAGCACATTATAAATCATTCTTCGGATATTAAACACTCACTTTGCTCAGTTCATGTTCTTTGTGAGAGTGTGTATTGATTAGCAGCAGTTGCACCAGAAGAAACATCCTATTTCAAGAGTGCAAAACAAAGGAGTGTTGTTGGGAAGATTCTATCAGGAGCACAGGTGAGTTTTCTCTTGTATCCTGTTTGCTGGAGGGAAACCTTCTCCACACTGACTTTTTGGATTGCAGTACAGCAACAAGTGCCACCATGGGCCTCTTGCTGGATGGCATCCCAGTGCCAGTTTTATGTCAACAAGGCAGAGGTGGCAGCCCCAGTCTGTGGCCCAGGGCAAGCAGCAAGACAGCCATGCTCGTGGGAAGCACAGCCACGTGCTGGAAGTGACGTGCCTCCTCCACACACAGGGTTTTCAAGTGACTGGCAATGCCACCTGACCTCTGATGTGACTTACAGGACCACCTCTGGCAGACCCATAGAAGCAGCCAGCCTGTATTCCCTCTCATTTAGTGTAGTTCATCCTCTTACACAGGATCTTCCTAAATCTGGACATGTCAGTACTGATGCTGCGTATAGGGTTGACTCTGACTGCATGTGCAGTTACTGCAATCACATGTTCAAATAGACATTTAAGCCTCTGAAGAAATATTTGTACTCTCAGATGTGGCTAATGTGTTTATTGAACCAGGTCCAGGCAATGACAGGCATGAGGACACTGCGGAAATAGAAACAGTCCAACCAAGAAGAAGCAATAGCGGTGCAAAATGCTCAACATTTCAGCTAAAAGAAGTCAGGGAAAGGAGGACTTTCCTCCCACCTGAGCACTGACATTTCAGGTCTTCCTGCTTTAGTCCACAATCATGCCTCTCTGATTAAGTGTGTGACATATGGATGCAGATCACGAAAACAAGACCCCTACAATGTGAGCATTTGGTCACCCTGTTCGTGAGATGCTGACAAAAATCTCTTAAACACAGAAGTTGATTTCCAACACCATAATTTTCTCTCTTTGCCTTCCCACATTGCTCTACCCTCAGTTTAAAACAAATGAGAAAAAAAATTAAAAAAAAAGAAAAAAAAATTTAAAAAAGCAGCTTGGGAGCACTTTTTATCACATCCCCCTCGGACTTGCTCCCAGGGAACACAGCAGTGTTTTTCGCTAGTTCTGCACCTAATGAAACTCTTGTCATGATGCAGGGATTAATCTGATTATTTATTATTTGCATTAGGATGATACCATCTGCCCTTCCTTCCCCTCTCTTCTCTTCCTCCCTGCATGATTAGAGATCTGTTGTGTTGAGCAAGACGGGTCCTGTGTTAAGAAAAAGGTGGTTATCCCTGTTTCAAGGAAGGGAAGTGAGGTGGGGAGAATTTAATGATTTAGATGGAGCTCGCTGAAGCACAGTCTAAAGCATCCTATCCATTTCTGTGGGCTCTGTATCAGGCCCTAAGCATAAGCCTGCTCTGCATAAAACATCACTGTGAGATAGAGATTTAAATTGGCTCCAAAATAGCTGAGTGTCTGCACTGCAGCATCGCCACCCGAGGAGAGGCTAGTTCTGGCTGTTGGAGCAGAGAGTGATCCTAGCCTGGTTCTGGTAAACTGAGGTCCTGCAGTCTCCTTGTTCAGAGCTGGCTCAATGTACAGCACCCCAGGGTGCATCGAACACCAGTGCCCAGGATAACCTTCCTCAACTAACACAGGAAGCAATAAAATGAAAAAAAAACCCCAGTGTTTCTAATAATAAACTGTACTTTACCACCATCCAGTCTTAAAGGATATCTTGCAGTGCTAATAAAGGGCTCCTGATGAATTGAAAGTAAGACATGGTTTTTGATTTTGTCTCTCCTCAAGTCTTCTGCCATATTTATTGTGTCTCTCATCAGAGCTGACTGAGAGGGGGTCTCATTGATGTCTGTCAGCGTCTGCAGGGAGGGGGCAGTGGATGGACCAGCCTCTGCTTAGGGATGCCCATCAACGGGTCAAGAGGAGCAGGCAGGAACTGATGAACAGGGAGTTTCACATGAACATGAGAAAGAAGTTCTTTCCTGTACAAATGACCCCAGAGAGGATGTGGAGAACTGTCTGGACACAGTTCTGTGTCATGTGCTCTGGGATGACTGCTTGAGCAGGGAGGTTGGCTCAGATGACCCACTGTGGTCCCTTCCAAACTGACTCATTCTCTGATTCTGTGAGAAGTGTTCCATAGAAAAAGGAATCATAGAATCATTGAATATCTTGTGTTGGAAGGGACCCATAAGGATCATCGAGTCCAACTCCTGGCCCCAAACAGGATAACCCCAAGAATCCCACCATGTGCCTGAGAGTGAACTCTGGCAGGAAAAGCATTGCTTTATGATACCAACAGTGTAATTCTTAAATGCTCTAGCAGAAGTACTTTTTAGTGCTCATTTTTAAAATGAGGGACTTTCTATATAGCAGTTCTCAGAGAAGTGTTTTAAGACATGTAGATACTTAAAGATGCAAATAAGTGGTAACTGAAGTTAAGATGCTTATCTTCTGCTGAAGTTAATGGGAATGAAACACATAAACACTCTGAAAACTTCCTTTGTATCTGCTGATCTTTAATCTAAGCATCCTTGAAATTCTGAATCTTGTGTGCTCTTTAAAATGAGATGTCTGTGCATGTCTGACACCCTTACCTGTTGAAGTATTTTGCTAGTGTTCCCCATAGATAGTGACGCCCCAAGAAAAATCTGGCATTAATAACCCTTTCTTCCAGGTGGGAATGCTGACCTTCACAGGGTCAAAAGTCCATGGGCTGATGACCAGTCTTCCAGAGCATCCCCAGGTACACCCTACTCTACTTGCCAGACTGGTCTTGTCTCACTATCTGCCCACAAGACCCACAGGCTGGTGTTACCAGCATTTACTGCTTAAGCCTGAGCCTGACATTCTCCAAGGAAATGAAGGGAAAGGGCTTACTCACCCCAATGCTCATCATGTAACAAGTATGACAAAGCTTATATGCCTCAGAGACAGAAAAGGATCTACCCAGGCAAAAAAATACCTCACATAAACCAGGTATTCTTCTGGTTGTGAGATAAAAGGCTCATCTTCACACACACAGAGGAGTCCAGAGAGCAATAATGGGAACAGCGAGGACCAAAATAATTTCAGTGAAGAAATGCACTTCTGTCATGCCTCATCCCACGGCTGCCCATAAGGACCATCACCCCACCGTGGTGAGTCACAAGATTTGCTCTCTGGCGCACCTCAGGGACAGAGAGAGGTCACTATCCAGGCACACATTATGGAGTACAGGAGAAGAGTGTTTTGGGATGGAATGGGACTTACTATGCGAAGTTTAGGGGAAGTAAAACACAAATAAAGGTGGGAAAGGGAGGATCAAAGTGGTTTGGGAGTCAAACATGGGAAAACTAAAGGGAAAGGTGATAAAACAGACAGCTGTGTGCAAATAGGACTGGCCAATTCTCTTCTCTGTGTGTGTTTGTGATGTTGTGTGCAAGGTGTCTGTACCATCCTGGAAGGGGGCTGCAGCCTCAGGTCCTTCCATGTCCAGGTGCCAGCAATGCGAGAGAGATTGGGATTCACAGGCAGCTACTGGTCAGATTGACTGTTTGAGCCCAGGTACTAGTGGATCTATAACTTTTCCATATGTGCGTATTTTGTGCAGACAGAATTTCATCCTGATCAGCCAGAGAGGGAATGTGATAGGCTGTTGGTGTGGACTGTGTTTGTGTGAGAGCTTTGTGTGTCTGTGAGGTGTATGGATCTGAATGCATCCCTCTATAAATACTTATGGTGTATAAATGTGTCTGTGTGCCTACTGGGAATACTTGCTCTGTTTCTGTACTCGTTGGATCTCTGATGTGGCTCTGAGGCAGCCCCATCTCTACCAGGCTGCCGAATTTGGTCTTTCCCTAACAATATTCTCAAGCCACTAAAAAATGCAGGAGTGCCATATGCTAACCTGAAACAAATTCAGCTATCTCAGTATTCAGAGTCAGACTTTGAAGGCTTGGAGAGGCTACCGTATCGTAACGCTCTGTTTGATGAGCTTTGCCAGCCAGATCCGAGGAAGGGAAGGAGAAAAGGAGGTACCTTTGGACAGTCCTGCCAGGCAGATGGACAGAGGAGCTTTTCTTTTCAGCTGAACGATCCCAAGCACAATTGCAGGGAACAGTTTATGGTGCAAAAGGAAAGATAATAAGAATCTAATGTGGAAGAAATTTTCAGATTAACAACTGTCTTCTCTCTCTCTCCACAGGCTGATATTGCTTGGTGCTTTCATTTTCTGTTACGCTTTAAATCCAAGCCGACTGTGATCTCTATTGATGAAGGCACTGAGACAAAGAGCAGTTGGGTGCCTAAATATCTCTGAATATCTCTGTGGACATAGCTCTGAAGACCCTGAGCATTCAAAATTCAAAATGGGGTTAGATTCCTCCAGCTGCAGAACAATAACTTTTATAGCCCTTTTCCCCAGACAGTCTCAAAGTCTAGAGTTTGAGACTATAATGAGAAGTTTAGAGCAATTGAAGTCTCTTATTTCATATTCATCTGAATGAGGACAGCCTGGAACCTGGGATATCTCACTTTTTCACTTAAAAAGCTAGACATTTTTTATCTGTGAAAGGGGCCTTGAGTAAAGTAAGGCCTTGTGCTGAACTTGAGGACACGAAGAGTGGTTCAAGTTATACCTATCAGAATCAGAGGCTTAACTTTGCCTAATTCCTGGATCTCACTGGGATTTCGGTTAGCATTAGCCAACCCACTGTTCAGATTTGGGGGTGCCAGGGTATGTGTTCAGGGTAAAAGCATAGACACGCAGAGAGTTTATGATTCCCATGGATTAGACAGCTGAAAGGAGGTGGGGTTCAGATGACAATTTGAGAGTGCATTTGGTACCCAATTCCTTCTTTGGTAGTACTCCTAAGATGTATTTATGAGGAACAGAGCAATGAGCTTTACCAACACTGTTTGCAGATGGAAAAGGTTTCATCACATCTAGTTTTCCCACTCTAAAATGGAGCACTAAAGATGGGCTCCTTCTACTGACAGAGGTAAGCAGAAGGGACTCCTTTTGCAAGCTATGCAGCATGAACTACCTCCTTCATAGTTCTATCTCTCTCTTTTCCACCTATAAGAAGGAAATTGGATGTTGACCTTAAAAAAAGAATAGAGAAGAAAAGACAGACATTGCATGGAACTATACTCTATCTTCCCAAAGCCCTGTCCTAACTGGCGGTGAGTATTAGGCAGAGAAAACTGTAAATTGACCACTCATTTCAAAATCTTATTCTATAATTGGAAGATGTTCACTAGCATGGTGCAGCTTGTTAATTATGAAGCATTAAACACGCAAGGCCAGATTTTGACATCTTGACAATGATGGCAATCTTGTATACAAATAGTCCCTGCTGTAATAAATTGGACCATTTGTGTAATGGGGTCTACCCAAGGCTACGAGTGACTCTGTGAATCCAAATCTGACACCTAATATTTATAACAGGGGACTAGATGACTCAGGGTTTCATAAGAAAACACAGAGTTTTTCAGCCTCGGGCTACCTGCTTTAATCTCACCGCTGTCAACCGTGACAAAAAGTCAGCACCACATGACAGCTGTTCAGAGACATCCTAATGAGCAGGTGATGTTGGAGGTCCCAGTGGACATCACCCCGGGACGCAGAGCTGTGCCCTGGCCCCCACACTGGCAGAGGAGTGGCAGCCTTTGGGTCAGGGTCGGGGCATGTCAGGTGGCACAGGGACACCGGCACCGCTGCCGCTCCTGCTTCCAGGAGTACGGCATGTCTCAGCTCTCCGGGCACAGTGAGGACAGAGCCTCCCCATCAGCGTGCACAACCAAAAATAATCCCCCCACCACCCACCCCGCCAGCGTTGGCTCACCAGTGAGGCCCAAACCATGTATTCTTCAGGGAGCACAGCAAACCCGGAGACCATAATTAAAATATGTTAATCTACACTGGGCACTTACCCATGGATAAACACTTTCATTTGGCACAGTTTCCTGCAATCTTCTGAGATTTGTGACTGATCTCAGAACCCCTCTCCTTTCCCTTTTGACATTTTTGGTCTTACTTTGGAGCCCGAAAGAAAGAAGTAAACAAAAATAAATAAAAATTCAAGGGCAAAAATGGAGAAAAGAAAAAAAAAAGACACTTGTTTTCCTCATAAGCTTTGTAATTCTAGGACATTTTTACTGGGGGTGGGGGAATGCTGTCGCTAAGCTATGTGCTCATTACAGCCAGGGGGAAAAAATGAGGTTGGCTCCCAGTTTTGCTTATGTTGTTAAAAGAGCCTCTGAAGCTGCAGTTCTGGAACAGGTCTTCTCTTTCTTTGAAAGCATGCTGTTTGATAGACTGTCATTTGTCCCCTCCTTTCAGAAGAGCCAGCTGGCAGCTAAGTGCTAAAGCCAGTGACTTGCATGTGTTTTTCTGACATTTAACAAATGGGAACAGCTTGCAAATCTGCATTAACTCACTCTGTCTCACAAATAATCATCGGCTACGCGGTGTAGACATTCGGAACATTAGCACAAACACAAAAGGGAGTGGGAGTCTGTGGGAAAAACAAGTTGGCAAATAAAAGATGTTTCACTAAGGGACAGATAAACCTTTTTGGTTCAGATGGAGGGTTCGGATATAGATCCTGAAAATGAGGGGTGGGTTGGAGGTATGAGAAGAGTGTAGTGAAGGGAACTAATCCTCTCCCTTGAACCACGGGGGATCTATCAGATTTGTACCTGAAATTATACTCTTCCCCCCACCATTCACAAGTGTTTATCAGTGGAGCATTTTCACTCTGCAGCCAGCACCTGAGATAGTCAGAGGAAAATACAGAAAGCACACCCAACACCAAGTTGTTTCCTCATCAGTGCTTCTGTGTGGGAGCTTATGGACATTCCCAATTTTCACTCTTTGTAAATTAACATAAGAACCTGTTACTGGGATAATGAATACTATGGCATTGTTCAGGCAATAAAGGAACATGGGTAAACTCAGCACATGATCAGTTCTGAGGCTAAAATACAGCAAGTGAAACATTTACCTTCTAGGCTTAGGTCTGAGATTTGGACTTTTCACTCGAAAAACAAACAGATACATAATTCCTTTAGCCTCTGAAAACTATAGCCACAGTTTTTAGGGAGTGAAAGAAAAATCCAATTGTTATTTCATTTTAACCTCTATTTCCCCCTTCTAGTGATTGAGAAAGGCTCATGGCCAGGTAACACTGTGGACATTGTCCTTGCTGTAAAAATAGCCCCTTCCTTTGTATGTTCACACTCCTATAAGTAATGGGGGGAAATAAAGCACACATCAAATGATGAGAAAGCCTCGCATACAGACCATATCAGTTTGGGGTAACCCTGTTCCTTTGCAATAGCACTCAGGCCAGGACTCCAGCATTTAGATCAAAAACCCTCTCTTTCTGGGCCTAAGTTCTGTGCTTGGGAGTCATCACAGACTCAAGGCAGCTGCAAGTGCATCCCTAAAGGTTGCGACTAGTGAGTTGCAGTAACAGAATTTGTCCCCCTCCCAGGGCAAAAGAAAACCTCCATAGCAAAGGCACAGTTAGGTGGATATGATTTCTAGGCAGTACCTGGCAGCTTTGAGTGTCACTAAAAATCATGTTGCCTAGTGGACTCAAAGTACTTTGCATTACTGGTAGCTGAAAAGGATGCATGCCTTGGCTGCCTCATGTAGCACACTGACATTTCAGAAAATGCTACTCTGTGTGAATGAACCCAGACTTTTGACAGGATTTAACCAAGATGATATAAACTGTACACTGTACCACTTTATCCCTGAATTATCCTACCTCACGCTAGGCTACAGTTTAATACATTGACTATATGCAAGTTTTTAGCTGGTCTCACTAATGCCAAAAAAAACCCCAGGATCAAACATTGTGCCAGCTTTTCCATTAGGCAGAATTCAACAGCCTCTAAGAGTCCATGAGGACACAGCCCTTCAGGAACCTGCCTGACCTGTAGGCAAAGCCTTATGGTGCTCATGACATTGTAGACAGCTGTAGTAGCAGAGCCATAGGTGCTCACCTGAAAACCTGCAGTCATGTTTTTTGTCTTTTGGGGGTTAAAGATTCAGGATTCATTGAATCAACAACCTGACCTAGTGGGTGACATCCCTGCTCATGGCAGGGAATTGGAACTGGATGATCTTGGAGGTCCCTTCCAACCCAAACCGTTCTATGATTCTAGGCAAATAAGGATTTACTATTTTAGCTGTGTTCCTCCCCATGTCCTCCAGCCCCTGCCTCCCGCAAATACTTAGTTTACTAGTAAAAATCATCTGGTCATTCCAATCAGCTACAGGAAGTTCAAGACCATGGATGATAAATTATATGCACCATCTCTAATTACTCTGTCATCTGTTTTCCCATAAGTACTGGGCAATTTCAGTGAAGCCTGAAGTAGGGAACTCAAGTCACACTTCCTTGTCACATGTGCACTGTACTTTGCTTGCCTCTCTGAAATATAAACACTGCCATTTTTCCATATTTCTTTTCGCTACATCCCTCTACCTCCTTCCCTCTCTTATTCTCTCTCTCTCTCTCTCTCTCTCACACCACTTGGCAAGTTTCTTCCTGACAAATTGTCCATCTGTAAAAAATAAACAGAACAGTAACACCTTGTAGGCATGATGTAAGTGTTGCTTAGGTTTTATTTTTGTGCAGATACTTATATATTCAATTAAACACAGTCCTGGCAGCTTTGTAATTGCGTAAGAGTATGCTAACAAAAGCCTAACTGCTGAAGTGGGCAGAATTGATATTCCTTCATTTTTCTTCCTCTCCTTTAGTGCACTCTGTGCAGTGCAGCACTGAGTGTATGATTTGTTAGTGTCCTGGAACAGGCTCTGCAAAACCTTACCTTTGATTCCCTTCCCCACCTCGGACTGCTCATACACACAGGTACACGTTTTGTATCTGCAGTGGTCCCAAGGGAAGATCTGATTCATTCCTTACAACCACCTGAAGTCAGTGAAGTTTCACCATCACAGATGAGGTTGGCCCCTTCAAGCAAAGCTCTGTAGTGGTTACAAGATATATATGAAACAACCCAAAAGGTATTCCCTTCCAGATTATGAAGCAGCAGATCAGGCAGACAGATGGAGCAGCAGGCAGACAGGAACAGATAGGATTTTCTCTCAGAAAAAGAAATGGCAAATACTTTCATGGCTGAGCTAGGAGCAGTGCAGCTCTGGAACAAATATTTGAAAGGAATTTCAAGGACTTGGAGGCAAGTTGCAGCTAATAAAATAGATGTTACCAACTGAAGGAAAGAGCAAAGTGTTCTCAAGCATGCTTGTCAGGTTCTGCTCCTTGACCCCCTTGATGTTATAGGACACAGCTGGGCAACACATACAACCAGTGTGTGACTCCTGAAGATGCTGGGGTGCATCTTTATAAAACACCAGGGAACAAAATAAAAACTGCCCAGAAGTTTAATTCTGAACAACCGTCATCCAGGAAAACAAGTAACTCCCGGGCAGCAGCTGGTCAAACCCAGGAACTGCAAGGTAAAACTCACACTCAAAGTTTTCATGCATGGTCTCGTTACCAAAGACAAACCCTTTGGTGTAAGGCTATTATGCAAGAGTAAATCTCAGTGACTAGATCAATGCTACAGCTATTCCTGAAACTTTGTTTTTGTGAAAAATGTTCCTGCTCACAGGGGATGCCGTGTGACTAATGAATGGATTGTGTCCTCTGGGAGAACTTGTCCTGTGATCAAGGAGCTTTAGGTCAGGCCCAAAGATTTGGTTTTCTGTGATGAGGTTTGCCATAGACAAGCAAAAAATATGAAGCAACACATAGAGACTCACCTCTCCTACAGAAAAGTTAGGCCTAGGTAAGAAAGTCATTCCCTACTGACTCTGTGGGTCATTTAACACTGTAAAACGTTTTTAGATGCACCTTTCCAAGCTTACTGTCATTCACTGTTGTTTATGTAAAGGTATCACAGGATTGTGTAGCTATTTTTTTTTTCCTCTTGGATAATCAGAGATACCAAACAAATATTTGGAAGTTTTAAAGCTCAATGGCACAGAATACCTCAGAGACCAATTGTTTGAGACAGTTTTAGAAAAGACCTAGTAGCAATTTTTTTTTTTTTCAGAGAATAAGAATCAGCCTAACCTTTAAATGTACATTAAGCAACAGTATCGATCTGTAAACCTCCAGGGACAGCTTATAGGCAGAGGAGGTCAGGAAGAAATGCTCCCAGTTGCACAGCAGGGTGTTCTTCATGAGGAACCTCAGACAGATATTTGTTATTCATGATTTCCTGGAAAATCTCACTGACCTCTCCAGTGGTATTCTTTGTTGCAAAAAAAATTATGTGCAGAATGAAGCCAAATCAAAGCACCAGGTTAAACTACTGAGCCTGGGATGGAATGGGAGAGGTTATCCAGTGCAAAGGGAACAACAGGTTTGAGTCAATGCTAGAAATTGGACTGAAAGCCCAAAATCTACAGGCAAGGTACATTTTCAAATTTCCAGATACCCACTGCAACATCATTCCTGTAGATGGAAATTCCTCCCCTTGTTACTTTTGGAAATCGATTGTTACTTCTGGAAACTAGAAGTGCAAAAAGAGAGCTTCTGCAATCGAGCTGTCATTTCTCTAGACCTGCTCCCTACCTCTCCCAGCCTTTCCTTCAGAAAATGTAAAAATTGCAAAAAGTCAAAAAGTAACACACAGGCATTTATGGCTGTGCAGGCATGTGTTTGCATACATGTGAAAGAGACAGATGGGGAGAGGATTCCTGACCCAGAAGTGTGATTAAATCCAAAGCAGGTTGATAAAGGATCTACTGTAGTAGGATGTATTAAAAAAGAGAGTTATTGTATCTTCTGAGCTGATCAAGGTGATAAAGTAACTGATCACACAGAAGAACTGCTGGAATTGCACCCAGTTCTACTCTATGAGTAAACAGAGTCCTGTGGCTCATTCAAGAGGCTATAAATTTAAGCTTAGTATTTCAGGTCTATATCTAAAGAGTGACAGAACCTCATATCTCCTGATCCATCCAGAAAGAATGCATCATCTTTTTGTACCAATCTAATCAGGAACACTTTTGCCATGCCCGTTTTTCTTTTCAAGTCAAAAAAGGCACAGAAGAGATTTAGTTTAGTTTTTCCTTTCTTTCCTTTTTTTTTTGTTTTCAAATTTTTCCCCCCTTTCTCCTGGTTATGGAGAAAATAAAACCAGCCTCGACTTTGCTAAGCCTCTGACACAGGTATCGTCACTATACATTTCGGAGCAGAGCAGCTCATTCCAACCCTGTTCTTTAAGTACCATCTAGTGGTTATAAATATATTTGCATTTCTGTTGTTGGAGCATCTTCAGATTCAGATTTCCTTATCACTGTCTGAAATGAAATAAAAAAAAACGCTCTTCCACTTATGATTCCTCCCCTTTTTAAAAGAAAGGAAAATCTTCATGTCTTTTTACCCACCTTGTCTTAGTCCCACTGGGAGCAAATTCAGAGAAAAGAAGGGCTCAAGAAAAATGTACATGTCTTTTTTTCTTTAGAGATAGAAAATAAATGTCAACTCATGATCCTGCATTACCTTATATATTTAAAAAAAAAGATTTTTTTTCATTAAGAGCTCAACCCATATGTCTCTGAATATGCACTTGAGAATTGGCCTTCGATTTGAGCCATTTATTACTTTTGAAAGTATTACTCCATCTATCTGCCTGTCTTAAATTAATATCTCTCTTTGTGTGTTCCCCTTTCCATATTGCCTTCCATCTGTTATATGATCACTGAGATATAAGCCTGGTTCGCTTGTTTGATTAGTTATCTTGCTTTCTGTTTCAGTGCACATTGGTTAAATGTACCCATGGTGTCGTTCCCCTGATACCAGCAAAGTTGCACCGTGACCAGGAAGAGGTGACCTCCTCTTTTCTGCCCAACCTATGTGATTCTCTTCCAGCACAAGGTTCCAAATGTCAGTCCCCTTCAAACAATTGTTTGAGAGAAATCAGGTTTTGCCTCATTCTAGAACAGGCATTTATGACAGGTTAAATGAAAATGTTGCTTAAGGCATTACAAAGGGAGCTTATCACTGTGGGTCAGGTCAGGCCCCTGGATCACAATTCAGTTCCTTGCTGTCAATCTCCAGGTTTGGTGAAGCTCCTCATGAAAGAGCCCTTGCAAGACCTGTCCTCTGCCTGACCAGGGCCAGAGGGAACAACAGCAGCTCAAAGGGCCTAAAATTAGATAGGATGAGTTGAATCCTGGCATGCTCAGGCTCTCATGATGTGCAGTGGAGAGCTGTCAGTGCAGCACTTGGAGAAAGGGGATGGTACTGCTCACCCAACTGCAGGCTCCAGGACTGCTCCGGTAGCATCCCAGGAGCCACAGGCAAGCCTCACTAGCTCCTTACTGGCTACAAGGACAGCCTAAACACCATCCTGGGCATAAACATCCCTAGGGGTCTAAATGCAAGTGTTTTACTTACACACTCTACCCCCCTCAATACTTCAGTCAGCTAAAATTTGGCAAGACAAATTCCACCACAGAAGGTTACTAATTCCACCTTGTAAGACTAACTGGCAAGTGATGTGAGAAAAATAAAGACAATAAAACATTTATCATTCTCACACTGCCTCAGCACGGGTTATTACCCTCTCTGAGTTTGTCCCCACAAACATTCAATTTGGTGTTTGTCACAAGTGATAGAGCAGGATCCCATACAGAAGGTCCTGCTGCTGATAGAAAATGTTTCTGTCCCTGGTTCTCAGTCTCAGCTGCTTATTCCCTCTCCCCCACACTGGAGATTTCAGGCCAGACCCGCATGTAGCCATAGTCTAACCCTGGAGATACCAAGAGTATGTCCATGGAAAGAATTCTTACATGATAGTTTAAAAATTCAGTAAAGTTTCTAAGAAAAACATCATTTAACTCAACAAAATTTAGAGATTCCCCCTTTTTGTGTTAGAATACTACTCATGCTGCTTGTATCATATATCATAAATTGCTGCCTAATGTTGAGCTGTGAATTTTCATCCTAGAAATTCTGCTGGAGACATTTTGACATGAGCACAAGATTTATTGCTGGGCAGCCAGTGGATCTGACGTCTGTGATGACAGATATTCTTTTTTCAAATAAGTATAATGACACTGAAAAGAACAGGATCAAACTTAATGTCCCTAAAGTCTTTTTCTGTGAGTTGCAGACGTACCCGCATACAGATTTCTGAGGAACCCCCATCAGCAGAAACAGCAGCATCACATATGGTCATCGAGCAAGAAAAACGTATATGTTTGTTTTATCAGGCAAATGAACTTTGCCTGCAGAGTTGGGGGGCAGGAAGATGGGATGTGGAGACCTTAAGCTAAACTAGTGGGGAGATCCTGCTCTTACAGGGGAAGATATGGCACATCCGTGTGCTACAGCAGATTTCTGTTATGTTACCCAGAGCGAATAGTTTATTACGTATCATTACCTCTGAACAACAGATAATCAATTTGGATGTGTCCTTATTTACCTGGACAAACACTGGAAGGCTTTGCAATTTAATGGCCTAACTGTTTGTTAGAACAAATAGACCTATTCAATTCTGAGATCACAGTCAATCTGACGGTTTATAGCTGGTTGGTTTCTGCTTTCAAACTGTGAAACCCTGATTTGTTTTCAAGGTGTAAAATTAGCAGTAACATTTTCACATGCTAACAGATAAGTCCCTTATTGAAACATATGACTGCACTTGCTCGTTGCAGAGTGAAAATAGCCTTGCTCAAAACCCCAACACAAAGCCTGTGGCTTGCCTGAATTTCACACAAGCCCTGAAGTGATACCAGGTGTGAACTGGCCCAGACGCTGGCTGTCTGCTCAAGAGTAAATTCAACTATTAATTTGCAGGAGCAGGATGTTTTTCACTCATTATTAAATTATATTATTTGTATACATCTCTGCAGAGTAGCCATGGAGTGTTTGAACCATTCATGGGTGTTTAAAACAGTAATTCTTCATTTCATCTCTGAAATGATTAGCCTTGGTAAATCATTCCGAACTCTGCAAGGGGGTGTTATATCATCTTTTCTTGGTTTAGTAATACATTCCACATTGCAATCACACCAGTGTAAATAATCACAAGATTAAAAAATGAAGGCATACCTGAGCTCAAACCCCTGCCTGAATATCTTTGAAGCCAAAGCAGTGGGAACAGCACACAAGCAGAGAAAAAGCAGCAATGGGATAAAATGAATTTTACCATATTAAAGTGTTGGATATTTTTTTCTGTTTAGTTGGGTAAGACAGCCAAGGTAAATTTTGAAAATATCAAACCAGACTGCAGTGAGAATTGAAGTCTGGCAAAGGGAACATCCTGTAAATCTGGTCACTATGGAATGAATTGCTGCAGTGCAAACACCACCTCATCCAGCAATATCCCAGCATTAATTTGCTTGAGAGGCTTATCAGAGTTTAGAGTTATAAAAATTACACCTATTAGGATGCACTGAAAAACACACATGGAGTGTATGAGATAAAGGATGTACTCCAGAATACACAGTGATGTTCAAAGAGGATGCTTCAAAGTGTCATGTGGGTGCTTCCAGCACTCTGGACAGAGCACAGCTGCACCCAGATGTGCAATATATCTGCACCTATCTGCATTTCTCATTGTTTTTCTTTAACTTGCATATCATTTTGTCCCACAAGGAAAGGTAATTATACAGTACTAATACTACTTTTCTTCACTGGCCCTTTTGGTTTAAAAGTCCAGTCTCTTTTTAATCTCTCCACATAAAATAGGTTCTATATTCCCTTGTTAATTTTAAAAGTCCTTGTCTGTACCCACTCCATTTTGGATTTGTCTTTTTGTGGCCATTAGTGTATGCAAGTTCCCATCAGAACTTTTTTGTACTTGCCTTTTATTTAGTTGCGTCCCTTTAATGATTCACAGACATGACACAACTGCTATAATGCCCAGGTTTTTCCCTTCCCTCAATAATAACTGATGACCTCTATTCAAATCAGAAATGGCTAAGTTAAAATTCATCCAAAGCTTATGAATGATACCACAGAACTAGTTGGAAAGGGATCTTATTATCAACCCAAGGGAAAGATCCACACCCAAACCAATTGTTTTATAAAGTCCATTTACATTTTGGTTATCTCACCGTTGGCAATGCTGAGATGGATTACTCTTTATTTAATAAATATTCCCACTTAGCTCATAGAGATTAAATAAAACCATTTTCTGAATTGTGTGTTACTTAATCACCAAGCTGCAGAGAGAAGATGACTTACTAGATGTGTCATGAGCACCTCAAGGAGATTGTATGTGAGAGGTAAAACCACACAAGACACACAGAGCACAACTGCTCCAAGTATCTCCAACTCATACAGGGTATCCATGAACACAGGATGCTTCACTGCCTTATTCAATTCCCAGTGATACCACTAATGGCTCTGCTTAGAGACTCCATCACCTAATAATAAAGCTAACACACACTGTCACTAAGATTTCCACACCACAGAGCTCCTAAAGCATTAGAGGTTTTGTTTGTTTGTTTTCGGCTCTTGACATAAGTGATATTTATCAACCGTTTAATACATTTTCAAATGAATGTTTTCATCAAATGGAACCAAAAAAACCCCACAGTGAATCCTTCTCCTTCTTATTACCATTAACACCAACATCATCATTGTCATTACCTGACACAGAAATAAGTTCTTTAGCTTTTTACTAAGACTTCTTGCCTTGAATATCTGTGAAAGACACAGGACAGGCTTTTAATAGAGATACTGAATAAACTTCCAGAAATATTTTTGGACAAGGGTACTGTGAGAATTTATTCAGTTATTGTCAGGATCAATCTTTAAATTAACTGTGTCTTTATAGTACTAAAATTCTGCTTTTTCATTAGTGACATAACTTAATTGCCTCACAATCAGAAGAAAAAAAATTAGAAATAAGAAGAAAGGAAAAAAGCAAAGCAGCAAATACCTGCCTGACTTAACCACATTAAGCAGCATGGTGCAGAATATAACTTAACAGTCCAGTGAACTGTCAGTGGCAGAAGTAATTGGAAATTGGTGGGATAGTTCTTCTTGTGATGGGGATAGGAGGTTTTCATGCCTGTTTTTAATGGGCAAATAGCTCTCAGGGCAGCTTCATATTCTGTCATTAATTTGTAAAGATCCTTTATAATGTAGAAAAGTTAAGATAGCAAAAAAAAAAAATCCAATTACATGTTTAATGACTTGGCATTTGTGGTAATGCTATCTAGCACTAATTCACCTGTTAGAAAACAGTCTATCTTTTAGCCCCTGGGGTTAATAGAGTGCAAAAGCCTGGTCTTATCAGAGGGTGGGAGAAAAGTGAGTAATTTTTTCCTACCAATAAGAAAGAAAAGCAGGACTGACAAAATTGATTATGAATTTTCAACTTGCTTTTTTGAGCTTAGCACTACTATTTATTAAATGCTTTTTAAAAGAAATAACAAATTTCTAATTGCTGGTATCTGACTGGTCCTCAGGATTTTGCAGCAGCATGTGGGACTCCTTTCTTTTTGTACCCAACATGACTGAGGTGTAAACCCAAATCATGTCACGGGGCTGCAGTGGTGATGCTGCAGAGCCTGCCCTTGAGATCAAGGCCTGCTTCAATTCTACATGGAAATGGGACCTGTAATCAAAAATATGGTTTGATCAGTCAATAGGTGGACAGATGGATTTATGCTGGCCTCAGCTGCATGCTCATAGCCACACTGAAATCAACAGTGGATGCTTAAATGGAACTAAGAGCAGAATTTGTTCCATAACAGCAAAGAAATACAGCTTATGCAAACATACATGTTCATTTACATGTCTCCTTTATCAGTCACTGCTTTATTTGCATCTCACCCTGGATAAAAGGTTAGTGAAGGCATTTGTAATGAATGCTTCCATTTTAAAATATTTAAATAGTCTGCAGTATAAACAGTGTATTCTCAGTGACTACTCTGGTGTGAATTTCTAAGTCCATTGAAAGGAAGAGAGGCAGCATTTACTGTGTTTATGCAACAACTTCTTTGCTTAATATCAGATTTGTCTGTGTCATGGCTAAACCAGGATTAGCAGCAGAAATACTAAATGATGATAGAATTCATACAATTCTGTCTAGCCCATGTAGAATATGGAAACACCGCTAATGTCAAAAATCCCCAAAAAATGCCACAAAACCAAACAAACAATTGTCATCAGTCCAGCCACTAAAACCAGGAGTTAAAACATTAATAAGTTCTGGCTCATGGCTGGAACACAAATCCTGAAATCTCGGCCCTGAAACCACCCCCGTTCCTAGCTCCTGGTTCATCTGTCAGGAGCGAGGTAATCAAGGATGAATATCGAGTATCCAGACTATTGAAATCCAGCGATTTCATCCAGAATTATGTAACCTTCAATTTTCTGAGCAGGAACCCATACCATTTGTACCTGAACCCTTGAGGGTCAATTACAGTTTTGCCCTTAATCTCTGTTGGACAAGGAAATATTGAAGTTCATATTACCTGTAGCCCATCATCTCTCTTCTGTGGTACAGAAGCTACAAAATCCAACACACCCTGAAAAATTCGGACATGTCTGATGCTTAGAAAATTAACACTTAACTTTAGTGACCTGGGAGTTACAGAGAAAATACATAAACCTCAGCTAAGGGAGAGGATTTACCCCATTTAGTATTAGCTCATAAAAGCAGGGTTTAATACAAGTAAGTCATCTAGGTTCCCTTCACAATTTTTTTGAGAAAAACAGGACTGCAAATGGTGGCATCCTGACCTCACACAACTACTAAAGGTGGGTGTGATTACATTGTTCTTGAATCTTACTGTCACCTTCCTTTCACTCTAACTAAAGGGGAGACTAGTCCAGACAAGGTAAAATTATGTCTCCCAAAGTAACAATTTAATTTTAAAGATATTAACAATCCTTTCTTTATGGCCAAATGTTAATTTGGATTTGGATGCTATGAAAATGGAGTCTTCTGCAACTGGACAGATGGATGGATGGATGGATGGATGGATGGATGGATGGATGGATGGATGGGCAGATTTGTCTTTACTGTATTGTCAAAACTTGTTTGTAGTTTTTATGTTTGCCATACTTTTTTTTTAAAAGTTGTTATTATTATTGCTTCTTATTTGACACAACCTAAAAGAGATGTTCAGCTACATTGGAGAAGCATGGGATGCCGAGTCAAACTTGTTTTCCCTAAGTTAGTTAAAAGTGATGTGCCCTCATTCCCATGGCAAGGAACATTTCCTTTAGTACAGCTGACAAGTTTTTCAAGGTGTTTCTGCACATCCTGTAGGGAAAGCAAATTGTCATCAAAATTGAAAATTCAGAATATGGTGGGGTTTTTTTGTGGTTTTTTTTTTTTTTTCCCTGAAGGTCCTTAGGGCTCTTGAAATGCTAAGTAGAAAACTGAGCTCAATGCATATGGAGGAGATTTTCATATTTTAAAAGTCAGACAGAGTGTCAGCTGGCAGACGCAGCAACTCCAAGAATCTTCAAAAAGGCAGAAGCAGGAAAGTTTACTGCTTGTTCGGCAGACACATTATTTTAGCCTGTGTTCTGCAGAATGAGAGGCAGATTGCCTTGGGTCAGAGGATGACCCTGCCCTGCAGCATGAGTATTACTCCTTCTTTTTTTTTTTTTTTAAAGTGCAAATTTACATTTGGCTGCAACCTGTCTCCTTAATGATGGATCAGCCTTTTGTGCAGGTATAAGCTCTGATTGATGGGGCACAGGGATAGGAGAGGAGAATGGAGAAAACAAGTTTATAAATTTGACATAAGATTTGAATCGCAGCAGGAACTCTGCCAGTCTCCTTAGGCATAAAATTGGACTGGCTGGAGATATGTACTGCATGTGTGATGTTTCAGCACTTATTGCTTTCATTATATCTCTACTTACTCAGTTAACAGACTACTGAACTTGCAAAATCTGGCAGACCATTTTTTTTTTTTAAACAAATTTTACAATGGGGGGAGGGAAAGAATGAACTGAAAAACCTAAAGTTATACACCACATCTTTATCTGGGGTAATCCAATATAATTTACTTGATTCAACTGGACTTAACACTGATTTTCTCTGGTAATGACCTGACTCACTATTCTTATTTTGCTTTAGATTTTTTTTTCCCTTCTGCATAGGCTGTGTTGACATTTCATGTTTCCTATTATTATTATTTCTTCTCCTTCTTTGTTTTGGGAATTATATGGCTTATTGACTAAACAGCATTAGAAAACTAAAGTTAATGGGCCAAACTCTTCCCTAGTGCAACTTTATTGAGTTCAAGTTATACAGAGATGAATGAGTTCAGGGACTCCTCCAAAGAGCGTTATTGCAGAGCCTGATTCTACAATAAAAGGGAAGTCCACAGCTTTGTTGCAATTTCAATGGAGATTAAATGTTACAAGAAGTCCAGTGCTTCTTATTCATGATGTGATGAAACTAGAGGGTACTGAGCACAAAAAGGTTAAATAATACTATGTTTTAATGGATTAGAAAAAATAACGTTATCAAGTATTTCATTAATAATACACCTGTTTGCGTCTACCTGTCCCCTGGAGAACTCCGAGTTATATGACCAACCAGAATGGCCATCTTCTCCACCGTATCCTTATTCCTGGAGGGATTTTAAAGACATGTAGATGTGGTACTTGGGGACATGGTTTAGAAGAGGGCTTTGCAGTGCTGAGGGAATGGTTGGACTTGAGTATCTTAAAGGTCTTTTCCAACTTAAAAGATTCTATGAGTTTTAAATTCTAACAGTGGCAACTGAGGGAGGGGCTGACTGGTGTGATAAATGTGAGACTGTGAGGACCTGGCTCCTTAAAACAGCTTAAATGAAGCACCAATCTGGATCAGGCTTGGAGAAGGCAGACTCTTACGGTTGTGTCAAAATAAAGACGGTGGTTTTTAACCAAGAGTTAGAACAACCTTCTCACAGTCTTAGTGGAGTTGAAACCCTTTTTGCTTGTAAAGTGGAACTTGCAGAGACAGACTGGAACAGTTGGTGCTGGTATCCCAAAAAGATATGACTGAGTGTGTGAAGAGATAGTGGCAAGTCCTGGGTTCATTTGAGCAGAGAGAATGATTTTGCTGTTCTTGGACAGAAGGATGGAGAAAAAAGAACTTTGAAAGTCTCTTCAGTGGTAGAGTCACTTAGTGACAAGAGGCTGGGCACACGCTGGATAGAAGATACTATACTACTTACTGAAGAGTTTAGGAGAAAAGTCCTAAGTCCTATAACAGCAAAGCAGGGTAGAAATGCAGAAGGATAGATAACTTCTTCCTGAAAGAACTTCAGTCTGAATCTAACAATCACAAGTTATGCAAAAATATAAAATCAGTTGGAAAGTGAACCTTGTTTGGTAAAATATTATTCCATAAACCTCAGCAATTAGTACTCCAAGTTTTCAAATAGACCTTTAGGCATGGCTTTATGTTGTCTGGATCAGGAACCACAGGGCCACCCTTGTGAGAGCCCAAGCTCTCTGCAGGGGTGTATACTGCTGGCTGAGCACTCTCTGCTAGGCTTTAGATGTTTGCTTCCTGTTCCTCATCATCTAGATCTGAGTTTTTCTGAGCACATCTGAAGGACAGCTTTGTTCCAAGGCTAGAACTGTGAGAAGGACCAGTTTTTAGATGCAAATGATAATTAAAGGTTTAACTCCAAATTAACTGTTTTTTGTTGACACTTAAAATCATTCATTATCTACAGGATAAGAATAAATGACCTCTGAATACACTCAGAAAAAAATATAAAACATATAATTGAGGAAAGGCAAGATGCATTCTTTTCTAAAACTCCATTATTACTCACTTTTAAAGGACATACAATGACCAAAAGCTAACCACCTCTCCATCGTGGTTCTGAAAACCTGACCATCACTGTAATTTTTTAATAGCAGAAACACTCTCTGCTGTACATGCAGCATGTAAAGTCTTTCTTGGGATCTTACTGAAGGGAAAAAGGCAGTTCCCAAGTCAGTTTTGTTCCAGTTTATTAGTGACTGTAAGTCATTATAGCCTGACAGATGTACTAAGGGTTATGTATAATTCCTAGTTGTCTCAGTCCAGTTTTTAGTGGACAGATGTCCACGTTCAGAAAAGACAAAACAAGTCTGACAACACTGCTATGTTCAGAAACTTTGCTGAAAGTCTTTACTACGAATGTGGGACCTGGTTGAACATCTGAACTGATCAGTCCTCCTGCTTATCATGGTAGTCCTACTAGCAGAAAACAGATGGTGTATGAGGAATCGACATCCTCTGGAAGACGGTATATACTACTTGGTAGGATTGAGAGGGTACATATTTCTTTGTGGCTATCAATTGAATATGAACTGCGAGTGATGCTTTTGCTTCAAAACAAGAAAAATAGCTCCATTCCCTCCAAAGAGAATTGTGTCAGCAGCAGACCTCTCTATTGCTCCCACTGTTTTCTCGATGCTTCACCTCATCAGACTTCTGGGACCTGACAAACTATCAGACTGAAAAACAGAAAAGGGACGAGGGAGACTTTAATGCATGAGCAAAACAATGAAGAGTGTCAATCTCATGCTTGCTATATATTTTCCAATGACAAGAATGTCATGATATCAGCAAATATCTAAATCTAGGTGTAGCTAGCCAGTTACTGATAGTCTTTGTGACAAAAAAATGGATTTCTCTTTGTATACTTATTTTTTAAAGAAATTGCAAATGCTTACATGTGTTGAGTTAAACTGGTGTTCCAACACCAAACACTCAGAGAAATGTTATGGCACTACAAGAACGTGTGGCTGTGCTGTGCTATGGCACAATGTCAGATCCTGTCCCACTGCCAGAAATCAGGGAAAACTTGTGGGGCAGCCAGGGCAGGTCCAGACCGCAGCATCAGGCACCTCTGTAAAAGTGGGACTTCAGTCTAGGACTCAGTGGAGTCCATGGCTGGACAGCACAGGGCTGTGGTGGAGCAGGAGACTGACTTCTGTGGCACTGCTGGGACACACAACTCCCTGAAATGGGGTCCTGGGCCATAAGTAGGGGAGACTGGTGACCACTAAGGCCTATTAGTCCCTCACGTCGCTCTTGGTTTCACCCGAAGTGTAGAAGGGACAGATGCCCCTTTTCCTGTTGGCATGATGAAGGTCATAATTTGCTTCACAATGCACTTGAAGCATCAGCAATCTTGACACTCTGGTTCACTTTCAGAACTTGATCCTGCTATCACATATATGCAGTTGCCTCTACAGTGTTCACGTTACTTCACTCCCAGACTCCCTTCTGGAATATACCAAGTAGTCTCCTTAAAGAATAAACCCAAGTAGAGTTGCTAGGAGAGTTTGGTTATGGATATGCTGCAGATCAGCAACAGGAGAACAGATGTGCTTTGTTTAACACCCAACAGCTGGAGTAATCCTGCCCTACTTCAGCAGGCCAGAAACAGAAATTAAGCAACCACCACAAAGTGCCCTCATGCCATGCCCTAGATGCCACACTATAAAAAGCTTCCTGCAGGCAGCAAAACAACCATTATAACATAGAATCATAGAATGATTTGGGTTGGAAGGAACCTTAAACACCTCATTTCAACCCCCTGCCACGAGCAGGGACACCTTTCACTAGATCAGATTGCTCCAAATCACATGCAACCTGGCCTTGAATGTTTCCAAGGATGGGACATCCACAACTTCTCTGGACAACCTGTTCAAGTGCCTCACACACTGTCTGATACTACATCAGCCACTTTGAGCTGGAAAACACACACATAACAGTCACGTCTTTTGGTCACAGGAGTGGTCACTGAAGCTTAGAGAAAATACAAGTATTATTGCACCTGGGATATGGATGGACCAGTCTGCAGGGGACAAGCCAAGAAAGGGTAGAAGTGAGTCACACGGACTACTTGATTCAGGGGCAGCAGCCCACAGAGGCTGTTTTTACCAGTACAGATACTGCCACAAATGCTGAGTGCCCTGAAGGACACACAGAAGTGGCAGCAGCTCTGTACCAAAGGGCCCCGTTCAGCTTCCCTGTGCCACCTTGGCTGTAGGTGTGTGGCATTTACAGACACTGCTCCTGGTCAGACACCCATCACCCATGACAGCATCTGTCAGCAGCATGGCAACAACTCCCAGACATGTACAGTATGTTCATCACTGCCTTTTCCAAGCAGCCCAGGATCCTCCAAGGTGAAAAACACTCTTTCCATCTGTCTCTATAGCAGATTTTGAAAACCTCTAAATGTAAGATTATTAATACGAGATAGTACTATAAAGTGACATTTCTGATTGAAATAGCATCTTTCTTCAATTTTATTGTCAAAAATGTCTCTCCTAAACATTTTTCTCTTCTTTTGCTTCACCAGATTTGCTTATCTAGATAGACACACTGGAATCTGAAAAACTTGGGAAATAATCCACTTCAAAAACTTTTTTTAATGACAGCTTCTGTAACTTTTTCCCTTAGCTTTTTTTTTTCCCCTGACAAATAAACACAACCTGAATAATGACCTAAAAATACCTGTAGTGGTGAAATAGATTGTGAGGTTATTTAACTGATACTATTAATTCTATTAATCAAACAAAGATCTCATTTTTCCTGAGGCAAAATAATACCAAAACTGGAACACATATATGAAGGTACATGGCTGTCTGTGTACGCACAGAGATATACAGTGCTGAGCTTTAAAACTGTGAGATTTGTCTTTTAAATTTTTACAGTTTTATGTTTTCCTTTTTCTCCACACCCAAGAAGAAAAATATGCTTATTAATTTCTGTTATGGAAAGCAGAGATTTTATGTTAAAAAAAAATGGTCAGAAATGAAACGGAGAAAACAGAAGTAAAAAAAAAAAAAAAATGATGAAGTAGGCAATAAATGAATGGCAGCTGCCAGTGCTGTTGAAACTGTAAATGTGATCAAAAAGCGAAAAGATAGAAAAGCCTTGACAAAAGATCACTTTTCCTGTGCAAAGGAATTTGTTCTTTTAATTATGTCGCAGTTACATTTCGCACTCACGACACAAGCCAGTGTGGCAGCACTGGAAAACAAAGACTTCATTTTAGCGATACATGGTTCTGGGTCGTGGTCTTCTTTAGTCTCCTGGTTGTTTTGGAAAACAGAAAAGACCTTCTTGTCACAGCACCTGAGGGGGAAAAATGGTGTTGAGGTGAAAAAGTCCTTTTTTCCTTGAAAGAAGTGTTCCTCCCCTGCTTTGGCAGCTTTCCCTTGTAGCTGCTGGCTTGAAGAGAAGAGGATTAGCTGATGTGAACTTCCACATCCACCCATTAAGTTCTCCTTGCTGAGAAAATGGACGAGAACATGGTGGTTGTAAGTCACAATTATCCTTTGTATTTTTTAGTATGAACAGCGCTGGGACAGAGCACCTCTGTCTGGATGCTTCCTCAGCATCAATCCTGCTCTGAGCACAATGAGCTGCAGCAAAACAGCACTTTTAACACTTTTGTTCATCAGTGCTGAGAAGTTCAGCAGCTGTGGTGAAATATAAAACACAAAACTCCTCTTTGTCAGCATTGCCTGCTTTTCCTACATTGACGGAATAAGCATAGAATAGTAATCACTGTATGTATATAATATTTATATTTTTGTCACTTAAAGATGCCCACAACCTATATTAACACTCAAAATGCCATGGGTTTTTTAGAATCATATGACCTGTTTACAATCTGTGAGTTGTGGGTGGTTTCTGGTTGCCTGTGTCAGATATAGAGTAATTTCCTACTTACATTTCACAATGTTGTTCTCTCTTATGTGCTGATTCCTGGTCACCTACTGCTGCTGACAGCTGAGGTTTTGGGAGAAACACAACAAATGCAGGAAAAAAGTGGTCCCAAAGTCAGCACGGGGATAACAGTGATGACAAATAATTGCGTGACTGAAGGAGGGCAGTGAAGATGGTGCAGGGCCCTGAGGGGAAGTGTGTGAGGGAACTGAGGGTATTTGGCACGTTCAGATGGAAAAGATATGGAGAGAAGACCTCACTGCGATCTCCAACACCCTCATGAGGGGCAGCAGAGGGGCAGGCACTGATCTCTTCACTTTCATCAGCACTGTCAGGGCCAGGAGGACCCACACGAAGCTCAGTAAGGGGAGGCTTAGGATGCATATCAGGAGAAGGTTTTCCACCCAGAGGGTGGCCCGAGCACTGTGTCCCAGGACAGCGGGCACAGCGCCAAGGCTGGCAGAGCTCGGGAAGCGCTCTGACAACNGAAGGGCCGGCGCCGCTCCTTCCTCCCTTACTGAAGATGGCGGGCTCGGCGCATGCTCAGAGCGGGCCGTGAGGGTGCGGAGGGGCCGGGCGGGCGGCGCGGCCATGGGCGAGACGGAGCGGCTGCACTATGTGTACAGCTGCGACCTGGACATCAACGTGCAGCTCAAGATGTGAGTCCGGGACTGATCGAGTGGCCGCCGCCGTGCCCGGGGGAGGGGGGCTGTGCGGAGGCCGGGCCGCTGGTGGAGAAGCCCGGCGGTGCCCGGGGCCGGGCGGGGCGCGCTCGGCCCCGCGTCCCTCAGAGCTGCGGGAGCCGCCGGGGAGGGGACGGGGCTGGGCTGGGCCCTAAGCTCGGGTGCTCTGAGGTAAACGCGGGTTGTCACCGCGGTCTGGTGACTTTGCACTTGCTGGTGTCCTGGAATCGCAGAGTGGTTTGGGGCGGGAGGGACCTTAAAGATTATCCAGTCCCACCCCCTGCCGTGGGCAGGGATACCTTCCACTAGCCCAGGTTGATCCAAGCCCCGTCCAGCCTGGCCTTGGACACTCCCAGGGATGGGGCAGCCACAGCTTCTCTGGGCAGCCGGTGCTAGGGCCTGCCCACCCTCACAGGGAGGAATTTTTTTCCTAATGCTTAATTTAAACCCCCCTCTCTCAGTTTGAAACCATCCCCCCTTGTCCTGTCACTCCAGGCCCTCCTACATAACCCTGCCCTGTGTTTCCTGTAAGTTCCCTTTAGTTGCTGGAAGGCCACCACTTTGTTACAGCTCCCTCCTCGGTATTAGGGCAAGCAGAGAAGCTTTTGACACTCCTCCTGTTTGTTTCCACGCTCCTGTGAAAGCAAGGAAACGAATCTTAGCCACGTTTCTTACTGAAAGGTCCAAGTGCTGCAGCACCTAAGTGTGTTCCTGACTGGGCACGTGGAAGTGCTCCTGCTGAAGCTCAGTGGTGTATTTGCCATGTTTTAAGTCACTGCTGTGCATCACTGCAATGGGATGTTTACATTTGTGTAAGAGGGGTGTGGCTGGCTCTAAAATGAAGTATACCTAATAGTAGTGCATTAAAGTACATTGCACTTTCCTGTCAAACTAACTTGGAGAAGATTCCTATGAGTCATTTAACTTTTGAACAGGTGATAGTAGTGGGAGATGCCCCTGCTCATGGCACGGGTTTGGAACTAGTTGATCTTTTAAGTTCCTTTCCAACCCAAACCAGTTTGTAATACTGGGAGTAAGATTCCTGTGTCCTCTTGCAACTTCATTCCCCCAAACAAAATTAATTAGCATTTTTTGTTTTACTGCATTGGACTGTATGTCATCCTGGAATGAGCAATGTTAGTTTCTTGCAAGTAACTTGTTCATCTACTTTGAAGTGTTTTTGAGGTAGATAGATTTCTCTTTTTTGGAAAATTGATCTTAAATGTTTTCTTGTCACCAGCACCACAATGCCTTTTTTATTTTAACATGTGTGGTGACTATCAGATGTTTAATTGCTTGATTGTTTTCACTGTGGTCTAGCGGAGGCCTAAGAAATTCCATCTTAACAGTAACATTGCACAAATTGTTGCAAGGCTTTAACCAAGTTTTATTTGGACAGTCTGCTTAATTGAACTTGGATTTGTTGTTTATTTGAGAGATGACTGACATGCAAAGCCAGTCATACATTTCATAAATCTTAAGATTTACTTACTGTGGTTGTTTTGTGTTCTGTTTTATTTTTTCCAAAGTGTATTTGGAGCACATATGATCTGATGTTTGTTTTGTTGATAATAACAACATAAGTCATCTTGTTGTTGCCCTACTTAAGGTTCCTAATTTGATGCTCTCTGAGAATCTACAGGTTGTACTAGAAGAAATTATCTCCATTGAAGAGTCATACAAGTAATTCTCGCCTTCTCTGCTTTTCCTCCCCACCTTTAAGTCAGGATAGAACACATTCTGTATTCATCATTTTGTATCCTGAGTTCCTCTCTGGTATTTACATTTCACTACCAGCAAGTTAAGGCAAAGTGAGAATAGCCTTGTTACTGTGTAATCTACATATAAGCTATGGAAATACAATAAGATTTCTACTACATATTAAACAAATTCTGTTTTTTTCTATGTTTTCTCTCATTTTTTTCTCCTCTTTCCCCCCCTAACAGAGGAAGTCTGGAAGGGAAAAGAGAACAGAAGAGTTACAAAGCTCTCTTAGAAGATCCATTGCTGAAGTTCTCAGGACTGTATCAAGAGACCTGCTCTGACTTGTATGTAACTTGTCAGGTGTTTGCAGAGGGGAAGCCTCTTGCCCTTCCGGTCAGAACTTCCTACAAGGCTTTTAGCACTAGATGGAAGTAAGTGACCTACCTCTTATTTCATATTCCTCTTAGTTGCTGGGGCGTGAAGTTATATGGATATATATATGTATATATATGATGTTTATTTCAGTCAGAACGATTTTTCAGTTGTCTTCCTCAAATGACTTATGTTTCTTCAAGTGTGTGTATTGATCAGTGTTACTCTGACAGCACAAAAGCAATTGTTTCAGTAAGTGATAAAATTGTTACTTTTGTGTTTGGGTATGTTTTACTGCTTAAATAACTCCTGAGGCCTGGACTAGCACATTTTCATACTCTTTGCGGACAGCTTTGTCACTTAGTGATCAAGCCACAGTATTTTTCTTTTGGTCTCCAGCCTTTTAGTCATGCTCAAGACAAGTATTTGAATGGTTAAAGTTTGCAGGAAGATAGTTCCTCTGCCCTTACAAATTCATATTCTGAGGAGAATCTGGGTTGCATAAACTAGCACAGAATAACTTGAATTGTAAAGCTTTATGACTAATAAAAAGTGTTTCTCTGCAGCTGGAATGAGTGGCTGAAACTACCTGTCAAGTATCCAGACTTGCCTCGCAATGCACAGGTGGCTCTGACCATCTGGGATGTGTATGGACCTGGTAAAGCCGTTCCTGTGGGAGGAACAACGGTCTCGCTCTTTGGGAAATATGGGTATACTGCTTTTTATTCTGTAGGGCACTTTTGAAGCTCACTTTTGAGTAGTAAGATAGCAGTGGTTTTGAGAGATACACTTTTAAATCTTTTCTAAACCAGATTAGCAATTCCATGTTTGAAAAATCCGATACATAAATTATTTACTCTGTTTCTTCCTGACTGTAATTTTCGTATGTGCTACAGTGTTGCATAAAAGAAGTCATCTCCTGTATAACACCAACATTCAGGCTTTTTTATAAGGTCTGCAAGCTTGGATTTTAAGGTAGCAAATACTGAAATTGCTTCATATCTATACTTTTGGAACGCATGGATGCCAGTGCTGATTACTTTAAATAATTGATTCAATTGTCTTGCAATTAAATGCAGTGTTGTTTATAGAGAATAAAGTGTCACTCAGTAAATCAGGAGTTTTTAAAGTTAATAGTCTGTGATCCAATAGAGAATGTAAATTTGTGGATGATAAAACTAAGCTGGGAAGGATTACAATTGTGCTGGAAGAGGAACAGTACATCAAAAGAATCTTGCCTAAGTTCAGAGGAAACTGAAAAAGCAGAATGTGTTTGTTTAAGGAAAATTATGAGGCACTGGTACTTTTTGCAATTAATTGTTGTCAGATAAAGAGCAACTGCCCAGGGAAACAGAGGAAAAGACTTGTGATTTAGAGTGAATGCTGAGTTTTGGATGGTTCAGCATTGCAGTGTTCATGTAAAATGAGACATGAACAGTTTAGAAGTATGTGCAGCAAGGATACTGTTGTATTCATCTTCTCACTCATCCACACAGCTGGGATATATTCTATTCAATGTCCTTATCATTGAGTATTATCAAATAGGTATGAGGGAGGAGGTGTAAAGGCTTGTGACACCGAAAAAAAGACTAGAAACACTTTTCTAGTATGTCTAGGGTTGGAAAATGGGGAAAAATAACCTGTTTTGTCTTGACAGTGGGTAAGAAGTAATAAACTGAAGTTAAACTGAATTGTAAGAAAAGTTCAGATTTTCATTAGGAAAGCTGTTCTAATGATGCTTGCATGTAGAAAGTCACTGTAGAGAAAAAGAGGTGGTATCTCTCGTTGAGGATACTGATTTGACGGAAGAGATTGACGTTGTCTTAGGGTAGAAAATTGAACTGTATTGATTGGGCTGTGTCCCAAAGACTGCTGGTAGTTGTTAAAGCATTAGAGCACAGCACGTGGAAAAAGATAAAAGTAAAGGTAATTCATAAATCTTATTTTCAGTATGTGGGACCTGGAGGAAATAAATGGAGAGAAAGCAACAGGAAATGTTTGAATTTTTTAGTTTGTAAATGGAAACCCTTGCAGTTGTATTCCATGAAGTGATGTGTAAATTCAAGGTCAGACGGTCCCTCTAATTGTTACTCTCATTTTTAATGGTTGACTTTTTAAGATATTCCTTTCAGCTGTATTTCCTTGAAATTTTTAGAGTTAAGTGATAGCTCTGGCAAAGGTAATGCACTTGATTTCTTGGAGCATCTTTTACTGGTGGATCAGCACAAATATGCAAGGGAAGCAGAGTTTTGCACAGAACAGATGTGGTTGGTTACCCTGCAGAGATCTGTTCACTGCACACTTTCAATTACCAATTCAATTTCAAGCATAGGTGGAGAAAATGGTGTGTGGTGTTTTTTTCTTGGTGTAGCTTTTTTTTATTTGGCAGCTCAGAAGGTTGTTCTCTATCAGTTGACCTTCAAATGAAACTTAAGCAGCTTTTTAGTTGATTTTTTTTTCAGATTGGCAGACCTCATATTGCTATTATAATTTGCAAATCAAGACAAATACTTCTGCTTCGTTACAAATAACGAAACAATGAAGGTTGAGCTCTGTCCTCAGTTTGTGATTGTACCACCCCACTGACTTTGGGAATTACCCATTTTTCTTCCACTCACCAAATAAGTTATCTCAGACTTAGTATTTCTTCTAAACTCTGCATGTCAGTAAAATGAAGGCCATAGGGGACACAATGTGCAAGGCACTTTTGCAGTAGAGTTAAATTACAAAATTTTGCAGTTTTGGCGAAGGAAGCTGCTTCATTTTCTTGCAACTGCTACTGTACTTTGATTCCTGACAGCTGTATTACTTTGAATCTACTGAAGTGATTCTGCATTTTTCCCTGCAGTATGTTTAGACAAGGAATGCATGACTTGAAAGTCTGGCCCAACGTAGAAGCTGATGGCTCAGAGCCCACCAAAACTCCTGGGAGAACCAGCAGCACAGTCTCTGAAGATCAAATGAGCCGCTTGGCAAAGGTAATGGAATAGCAAGTAACCTCTAAAATGTATGTGACAAGCTTGCACTTCCCTGGAGTGAAATGAAGACAGGCTGCCCGTTCTGTTTTTTCATATTAAAGCTCCCTTCCTTTGGTTGGTTAGGTTTTTCACAGGATTTATAGAAAGGAGTAACTCGATTATGCTCTTTTGCTTGTCAAGTGTTTTTTAAAATGGGATGTATGTACCTTCTAATACACAGAGCATTCTGTTGCAACAACTTAACATCCAAATTCTTTGTAAAGAATGAAAATGTCAGTGTGCCTGGAAGGTGCTTGAAACCAAAATTCCATCAGATTTAGTAAGAGCATCTCCTAATAGTAACTTTGGAGGCCAATCTAACTTCTTTCAGAAGCAATTCTTTAAGGATGCCCAGTGTAGTGTTCATCTGTATGTATGACAAACTTCTGCACTAGAAAGAACTTGAATAGGACTGCAAAAATCCATTAATTTTAGTTCATGAATATGTATTTACATTAGTATTTTCTGCTCCAAGCTTTTCATGACAGAGTATATTCTTGCCATCTAAACTACTTCGGGAATTGATCAGAAAATTTTAGTTATTGAACTGTTTTACTAGCTGATCTTTGATTATTCAGGTAAGCTTACTCCAAGCTTTGCAAAGCTCTCATCTTTCTTCTTAGTCTTGGTCTCCTAGTTTTCAGCCTCACCTTTGTACAACCTCTAGTGATAATAGGTCCAGTGCCATAAATAAATCCGTTTTCTCATCTGGACATTTATCAAAGCAATAAACTAACTTCCATTTAGGGTCTGTCTTTTATTAGTCTAGTTCACATAGAATTTATAGTGGAAAGCTCATTAAAGCCAGTGGTGCCCCATTTCTTGATCGTAGTATAAATCCCCTCTGGCCTACGGAATCTCTGTAGACAGGGATATCAAGGCTTGTTTATGGTTCGTCAGATGGTTACATAATGTATTCACAGGGTTTCTGAGAAGGGACTTTAGAGTGTAGGCCATTCCTTTCATGTTAGTTCTGTTGGGCAAATATTAGCACTTTCTTATTTATACTCTCTAGCTCAAGAAGCACAAATAACATAGACTATTTCAGTCTTAAAATAGCTGGTTCTTTTGTAGCCTGTTCTTTCGGCATTTTCTCAAAGCCTCTGAGGAGTAGGAACGAAATCTTTCGCATCCCATTTGAGGGTTGTAGTCAATGGCTAATAAAAAGCTGATAACATCACTGCCCCCATTCTTTTCTTCTGAAAACTGTGTTGAGAGATGCCGATTTCTGAAAGCTGAATGTTTACACTGATACTTCGTTGTGGTCCTTTATAAAAGCATTTAACCAAATGATGAGGGCTTCTGCTGTGGTGTGTCTGTGGAAGCATTCATTTGCACAGCTGTTTACGCAGCAGAGGAGATCTTGTCATGTCATTCCTACATAGCCATTGTTTGAGCACAGTCTGCTTCAGTTTTTCAGTTGCTCATGAGTTGCTGAATGCCTGTTCGTGCTACTCTCTATGAAGGTATATTTAAATGCAGGTAAGAGGATAACAAGTTACTTCTGAGAAGAGCATGCTGAAGGATCTTTTCTCCATCTAGAAGATAGGTTTTTATTCTAGACATGCTTCTGAGTTTATGTTTGTATGTGGTATTTATTATTAGAGGGAATTTCTATAAAATCAGTGACTGGCTGGTGAAGAAATTGCATTCTTTTACTGTCAATAATGGATACTGTGGCAAGTCTCTCCTTTCAAGTTGAGGTACCACAGGGTTATACTCTTACAAAACACATGAATGTTGCTAGTAAAATGTTGCTACTGATGAAAAAGCCATGTCTGCATCCTGAAGGCATTGTGAATGCAGATTTTTTGTGTATTGAGGAATATTAATGGAAAGAGTGTGGAATACCTTATCATGCTCACGTATTAGTGACATTAAGATATTTCTCCCATAAGTGGTGTGTTAATTTATTCTACTTAAACTGAAAGTACTCTTAAGTTCTTTTTGATCCATTCATTTCCCTCACACCTTCTGCTGGCTGAATGAAATTAGATAATAATAATGTTGAGATACTATCTAAAGGGATGCCTCTTACTTAGTAGCAGATGATGAATATTTCTTTCCCTGAAGGGAATGCACTAGCTTCTCTCGTATTTTAAGCTTTAAATATTAATCCAAGAGAAGAGTTCTTCATGTGTACATATATGCTTACAGATCTTCTGAGTCTTGTATTAGCAAGCCTAATTTATTGCTAACTTTTCTTCTCTATAAAGGAGGCTTAGAGGTTTAAGATTTTAAAAATTTTCTTCTAGCACATACAAAATTACCTTTTTTTTCCTTTATTCTCTAGCACAGGGAACAAAAAAATGAACCAAGAATTTGTGAACAAGTTACCTGAATAAGCTTTTTTTCCCCCCAAGACTTTGATAAACGCTATCCTCAATCTGTGTGCCAGTACTAGATGTTAATATATGGTATTCTGAATGGTCTGATGCTTTGGTTTAAGGTAGGGCTTAGAGGGGCTACCTTGAAAAAGTAAGAAAGAAAAATACTTGTGTTAGATAAAAAAAATCAGTAGGGAGTAACTTAAAAGTGGGTAAAATGGTGGACACGTAAGGGTAAGGAGTTTCTTTATTGCTGAGAGTAAGACTGTTCTGTGAACTATGTAGGACATTTGTGAATGGCTTGATGACATCCAGCCTGCCTGAAACAGCATTTTTGATTATAACTGGTGTGCTTGCTGCTGGGTCTCTGCTTTTGAAGTGTGTGTGAAGCTGCATATGAGGCAAAGGCCAAGTCTTGTATTATCCTTTTAATACAGTACTGCCACATTCTGAGTCTGTGATATTGCTGAGGTGGAATTTGATGAACTGGCTGCACAATATAGCCTGAGATCGCAAAAAAAATTGTTGCTGTGCTGTGCTCCTGTTTACAGGGTTGCTGCTAAGCTGAAAGAACCCAGAGACTGAATTCTTGTGCTTTGTTTACGTCCCACATCCCAAAGCGATATTAAGGATTAGACTTGGCCATGTTCCCTGACTCTTCCTTCCTTTTCTTTTATCCTCTTGCATCGAAATGTAACTCTTTGTATCAAGCTGTGCTGTGGTTGAGAGTCCAAAGAAATGTTAGGTGAATCAGCTGCTGTAAGCGAACAATCTCATAGTTGTTGTGGGATTGTGTTTTTGTGTTTCATAGAACAAGTACAGAAGAAAGGGCATCAGATGCTCATGGCTAGTTTACTATTTAGTACCTCTTGAAGTGGCCAGTCCCTAGGAAATCTGCAAACCACTTAAAAAAAAATTAAAAAAGACGGGATTTTTCTCCCAGCTGAATAGCTTTTGGGCTGCTTTTTTATTGTGGCTACTTTTGATTAGTGCCTAAATGATCTGCCTTAAAATTTAATTCAGATCTTGAGAGGGTGCAGAGGCCATGGTGTGGGCTGCAGTGTTTTCTTTCTCTCTGATGTAAACTGTTTCTAAGAAAACTAAATTATTTGGGAGCTGCATTTTCTGCTTAGATGTGGGAACCAGTATCCAAAGTGTTGCTAGACCATAATACCAAATTTGAACTTTGGGGAGCTGAATAAGAGAAAACAAAACCCAAAGAACTTGTTTTAAATAGCAAGATGTCACTGTGGAAAGTGACCAAGCGAGCTGGTCTGTTGTTGGGTGTGAAGGGGCAGTTGATGGATCTATTGAAAGACAAGGATAAATTCTTACCAAGTGATCTTTGACCAGTGAGTTCCACTGATAAAAAAACAGTTGCAGGAAGACTACACAACACTGATATTTCATTTCATTGATGGTTTTAATGGCTCCTTACAGTCTTTTGGGGGCCAGACATTTATTGTCCTGTACTATCAGCATTGGTTCTAGGAGACGTAAAAAGCTGTTTGTGTTTCTGAAGCTTGACTTCTTGTCAGTTTGTCATGTTCCATCAGGAACCTGTACCTGGATGTGAGCCTGATGCTGTTTTCAGAGTGTATAAGGATGAGGTTTGTATTTTGCCCATGTCATCCTTGCTGTGCAGTAATACTTGTGCCCATACTGCCAAGACTTCAATTTAGCGGTAATTTGAATGAGAATGATGAAGCAGTACTGCTGGTGCAAACTCTTTACGTGTATTCACAGAGATTTTTATTTTTGTTGTATCTGTAGTGTTGTATGGAAGGTCTAGTGCAGGTATCTGACAGACTGTGCAACCTGGACTTCTCCCACTGTATTCCAGGTCTTAATCTTCTGTGACTTGTTTTGCTCCTTGTTGGGTGGATTGGCCACTGAACAAAGCTAATGAAATAGTAGCTGTAACCTTTCCCTTAATGAGAATTTTGAGACATTTCCTAGACAGATGGTGATTTCTTTAAAACATGAGGAAGCTTTGTGTCTTCTAGTCTCTCTGCATCTCCTCTTACATACCACAGAGAATTACTTTGGTGACTTTAGGTATCACTTGTGATTTCTTAGGAGCTGAAAAAGATGATCTTATTCATATTTGTGTGGTCTGCTGCTCAGTGTTTTATAACCAATTATGTGTTACTGCATCTGAAACTACAGGTAGTATGTTCACATCTTATTTTATCTTCCACTCCTAAGTCGTCCTTCAAACAACTCAACATCCTTGCTAGTACTACAGCAGTTTGTAGATGTAGGAGCAAAACTTGAACTAGGTGACTAAAACAGAAGAACCTGTCTATGACTTGCTCTAAGTTTTCAGTTGGCCCTTTGTGATCCCAATCTGGAAGCTTGTTTAAGTAAGGCTGACAAGGCCAGAATTAATCAATATAAATAATTTTTGAAATATCTTATTTTTGTTTGACTTGGTAAGTTTTACTGTATGAAATACAGTAACACAAAAAATGGAATGTCTTTCTTATGTGAATTTACTTAGAAAATAAGTTCCAGGTTTTGATGTGTTAAAAATGCAAAGATGATATGCTTGGATAATGGTCTTTGCTTTGATTGGTATTTTATATATTAGAACTATTTTTATGGCATGGCTTAGCTGTTTTCAAGAATTTACTATATGCACACTGTACAAGGTGGTTCTTATTTTTTTCCAGTTTCTTTATTCCCCAATTTTCATATTGGTGTCTCTGTTACGTTATAACTTTAGTATTCTTTTTCTTGCTCTGAGCAATTTAAACATTATCATTGTGTTTTTTTCATGCAGCTCACCAAGTCTCATCGGCAAGGCCACATGGTGAAAGTGGACTGGCTGGACAGACTGACCTTTAGAGAAATAGAAATGATCAATGAGGTAGGTCATTGAACATCACATCTGTAATTTTGAGGGGTTTTATCTTGCTAATATGGAACCTTCGGTTGCTTAGGAGACTGACTCTCAAGCACTTGTCTTATTTTTCTTCAACTGCAGGTGTATATGATAAAAGGAAAATAATTCTTTAAGCTTCCAAAGATGATTTTACTTTAGCAATAATGAGAATAATCAAATAGTTTGGGTTGAGAGGGATATTTAAAAGTCATCTAGTCCATNTGGCCTCCTCTGAACTCACTCCAATGGGTCCACATCTCTTGTGTAGATGTCACAGAGCTGGAGCAGCACTCCAGGTGGGGTCTCTCCAGAGCAGAGGGGCAGAATTCCCCCCTCGCCTTCTGCCCACACTGCTCTGGGTGCAGCCCAGCACACAGTTGATTCCTGAGCAGCTACGGCATGGTANTGAGCAGGGACATTTTCAACTAAACCAGGTTATTCTTGGCCCTGTCCAGACTGGCCTCAAATGTTTCCAGGGATGAGGTTTCTATCATCTCTCTGAGCAACCCGTGCTAGTGTCTCACCACTCTCAAAGTAAAGAACTTGGCTTAATATCCAGCCTAACCATACCCTCTGTCAGTGTGAAGCCATTTCCCCTTGTCCTGTCTCTTCATCCTTTGTCCAAAGTCCCTCTCCAGCTCTCTTGGAGCACCTTTAGGCTCTGGAAGGGGCTCTGAGGTCTTTGTGGATCCTTCTTCAGGCTGAACAGGCCCAACTATCAGCCTGTCTCCATAGCAGAGGTGCTCCAGCACTCACAGCGCTTTAGTGGCCTCCTCTGAACTCACTCCAATGGGTCCACATCTCTTGTGTAGATGTCACAGAGCTGGAGCAGCACTCCAGGTGGGGTCTCTCCAGAGCAGAGGGGCAGAATTCCCCCCTCGCCTTCTGCCCACACTGCTCTGGGTGCAGCCCAGCACACAGTTGATTCCTGAGCAGCTACGGCATGGTACAAGGTCATGTCCAGCTTTTCATCCACCAGAAGAGGCAGCTGTCTTACATGTTTTCAACTTCAAGTGAACTTGATCACAGAAGACAGACTTTATTAATAATTTGGAACAGCTTGGAGCAAGCACTGTTGGGCATGACTAACTTAGCTCTATGATTTAGGTTGTGATGGGAAGCTTTTTAGACATACGGTCTGTTCCTTGACTTTAGACTTGTCCAACTCTTTTTTTTTGGGGGTTTTTGGGTATTGAAAAAAGAACATCTGTAAGATTTGAATGAATATTTTAAAAACCATAATCTAGTAGTTAAATACCTGAATGAATTTTTAACCCTCATTGAGTAAAACCACCTTCAAACTGTTTAACTTGTTTCATTCTTCTTACACCACAGATCTCTTGCTTCCTGCTTTGTTCTCTCAGGTTTCTGTTGTTTGATTTATAACTAGACCTTTGAGAGTCAGATTTTATTTTTGACTGAAATTTGGGTTTTTATAAGCCCTTGTGAATATTTTAGTGTTTTTCTTTTTAGAAATAAGCCTATCTTCTTTTTTATCCCTCTTTAACTTTTTTATTTTCCCTTCTTCATGTACTGTAAAAGTACAGAAAAATAAAAATTCCTAATTCCTAGAGCTGTCCTTTAAATAGAGAACCACTTTGCCTGTGCTGGAAAGTCAACCATTATTAATATGTTAAATGAAGTGAAATTGCTTACTGTTGAAAGGGATGTGTGGGGCTTTTTTTATTAAATGTACGTTCCTGGTGGTGATGATGTATAATAACTTCTTTCTTGTTTTCCACCTGGATTTTAAAATTCTAAGCACTTTTTGGATCTAAAGCATCTAAAAAATGCATACATGAGCAAATCATCCTCTGAAAGGGCATGAGCTGGAAATCAAATCTTGTAGTCCAAGCTCATTTGGCCTCTTTTATGGTGTTGTCTAAAAAAGTGATTTTTTTTCATATCTGTTATTTTTTGTGTTTGACATGCATGATTGTATGTAATGGTGTAGAAAAATAAAGCAAACACCAACAGCCCAGTGGGCATTTGGTTATTCTTTTTTGCATTTTTCCATACCTTTAGCTCACAGTTGGAAGCTGCTGATGAAAACAGGTTTTTATCTGTTACATGTGGATGTTTATCATGAACTGGGAATGCGAGGTAGTTAGAATGTCAGGAAGGAGGTGATACGGTCTCAAGAAGTGCTGTGAAATGATTAACTGAATAATTGCTACAGCAACTGATAACCTAATTAATCAGTTACAGCATAAAGGAAGTAGGGTAATTCCTGTCCTGAGAATGCTGAAGATTGATGCCCTGCAATAAATGATACACATCTGTGGTGGTTCTTTTCTCAGAGGGAAAAGCGAAGTTCCAATTTTATGTACCTGATGATTGAATTCCGCTGCGTCAAGTGTGATGATAAAGAATATGGAATAGTTTACTACGAAAAGGTATGTGCCTTGCAGGCTTTATGGTTGTCTTTAAAACGCAACATATGCACCTAAAATAGATGGGGTTTTTCTGCTGAGGTGAAATATTCTGCTGCAGGATAGCAGCAGACAGCTGTCAGTGCCAACTGTTTATGTACATGCAAATCAAATAGTATAAATGCAGCAAGATTGCAGAAGTCAGTCGTTCATGTAATAGAGTTCAAGATTACAGAATTTAACAAGTGTGAGTGATTAAAAGCTTTCTGATTTATAGTTCTTTCAGTCACCCACCAGCACTTTCAGAGTAGTTGTATGTAAAATTATGACTTAGATCAGGAAGAAACCTACCTGTATTGAGTGGTAACTTTGTAAAAGATGAGTTATTAAAATTTTGCACAGGAGCTCTGCTCATGAATATTTTCTGTAAAAACGAACAAGTACAGAAGCTTAGTCTTTCCATGCCGAAAATGCTATGGAAATAATTGAGTAAAACGCTTCTGCATTGTAACGTTTTGCATCTTGCTGTTTATGAAAGAGATCTCCAGAGCAGTGCCTTCAGTGTTTTCCTTGAGATAAAATTTAATGGGATGAAGGATGAACAGTGAGCTTAACAGACATCAGTGTGGCATTGCAAGGCATTATCAGTACTTTTATGGACCTGTGTATTGTGGAAAGAGACCCACTCAGATAGAAAAAAACAGTATAGCTATAACCTGTTTTCAAAGAAAAATGCCTCTTTCAGCGTGTTTAGATTTGTAAGAAGTGACAAAGTTACAGAATATTGCAGCTTTCTGGGAAAGAGAAGGTAGAAACAGAGGCTGGAGTTGTTTTAAGATCAAGAGCACTAAGTTTAAGGAACATTTTAAATAGTCTGTAATTCAATACACAAAAATATTAATAAAATGGGAAATGGATTGCAAGTAGTTCTGTGTAGGTGACAACATTAATGTGGACTGAAGAACAGTGATCTAACAAAATTCTTGAAGAAGGTAGTGAAAAATACAGTAATAAATGGCAAAAAGCAGGATTCAAAAAAAATTTGCAAAGACAGAATGTGTTTCAACTGTATGATCTGTTGCAAGTTAAAGCTTGGGGTTTTTTGACTTCTGGGGATGTTCGCCAGTGGTACTGTTGTTGGGGTGGGTTNCTTTTTGTTTTCTTCTAGTTTAGTTTCTTGGTGAATTTTGGTAATTTTAGTGAAACTGTTCATTAGGCAGTTGTCTGGATTAACTCTTTAGCATTTCTTTTTGTGGACTGTAGTTGACAGACTTTTCCCCATGTTTCAAAATCTTTTTTGCCTGTAGAATTCTTTGTGCTTCTGTAAACTCATCATAGAACCAGCAATTGTAGAGGACTGTGTTGTTACAAATCACAATGAAACCTACAATGTGTAAGATTCCCCCATGAGACAAAATAAAGTTATTTACTTCTGTGGAAGTCAAGGAAATATTTGTTTGGAAAGCATAATGATGAAAATATTGAAATGCTTTACTAACAGCTTTTTACTTGAGAATGTGCTCTACCTTTCTCAGGTGCAAACAGGTCATCATGGCTGCTGTGTGGTTTGGTATCTTCTTGGCTCTTTTCATAAATAAACATGACATTCCTAAAAATTACTTCTCTCCCTTGCCTCCAGCAACCTGCCATTATAGATGAATTATTCCTGATTTACACACATGACTTTTTCCTTTATTTTTCATCATTGTAGTTGTGCAGATGTGCAAGATGTAGGAAGGAAGATTCAGACTTTGAGCATGCATCTTTCTTTTAACAGATGTTTCTGAAGCATATTAAAAGTGCATGGAACAGAGTCACTGTGAATTGGCTGCTCTTGCAGAAATAAAGTAATTGAATGTGTAATAGTACGTATTAGAGCTCTAACCAACTGCAGTTTGAGGGATTTGTTGTTATGAAGTAGCTTTTCAGCAAGTTCTTGACCCTTTCCTGACAGCAGTAGGAAATGGTACATAAATTAGTGCCTGTTTTCTCAGTTTTGTCAGGCTTCCAATTACAGCCTGCAGTATATGTATCGGGCATCACCAATCCAGTGCACTGAGCATAATGAAAGTAGGTTCTGTTGTCACCTGCCTGTGACCGATAGTCGAAGTGGAGATTACTTGTCACAGTTTTGTTGATGTATTTGTTTTCAAGTGTTTAGGAAGAACTAGCCTGTTAAACAGTGGCTGATAGAATTTGAGATTCTTTGACTCGACATTCAATTACAATGAAGTGAAGTGGCAGTGTCTCTTTCCATGTTCTCTGTTGACTTCATTTTAATACAGCATTCAAGATGAGAGGGATAGAGTCTGCTGGTAATGAGAGCATCTCTTCTGATTCTCCATTTAGGCAGAAATTCAATGTGACTTACCAAGAGCGAGTAACACCAGCATTTATCATTCATGTGTCTTTCCACAGGTTTCAGGTGAAACTTGTGTTTGAATAAATGATTACACTGCTGCATCCAGTTTATTAAATACAGAAAGGTTTGATTATCAGAGACTCTTTCATGGATTTTTAAGAAAGAAAAAGTAGTGCTTGGACTGATTGTCTGTTTGCTTTTATGTGAGAGAAGTTCGATCTCATTGGTGTTACTTCAAATGATATTTTAATTAAAGAATAAGATAAATAGAATCTCCTTATTATTGGTGTTGTGTGTTTTTCAGGCAACTACAGAAGTACATTGGTGATTTGGAAAATCTTAAATTTTGTGAACTGTCTTGAATAGAACTCTAATTATATAAAGTCACACACACTGACTTTAATGTAGTGAAATTCCTCTGAAGCTCTGTAACACAGAATTTCAACACTGTGAAACAGCAGTTTCAAGCAAGTTAGTGCTGTTTAGTCTTGTTACTGCCTTTGTGTTTCCTAGTGGCAGAATAGGAGGTCATCTCAGGTTCTGGTTGTTTTGGGAAGTGATGCAGCCAAGAAGAGCAGATTCAAAGGGTGAAGAAGTTGCTGAAGGCCCAGTGTCTGCACCGTGTTCTTGTGCTCGGGACTGGTTTTCATTACGTCCCACGGGTTGGATGACTCTTGGCAGCTGGAGGATGTCAGGGATCTCTAAAACTTCCATAACATTGACCAAAGCTTACTACATGGGGATAACAGACAGACACTTCAACAGCACACACCTGACCGAATTCAAGTGGTAATTTAGGCACTGGTATGGTTTATATTTGGTTATGGTTTATAAGTTTGTATGATTAATGTTGTGGTGCTGCGTGTAATGCTCTCCCAAGTGTGGCAGGGTTAGAGCTGTGTATTAATCCAATCAAGAGGGTAGTTGAACAGTTGACATCCTTCACAAGAAAGTTAATGTAATTGTGCCTTTTTGAGGTTTTTGTGAAACAGTCTCTTGGAAAATGTTGACTCCAGACACAGTTACTTGTCCCTCAAATGCTTGGTAAAATCTGATTTCATAGCCTTTCGTTGAGGCTTTTTTCTGTAAGATGATGAAACTGGGAATAGTTTTTGTGCTGCTTGATCTAAGTGCCTAGAACTTTTCAGCTTTGCTGTGCAGCACAATCCAACTGCATTTGAGCAGTTTAAAGATCAGTCATTATAGTTATTCTTTTGACAGGTTCAAAAAAGAGATGTCAGCAATGAGGGTAATAATCATCCTTTTAACACTGGTCTTGGAAAATCCCCAGTCTTTGTTTTAGAGGGTGTTATAAACATTTGGACATGAGGCACTTGGAAGACTTTGTGCAAGTTTTTAGTTTTGTAAGTAAGCAAACTTTAGGCATTATTGCTTTTGTTATTCTCATCCTGCTGAGTTCTGAGTTGTTAATAGCTGTCATAGACTTCTGATTGTGGGGTAGGTGTTCTACTTTTACCATCTTGAAAGCATCCTTTTACAATTTCACTTAGGGAAAGATGTACTAGTATGAGTGTTATTACTGCTTATCCCTAGAGAATCCACGTGGGACATGGATATTAAAGTGCCCTAGAAGTTTGAATGCTTGTTAGTTGCTGCTGAATCCACCCACTCCTGTGTCAAGTTTCTCATACAGGTTTTTTATGTGAAGGTTTTAAACAGAGTGGAAACTTGTCAGTGGGGAATTGAAATCCTTTGTTGTTTTATAAAAGTGAAGTCAGATTGCAGTCTTATAGTTTTGAATTGGAAGATAAAGAATAAGGTGATCGAAATCAGTCTGTTGTCTCTTGTCATCATGATCTGAACATTCTGTCACATGAGATGGCACAGGTTTAGTATAATGTGAATGCTCATCTATCACTGGCTCTGGCTTAGTTCAGTCTAATGTTGCCGCAGTATTTTGTTATAACAGAAATACTTTGGAAAAACTTAATTCTATGCAGTTAGTCAAAGCTAAGTTCATTATTAGGAAGTATGCTTTAAGAGCAGAAAAACTGTAAGCAAATGTCATCTTGGTCCTCTTCAATGTTTACATGCATTCTTTTTTTTTAAAGACCGATTGGAAAAGCAATGTTCTGGGGCCATCACCAGCCACATTCTGATTATATGTTTATTTCCCTTAGGAAGGATGTCTGTGTTCTTACTGCTTTTATTTTGACTGTAAAATTGTAATTTCAGAAAGGCATAGGACACTAAGAAATGTAATACAAGTGTCTTTCTGAACGTGCATTTTAATAATAAGAGATATTTTACAGTAGTCAGTGACACAAAATTTACGTAGTTGGAGAAAAATAAAATGTTTCTCCTGCAAGGTTAATAGCAATATTAACTCCTATTTCTTGTTGGTGATGAATGATTCTTTTCTTCCCCTTGAAACAAGCCTCTCTTTTAAAAGTTACCTTTGAAAATTATAGAAGCCAAGCTATCCGAAGAGGCATATGTGATTGGAAAAAGAAAAAAAAGAAGTGCTGGGGCAGAAAGAAACCAGAGCGAGTTACCTCAAAGCTAACATTACCGAGGGAAATGTTGATGTATCAAAAAAACTATTCTGGTCTGAAATTTACAGCAAAGAAAATGAGAGCAAACTGCGTATAAATAGATCACAGCACACATTATGCTGGTGTTCTCTTGTTTTGTGTTTTACTGTTTTGAACTTTTAAATTAAATATTTGTAGCTCATGGCAATTAATTCTTAGTTACACTTCTAAGATTATAAGGCCCATAACCAAACTGCTGTAATAAACTGAGGAAGACAAACCTAGTACTGGTTTTGTTATGTGGTGGCAGGCTTTTAATTTGTTTTTCTTTTGCCTGGTTCCAACAGAAATCTTTTAGCTTCTCACTTCCTTTATTTATGCAACACAGGTTAGATCAGCTGAGGAAAGCATGTGGAACCCCTGGTAGATAGGTACATGTTTACTTTCCTAAATTTGTCTATGTTGAACTTTTTAGATTTTTTTTCTGCAACATGGTGGTTATTTCAAAGAGATTATTTGGTTTCGGTGGAAATACAGAGCCTGGTTCAGCTTCTCTCTGTGCTTCCACTGATCTGTGATGCCAGCACAGTAGCGGGTGGCCAAGCTGTATTTCCTGGGGTGAACTTTCATTTCTCTTGCCACATGGTTTATAATCTGGGAAAAAAAAAAAGGAAAATAATTTATCTTTTCTTTTTCCCCTTTATAACTGTCAAAAGTCAGTAAAGTGCAGTTGCATTTTTCTTTCACTGTATACAAGTCACAGTGCATTAATATGATATATTGGGTTTTTTTTCTGAGAACTTGAGATGTGTAATATGTCTTTAACTTTTTGTTATTCAGGACGGTGATGAGTCATCTCCAATTTTAACGAGTTCTGAGATTGTTAAGATTCCAGATCCTCAGATGTCTATGGTAAGCATGCTACATGTAATGCCCTCTGTATTACAGAGTTCTTGTTGAACTTCTCATAAATGGAGATGAAAACTTTTTAAGTATGTTAAAATTCCAGTGGAAAGATGTATTTGACCAGTTGAGAAATATCAGTGGGTTTGAATTTTATAACCATTTTTCTATTTCTGCTGCTGCTAGATTAAAATAAAAGAGTTTATTTAATGCTTATGTTCATCTGCTCCTTTCCATACCTAATGTGCTTGCTTCTGAGGTGTAGGAAAGCAGAGAAGGGGCACTGTTGGAAAAAAGAGGTCAAAGGGTGGGAATATAAGGTAAGAGGGAGCTGAAGAAAAGTAGAATTTAGAGGCTGGTGCAGTAACTATTGATCACTTCATCTTTTAAAATATTTTCTCCCTACGCTCTCTTGTATGTTGTCTTTCATGTAGACAGTGCCTAAATACAGTTCTAGAAAAGATTTCCATTATTGTGGATGCCAATTCAGTGGGACTGGTATTGGCAGCTTTGGGAACCTTAATGTAAGTGGGCTTGTACTGGCAACACTGTTTGAGCACTGTGTAATCTAACACTGCAAGAGCAAGTCTGACAATGCTGGAAACTGCCTTGGCTGCTGAAATCTTGCTGGCACTGTGGCTCCTATTGTGTCTCCTACTGTTGCTAACATGATATTAACAGTGGGACAAGTTTTTGAGATGTTTTTCTTGCATACAAAGCTTTATGCTCAAACATCATCCTAAAAAGATGTTTATGAACTGTCTAGCACGTTTGAGTGCTGTCAATCACGGATGTGTTGACTGAAATGCTTACATTTTGCAGCAATTCACTGGAAGGCAAGGTAGGGTTTGTTAACTGTGAACTGTTGTAAACTGAAACAAAACCTCAAAGTTTCCAACAACCCTTCACGTATTATTAAAGGATTTTTTTTTGTAAAACAAACAAACAAAAAAAAAAGCCAGAAGACACTGTAGTTTTAGATTTGAATTTTAAGTGCCATGCATTTTCCAAGAGACTGGTGGTGGTTGCTGGATGGTCTCGTGTCAATAGTAATTTTCTCTGACTGACCCTCTGCATTTAGGAGAACTTAGTAGAAAGCAAACATCACAAGCTTGCTCGAAGTTTAAGAAGTGGACCTTCTGATCATGACCTGAAGCCTAATGCAACTACACGAGATCAGCTTAATGTAAGTTAGTCAAATGATGGCTAAATTAAATTTTATTAGGTAGGTTTGTAATAATATATTTAATAGTATATTATTGGTAATAACATTTTATTGGTGACGATTAATTTCAGTTTATGGGGAACCATTAGCGATGAAATGTTGTTAGGGGTTTGTTACATGTGCTTAGTTAGAAGGGTTCAACTCAGGAAGGAACAGAAGGTACTTACTCATTTTTTTGTAAAACAGTTTTGGGCAGGTAAGAATGTGTATTTTGTACATACTATGTAGGTGTGAATGGTAGTCTTAAAGTAACCATGTATGTCTGCCTGCACTCTTGAGTTTAATCAAACAAGTAGCTGAGGAGCATCACCGTGATAGCATGAGAACTTTGTGTTGTTGGAAAGCCTTTTTTATCTCCTAGCTATTTTTGTGTGTTGTCAGTCTTGTGCTTTGTCACAGTGTACTCCATTAACTTTCTGCTTATTTGCCTGTTCATGTTTTTTAAACTCACTTTCTGACCATGTATCTAATAGATCATAGTGAGTTACCCACCGACAAAGCAGCTGACATATGAGGAGCAGGATTTGGTTTGGAAATTCAGATATTACCTTACTCATCAGGAGAAGGTAAGTGGAATCGTAGAATGGTTTGGGTTGGAAGGGACCTTGAAGATCATGCAGTAATTATCTGGAACTATTTGATAAGACTTCTTGGTGCAAAAGTGCATCATCTGGCAGTCATTCTGCAATATCCTGTCCTTGCAGAGATACAGAGCTTCAGTGTCTTATAAGCTAGTCAAGATTATTCTATTTTTTCTGTAATGTTACTGCTTTAAAAATTAGTGACTGTAATTTCCCCCCTTAAATCATAAGAATTGGCTGTTATTACGGTAGTCTTTCTACACTGTCGGGTTAAAATGCCAATTTTGCCAGTTTTGTCTTCAGCCAAAAAAATTATTGAAGAGGAACTTCTGCATCACTTTCATGCAAGGGGTAGCATTACCAGAGTAGGTAGCATACCACAGCAAAAACCCAAAGTAAATGAAATAACTGAATAATCCCTCATCAGTGGGCACTTTTTATGTAGTGGTAATTGTGGTAGAGCAGTAACAAGTGGCTTTACCTTTTACTTAGATAACTCAGCTGCTGCTTTTTGGGACATAGTAAAACAACTCAATTTTGTATTGTCACTTTTATCAGTAAGATCTGTGGTTAGGTAAATATAATCCAAGTCTGGTTCTCCCCAAATGTGAGACATAAATTTTTGAAATAATCTCTTTAGCCTGACTTCTTACTGACAAATTGTCCAATCTCTTCCTACACAGGCCCTGACAAAATTCTTAAAATGTGTCAACTGGGATCTACCGCAAGAGGCAAAGCAAGCCCTGGAGCTGCTGGGCAAGTGGAAGCCCATGGATGTGGAAGACTCCCTAGAACTTCTGTCATCCCACTTCACCAACCCGACAGTCCGGCGCTATGCTGTTGCCAGGCTTCAGCAGGCTGATGATGAGGTATTCATTGGTCTGTGGGTGCATGGAAAAGTCAGCTCGTTTCAGGATTTTCTGTCTCGTTGAATGCTTGAAATGTTTGCTACTTCTTTAGGTATTTAAGGGAGTAATAGTGAAGGAAAACAAAAAATAGTTACCTGTGTTGCTGTTTACTCTAAGCTCTCTGTGGAGCAAAATCTTCATATCATTAAGTGTCAGTCATTGGTAATTGTCTTAGCATCATCAGCCAGTAATAGCTGGTTTTGTCAAACAAGATAAAACAACTGTCTGTTCTCCCCAGAAACCAGTGATAAATTTTGACTGTTAACCTGCATAGAAGCGCTGTGAACTTAAATGTTTGACTAAAAGATTTTCAGCAAATCCATCTGGTAAATTGAAGCAATATATTGTCATACTCTTCTGCTAAAGAAAATGAGTAGAAAAGCATCTGTGGAAATAAGGTGTTTCTAATTGTATACTGATTAGAATATGATGAGCTGTGATTTGTGAATAGAGCCCCCATAATAAATGTAATCTGTTAATTTTTAATGATTTATATATTTTATTTTCTTCTGAGAGTAAAAAAACCAAAGCCAGCTTTGAATGTATTACTATAACTCTGGAATCATTGGCAATCAGTAGAATTTAAAATACGGAGCATAAATACATCATATTTTTTCAAGTCTGCTTCAATAGCCAAGGTCATACTGCTTTGCCTTTAAAAGTGTACCTTTTACAAAGTATTTCAAGGTAGCTAAACAGAGCAAGTTGAATAGTAGAGGCAAGTGTTCAATTTAAACAGCAAGTAATGACAATTCTGTTCTTCAGTGGAAAATAAATAAGATACAGGGTTTTTTCCTTTGCATCCCCGGCTACACAAAGGATAAAAAAAAAAAAAAGAGGAGAGAATCTCAGTTCTTGATACTGTGGCCCAGAGTTTGTTTGAATTTTCTTCTTAGGAGCCACAAACTGAAAAGGCTTTTGTGGATGCTGAAAGCAAATAGGGCAACTTAGCTAAAGAGAATTTTATAACAGTAATTGCATTGAAATATCCACTAAATATACTTACTGTCTTTGAGTAACTAAAAACAGTAGTATGATAATGCGGGATCTTTTGGGAGTCAAACTGCATCCAACACCACTTTTTCTACTGTATATTGTTAGGGAGACCTCAGTTTCCGTGTTGTTAAAATCCTTTTGATAAATCTTGTCACTGAATCTTGTTTTTCTATAGAGTTTCGAAAACATAATGGAGTTCTAGTTTGCTTTGACTCACACCCTGAATTCACTTCCTTTTTTTTTCCTCCATGAGGATTTGCTGATGTACCTGCTACAGTTAGTCCAGGCATTGAAATATGAAAACTTTGATGACATAAAGAATGGACTAGAGCCCAGCAAAAGGGACAGTCAAGGTTCCATGTCAGAAACTATGTCAACATCTGGAACTAATGCTGCAGAAATAGACAGGTAAGAAGCTTAAGACTTCTCGCAGAAAGGCAGGAACATGTAACATTCTAAGCTATCGGATTATTTCTTCATTTAGCAATCTTTGCATATTCAGCATGCTTTTTTATAATCTGAAGCAGTGACAGAGAAAGAAAACTAACTCCTGAGCATTCATAAAATGTGTTTCCTGATTACAGATAGCTTAGAGGGCAAACATTCTTAATTTTGAAGTTGTGGCCTTTGACTTTACTGCAAAAACAAAAGACAACATCTGGAGAGCAGGAAAAACACTGTCATTGCTTCCTTCTGTCCTTGCAAAAGTTAGGATATCTTCAGTGGAATTCTCTGAAGCTCCACTTCTTACTGGCATCACAGAATGTGGATCTCAAAGTCCAGTCAGTCTGAAATGAAATCTCATCCAGGTCCTGAAAAAGATGATGTAGTTAGAGACTGGGGAATCACACTTCTTTTTCCTGCAGAAATCCAAAGGAAGACTGAGATATCTAATTAATAATATATTAAGCAAAATGCTAACAAACTTGGTTAACCAAAGTCTCCTGTGAATACTTTTTATCAACTGCCAGAATTTTTAGTCTTAAGCTTCTTATCTCTTGTATCATTAGGGTGTATTTTTTTTGTGTTACAATTCTACAGTTTCTCATTGCTCTTGCTGCAAAGCTGTAGAGTGGGTGTTCTGGGATGTGTGGTGTATTTTGAGGCTGCAGTGATACTTAGACATTAGTAGAGCTATTTGATTACTCCCTTTCAGGTAAGTTTACTGTCTGAAAATTTTGCCATGCAAATACTGTGTTTGTCTACTCTGTCGTGTGTAGTTGCATTCTAGAGATGAGTGCTTGCAGGTGTTGTGTGTTAGCAGTTTCATCTTCAGCACACTAGAAAAGCTTCCCCTGAAAATGCAGATCTGTTAAATTCCTATCTATGTCTGCTCATTTTGTATGGAAGATGAAGCAAAATGCAAAGTTTGATGTAAGTGAATGTCCTTCACAGCCGTAAACTGTATAGTTATCCAGACACAGATTTTTGCTGTTTTCAGGAACTGCAGCTGTCAAAGTTGCTGTTGAGCAATTTTTTTTGACATAGGGTTGGAACGCTACCTTCAAACATACTTCTGTTCCAGTTCTCTGAATTTATATGCCGTGGGAGTGAAAATCATTGTTATTTCTGTGCATGATCCCTGGCCCCCAAGCAAGAACTTTGAATCATGCCAATTACATGCTTTCCTTTTTGTAGTTCCCAGATCATGAGTCCTATTCCACCTGTCTCCTCACCACCTCTTACTTCTAAGACAAAAGAGCTTGTGGAAAATGAAAACCTTGATGTAAGTCAGATTTACCTTGTCTTTTTGATACTGTTTTAGTGACATTGAACTGTTTTTAGCTTTTATTAGTGAATATTTTGGTCTTTCTCCTGTGTCTTGCTGGATATTTAAAGAGCCCAAAGAATATAAATGTAAACTTAATGCTGGGAAAATAGCAATAGCTTAACAGATTGTTTTTTTACCGGCCTTTATATCTCTGTCTGTTCACACTATCCAAAACTAGGAAATTGGACATTGAATTTTTCATAAAATTAACGTGCTCTTCTTTGAAGGAGAAAATGACTGCAAAGGCTATCACATACCGATCAGACGTTGACAACTGCATGTGTTCAGGGTGGTTTAAAGCAGGATTTTTTAATGGAAAACAGTTACCCAAATGTTTTAATCTCTGCAGTCTGTTCTTCCTGTAGCCATATTCCTTGACGTGTCATCTTTTTTGAACCCAAGTGAGGCACTGTTGATTTATTTCTGCAAAGGATTAGATTCAGTTTGTGGCACAATATGAGAGGAGTAATAGAAATGGGACTGGAGGGATGGAAAGATAGAAGGTATAAACAGAGGGAGTCTGGTTTTAACACAATATGCAGATTAATTGGCCTTTGAACTAAAGATCTATTTCCTCTTGCAAATCTTCCCATTATATACATAGAAAATAAGCCTCAAATTGAGCATATCAGTAAAGATACTGATATGTTGTTCTTAGTTGAAGTATTAAACCTTAAAGACGCAACTAAATGCTGTTGTAGCCTCTACAATTTTTTTCTTAAAATGTAGAACATCTTCAAGATTTTTAAATTCTCAGGTTACAAAACAGGGTAGGAAATCTCTTTTGCTGTTAAATTTTACAGGAAAGTAACATACTAGAAACCTTAAATTAAAGGGTTACTTTTGGAGAACATCAGGTACTGTTGATACGTTGGTAAATACATTACTGGAGTAGCAGACCTTCTTGTACTTCTAATGGTGTTGCTGTATTTGATGTCATATTAAAACTAATATTTAAATATTAGGTTGGGTTGGATTCTGATTTTATAAGGGAATATATCTCTCAAAATTCTGTTACGTTTATTTGCGGTTTTTTCTAACGTTAGTGTCTCTCTCAGGTGCTTATTCTTCACAACTTAATTTTGCTTTTCTTAAATCCCCTCCAGCAAGACCTTTGCACTTTCTTGATATCACGAGCATGCAAAAACTCCACGTTGGCAAACTACTTGTACTGGTATGTTAGAAATGGTTTATTTATACTGTATCAATATGTAAGTGATATCAAAGTATAATTCCCAGAAGGAAGCTTAGCAAAATGTGACCTGTCTAGAGAACTTCAGAATCTCATTTCTCTTGGAATGAAGCAGTATATTTAAAATAATATACATTTGAACGTAATAGTTATTAAAAGGAGATTTTTAAAATGCACAGATGTGCTTTGCTGTTAGACAAAGAAAGGTTATGTCTAGGGCATTAAGGGTTACAAAAAATAGCCCAGCTGCAGGCTACAAGTTGTCTTTCAAATTGTTATAGTGTTGGAGAGGAGATATTCATCTTCTGCTCTGCTTTTCTATTTGTTTTGTATTTACAGTTTTGGCTAGAACATTGAAGTTATGCACTTCAGTATTAATATATATATTCATAGTGTATTTTATGAAGGTTCATACAGCACTAATTTTTTTTTCTAATCTAGTATTTATTTGGGTTCCATTTGTGGTTATATCATGAGCACAGCCAAAATGTCATTGCAGATATGTGCTTCCTTACAGGGGAACTTCAGTTTTAAATAGGTCATCTAGACAGTTGAGAGGTAGGATTACTCAGCTAAGGATCTTGTGTCACCTCTCTGATTTAAGAATTAAATGCCTAAAATAGTTGTCTGGAAGCCTTCTGAGTAAGCATTTTGAGATAGGAATTGCCTCATTTGAAGAAAGCTGAGATGAGACGAGCTGTGCTATGTGACTCTGTACATTAATGTACATATATCTGCAAATGCACAGCAGATGCCGCTATTTACTTGTATATACATGTGTATTTTAAAAGCAAGAGCTTAGGTGCCTTTTACATGGCTAAACTCAAGTTAAACAATTCCCATTTGCATCCTCTGTTGCTACATCTAATAATTAAAAATACTAATACACATGATTCTGTGTTAATATACTAAGAACATTAATGACAGAGAAGTTATGAATAGGGAATGAAGTGTGATATGTGACGTGAACAGAGCAAACTTCTTACAAGAATCCTATGACCCGTCCTGAGACAGACTCCATTTACAAATGTAATTTCTAATTTTTATTATTTCATTATTTTTCTACTAGCTTGAATTTTAAGATATTTCAGTTCATGACTTAGGTACACTTGCAAACAGTATTAGTTCCGTTGCTGTAGCCAAAGATAGTGTTTGACTTGAGAAAAGAATGCTATTAAATTTAAATGATTAAAATAATTGCAGGATGAATTGATGCGAGTAGAAACCAAATGCTTGACCTAATCAAATAGTCTTCATTAAGATAGGTGTTGTACGTTACCATGTTTCTATCATGTTGACAGAAACTGACCACTTAAATTTCAGCAACAGTGCAGACATTCGGGCTACAGAAAGTTCAAACATCCATAACTCTGAAGTTTTTGACTTACGACTTTAAAAAAAATTCAATGAAACAAATGAAAAAAGCCAACCAAACCAAAACCTCCAGTCAATTTTTTCTTTGTTTTGTTTCCAGACATCTCAATTTCTCAGTGACAACATACAAATGTTGCAGCCACTGTTTGAACTGACATAGCCATAAATCCTCATGGCTGCTGATCAATTGTATGTTTCAACTATCCAGACACAGCATGCACCTAAAATAATCAATGGAAAAAGTACAATAACCCTTGAAAATCAAACCTTCTGCTCAGTCACTTGTCATTGTAAAGCTATCCTATCCTTTAATAGCAGCCCCAGAAGTCAGTGCTCCTGCTTTTTCTGTCTCCTCGGACATTTGAGACACCTATCCAAGTATGAAGCATTACTCTTACTCCTTGTTTCAAGATAACTTTGAGAAGCCATCTAGGGCTTTTTAACAAATGAAGATGAAAACGGCATGTTGCAGTTCATTACTTCCCTTTTTCCTTGAAGTTTAGGTGCCCAGACTTTGTAAATATGGACTTGTTTTTATACACATATTCATGAGGGAACATTGTATAACAGTATATTAGCAAAGTCCTAGAGGGAGTCTTTAGTTACAGATTTCATGAGATGCTACATATGGAATAAGTTACATATGCCTTAATGTATGAAATATATTGTGTATTTATAAATAAGACTAGTCAAATCTCATCAGCTCCAAGTGACAGACTTCTGATATTGTCCCACAGTCATTCAGTGGCAAAGAGATTTTGCACAAGTACACAAGCAAGGGGTAATTCCAGCTGTCAATGCAAAGTCCCACTGTGTTTCTTGAATGTGTCACTTTCTTGAATGAGTCACTTTTAAATGCAAATGTAGTATTTACAAATCGACTGACTTGCTAATTTCTTTCTTTTTTTAATAGTGTTTATTATATGTTTAACTACTATGGTATGTTTATTGTCTGTTTTTCCTGAGTAGTACCAGGAGATCTCTTGACCCACAGAAAGAACTTCAGTGCATAGCTACTTTTTGCTTGTCAGTGCTGCAAATATAAATAAGTGCAAGAGCATTCTAAATGACTGCTTAACATCAAAACAAATTTTCAGTAACTGTCCCAAGCTGTACTGCTTAAATCTTGCTTTGGAATGTAGATTTTGCAGAACTTCTTTAGAGACAATACCTTCTCTTCCACCATTGCTAATGGTAAAATAGGGAACAGGTGTGAGATTCTCCTTGGCTTTGCAGGCATTCTTGAATAGCAAGTTTGCAGCCACTGTTTTATGTAGTGGGTAGTAGTACAGTGGACAGCCTGCTCCTCTCTGCTGTTGTACTGCTTGCTTGGAGTGCTCACATGGTTTGCACTTCTGACTTGTCCTGTTTGAGTGATGACACTTCACTATAAGTCAAATACCTCAGCAGCTTTGATCCTCAGCACTCCTGATACAAGTGAGAGTTTTGGACTGTGCAGTTTTTGACGAGTTCACCTGTTGTTTGAGCTAGAGATCTCAGTCAAGGATCAACTTATTTTTAGTTCCTTGTCTATAATATAGGGCTAATGTGTTTCAGTCAAATTATGTTGCACTGGAGTACAGCTTAACTTGGATTGTTTTTATACTGCAGGTATGTCATAGTGGAGTGTGAAGACCAAGACACTCAGCAGAGGGACCCAAAAACTCATGAAATGTACTTAAATGTGATGAGAAGGTTCAGTCAGGCTTTGCTGAAGGTAATGCCTCTGTGTAAGGAAATATGTGGTGGTTTGGGATAGTCCATCTTTGAAAAGGCAGAGATGTCTAAGAGGTTGAGGTATTTTTTTTGTCACGTATATTGAAATTTTATAAAAGCTTCCACTTTTGCTTGAATATTGAATTTTAGCAAAACAAAAGAAACTACCAAAAAGTAAAAGAATATTGAGAACTCTTTCTTCTGTTTTGTTGCTTGTTCCTGTTAGTAACATAGTGTTTCTAAAATCCTCTGCCTAATGCTGGTTTTAAAATTCTCTAAAAGCCTTGTGTAATCAGTCTGGTTTATTTACTATTTCTTTATTGGAAGCACTTGTCCTTGAAGTACAAATGGAGAGATGGCTCTGTTGAATTCACAAACAGCGCTCGCTGTTCTCTGTGTCGGCAGCAGAGGGCGCTGGAGCAGCGGAGAAAAAAAGCTAGAACAAAGCCAAAGAAACTTCCCAGGATTGCAAGTTATAATTTATAGCAAATGTGCAGTCTTTCCTGATTTTCATGTATCTCACACTTCATATTATTTCCAATTGTAGGGGCGTTACTCAAATCTGACTCTCACGCTTCATAAGAATATTCCACACTTATCCTTACTATCTTACTTTGGCTGTGTGAATAGATTTGTCATGCATGGCTGTTCACCACTGAAATTGTGGATGCAAATTGAAGTGCACTGTTAGGTCAGATAATTGATTGCCACCTGCAGTGATTCTGATTGTGTTTTACAGAAAATACCTTTTGAATTAACAGGAAATTGATCATTATTCACTTACCTCTTAAAAGCCCAAAGGTCTAAGAACAAAGGAATAATTTCTAGGTAAAATGATTATAGAACAAGGAACTAATTCTGTTCCTTTTTGTGCTCTTAGGGTGATAAGTCTGTCAGAGTTATGCGCTCGCTGTTGGCAGCCCAGCAGACATTTGTGGATCGGCTGGTTCACGTCATGAAGGCAGTGCAGCGTGAAAGTGGGAACCGCAAGAAAAAGGTAACTGAAGGATTGGAAAACCTATCTGTGGCTTGAATCTGACAGTAAGAATGTTAGCTTTTCATTAAAAGTTCGTGGAACTGAGGTTTATAGCAGATATCTATCGTTCTGTAGTACTTTTGGTTAATTGTTAATTTGGAGAGGTTTCAATGGGTCAGAGTTCCAAAGTGTTCTGAAACTTTGTAGATGAAGAACAGAAGAGACCCTTGAGAACACTCTTGGGGTATTTTGGTAGAAGAAGGGTACGAGCCTTATTCAGTGTTGATGATAAAACAGTGAACAAGTTGTGGGGTGTGTGGGAAGGTAACAGGACATTTTGATGTGAGTATTATGCCAGGATAGTGAAGTTTAGGTAACAGCAGGGTTTCATTTGTTCCAAGACCAACAAAGCTGTTCTTTTACAAGGTACGTGTTTAGCAGAACTTTGCCTTCCATTGCATCTTGGGGGAGAAAGCATTGTATCATAAGTACATATTAAGAAGCTTTGTCCTTAGTTAAAATATTTTAAGTGAACTTGACAGATAGGCGTGTGAAAGAAATAAAAATGACAAACAAATGTTTGTCTATTTGCTTTTCCTTTGACACACATCGGTGTTTTTAAATATGAATTTTTCAGTGTGGTGATGTCTTGTCACTCTCTTTAAATCTGTGGGGTATATATGTGCAGAAAAATAGAACAGTTATTAACAAAAAATGACTCTGCTTGTTCTGTGTATCGGTAATAAAGGTGTAATCACAAAAAGAGAAGGATTTTTCAATTTCTAAAATTGTGTTTTGTGCTCGTTAAATACATTGGCAGTGTTCAGTCATATATTCTTTTATAATTGCCAGGAAATTTCTGTAAAACTAAGGAACACGTGGCTGTGACTTTCAGGTTGCAATCTAGTGAGCAGCAATTAACTACTAGAACTATTCCTGCAGCAGTGGGCTTCCTCAGTGTGTATTTATGCATGTAGGGCATAAATATTTATTCAGTAGGGGAACAAACTGGACACTTTCATGTATTCAATCTTGGGCACCAAGGGTAAAGTACTCAAAACTTGGCAGGTGGTGTGTTTCTGATAACTACAGATGTAGGAATGTAGAGCAGGCCATGAATTTGGGTCTGTGCAGACTGTTGGCTGTTTGATTACTCGGTGGTAGGGAATTCCTTGGAGTTGAGGGATTTAGAGTTTCAGAGTTAGACTTGAATCAAGTTTCTGAAACAACTAACATCTGTTTTCTGGTATGGAAAACAAATCGTCCTGTCACTTGTGCAGGCAATTTAGAAATTGTTTTGTCTAAGACTCTTATATGTGGAACTTAAAAAGTTGCTGGACTATACTAACACTAGATGGAATATGTCCTTTCTTATTCAGATTACTGCAAATAGAGGTTTTAGTTCCCTGGATTTTATCAATGTAAGCTTGATTATTTGGAGAAATTAAGAATTGAATAAATTGAATCTTTGTTAATAATGCGTCCTTTGTTTTAACTCTTCGTATATACTTAGTATATGTTTTATGTTTTGTAGGTGTTTTTCTTAAACAAATTTTCATTCTTTTAGAATGAGAGACTTCAGGCATTGTTAGCTGATAATGAAAAGATGAATTTAGCAGATATGGAACTTATTCCCCTTCCTCTGGAACCTCAGGTGAAAATTAAAGGAATAATCCCTGAAAAAGCCACACTCTTCAAGGTGAGATCTTCTGAATAGCTGAAATACAAACAAATCTTGTGAGCACTAAACTTAGAAACATCTGTTGAAAGATTGAAAGGGGCACACATAGGTGTGGCAAAATGTATCTGTGGCATGCTTTTAAAGTCGTTAAACAGCTCTTTATGTTCATTCTTGTTGAAGTTTCAAACTTAAAAGCAGCTTTTATAGGACTGATACAGACTATGAAGTTCAGAATTTCCCAGAACCTTCTTCCTGTGTTCAGCAGGAATACTTAAAATCATGCAAATCAAGGCAAATGTGCCATGTGTCAGCTACATGTGTATGTCTATTCCATTGCAAAATGGAATTTAAGTTCACAGAGTGGAAAGCAGTGAAGTGGTCATGTCATGCAGTTGCAGTAACTGACAGGTAGAAACTGTATACCTACAGTTTGTAAATCCTTAAACTATCTGTAGCGCTGCTTGTGATCATGTGGCCATCCTTTAGTCTTAACAGCCAATGGGCTGCTAAAAAGACTGTAGTTATTTTACTTATTATGCTACTTGAAATGTAAGTTAATGCCTGCTGTGTATGTGATTACCTGTGGTCAGAGATGTAGGACCTCTTTATAAATTTGCTTTCAATTCATATAGGTGACTGTAATCTAATTTTAAGATGACCAAAATATGCTTTACAAGCTGGGCCTATGTCTAGGAGGCATTCTCTGCCAGTTCAAAAAACATCCAAGCTGCTGTGACAGCTAGTGTAAATCTGTCATCTCTACTAGGTCTTGAATTTATTATGCTCAGTAGTTTTAACATGTATCTTGTTGACTGTGATATGATTTGTGTTTACTTAAAATCAGAATATTTTTGCATAGTTTTCTACCAGCTTCAGCTTGCTTCTTTGTATATCTGTTAGTTATTTTGAAGGGTGTGCTTCTTCAATTCCTTACTGTTGCACGTTTGATTGGAGGCAACATAGGAAAGATTTTGTCAGGAAAACAAGATTTGCAAATTTGGGTCAGCATTTTGTGTGAATGTGATTTAAAGCTTGGGGAAAGAATGTGGACAAAAAGATTGCTGGAACAGCAAGTAAATGTTTCCTATCAGTAATAAGAGCTGAAACTGCTCAGGACAAACTTGAATCAGTTTTTTACATACTGGTCTTCTGTAGCAGTGCAAAAGAATTAGGACCAAAGACACAATGTTTTTTGTTTCACAATCAGACTTTTTTTTCTTCTCCTGGTTCTGAAAGGTTATGTATTTACATTTAATATCTCACTCTGTGCTATGGGATAAAATGCCAAACAGACCTAAAAAGGGGAAGAATGACTAATTTCTGATGTCCTTGGACACGACATGTTAGCTTTTATAGGACTACCTAAATTTGCCTTTATGGAACTTAATTATTTTGAAACATTAACTGTATATGAAAATCTAATCCAACTGCTCAGTGTTAAAATTTGTATCCTCAATTATTTTTGTTCATTGAAGTTTGGAGGAAAGTGATTTGGTCAGTTGCAGTAGATTATATCTTTTATGTAGGTCAACCTATTTTATGTAGAAAATTTACAAGCAATTAACTGAGGTTTGTCAGTCAGGTCAAAAGGGGATTTTTGCTTTTACTAAATAGGTTAAGGAAGCAATTAATTGTTTAAGATGTCTTGTCCTTAACAATTCTTTGTTGCTTATCCTATAATTGTGTCTTTTTTTTGTTCTGAACAGTTTAGATTTGTTTTGTAGTGGCCTTTTGTATAGTGCTTCTTCTTTGATGGAAATTGCATGCAGAAGAAAAGTTGAATACTTCTTTCCTCTTCTGCCGTTGTGGGAGGTGCAAGGCAGGGAATATATCCTTCATACTCCTGGATAAAAAAAGAAGGAAAATATTAATGTATTTTTCCTTTTAAAAATACAGTTTGATCAGACTTTTGGTAGTCGGAAATGGTATGCCCTAACTGTTGAGTCAATACAAATGCAATGCAAAAACTTGTATTTCAGAATTCCATTGTGGCAACATGTTAATATGAGCATTGCTGTGTACTAGCTTAGTAGACTGTTTCCTTTTCCAGAGTGCCTTAATGCCTGCTCAGTTATTCTTCAAGACAGAAGATGGAGGCAAATATCCTGTAATTTTTAAGCATGGTGATGATTTACGTCAAGATCAACTTATTCTTCAGATTATTTCACTCATGGATAAGGTGAGGATTATTAATCGGCATCCTTGTGTTTCTGTTTTCATTGTTTTCCTTGTCAAAAGCAAGACTGTTAAACACTGTTAATGCAGCATATATTGCTAAGACATTCCAGAGTTCTCAGATGTTAGGTGGATTTTTTCTTTTCGTTATAGTCATGCAATTATCCTTTGTAGATTAAAAAAAGGGCTTTGCTTTTTTTTTTTCACATTTCCAAACAGGCTTTCATTCATTATCAGTTTCAGTGCGAAACAGTGGAGATCAATGCCCAATACACATCCTTTTAGAAATAGAATCTGCCTTTCTGTTGCATTCATCTTTGCTTTTGTGTGTTGTTTTTTTCCCAGCTATTAAGAAAAGAGAATCTGGATTTGAAGCTGACACCCTATAAAGTGCTGGCAACTAGTACGAAACATGGTATGAATACTTTTATTTCCTAAAAATACAGTGTGGAGGGGGATCTTCTCCCTCTGTTCATACTGTGTAAGAAAAGCTTGTTTGCAGTGTAAGTTATGGAATAAACAACCTGAGTGACTAAAGTATTCCATAGGTGACCCAGATATCTTCATAAAAGAAGCCTGGTCTGGATTTTGGAGTAGGTCACAGTAGTCTGTCAGTCTTGTAGCTTGCTGTGTGTTCTCAAGCAAATAACACTCATATTTAGAAATGTTTGCATGAAATTGAGGAGAAAAGCAAAACAGAGTCAAACTTGGCAATGCTTTTAGATATATTTTTGGTAAATATTTAGAAAGCCATTCATGTACTTTCTCTTCTCCCGAAAATTTGTAACAACAGACCTTTTGCAAGCCAATTTGGTGTTATTAACAAATTGTTTTCAAACTATTAAAGGCAGAAAATGGGAACATGGGACAGAAACATTTTTTTTCCAGTCAGAAGCAGTTGAATCAATGTGTATTAGTGTTGTCTGTTCATAAACATGCATGACAGAGTAGCTTGAAAGTTCTGTGTATTGGAGATCATCTCTTTTGGTTGTTTTCTGTCACAGGCTTCATGCAGTTTATTCAGTCAGTACCAGTTGCAGAAGTTCTTGCTACTGAGGAAACTATACAGGTACGTGGTGGGAGAATTTTAAGTTGTCTTCCCATCAAACAGTGTATGTTGCAGCTGTAGATCTTGTACAAAATTCCTTCAGTCTTTCAACTAATGTTTTTATTTGTGGTTAGAAACACATTACAGCTTGAAACATTAAGGGCATTTACAGCAGATGTTTTGCTTTGAGTATCTTGTGTTCTAAAAGTAATACCATTTAAATAATTAAAGTGTAATTAGTTGTGATACTGAAATTCTGGCTTTGCTGTAATGATAAAGGGAGATACCTGACACTTTTTTTGTACTTTTATGTTTCATGCTGTTTGTCATTAATTCGTTAGTTTTGACTTGGCACCTTGTCAAAGTATGTTTTAACCATTTTTTTTTTTTTTTTTGGATTTGACAATTAAATAGTTTGCTCATATAATTTCTGAAGCCTGTTTCCCTGCCATAGTGGATGTATAGGTGCCATAACTTGGATTCATTAGCAAGTTTCATGTCAGTCTCATGGGATTGAGTGGGCACACAAAACTGATGTTACTTTCAAGTACACCACACAAGCTACGTAGCAAAGCTCAGCTGGTTGAGATAAATATAACTAGGTAAAAGCATACTGAATTGCCATGAGGTAAATAGCTAATAAGGTGTTTTTACAAAAATAGACCATATTTATTTAGATTTGATTTGTCACAGTACCTCTTTTTATTTTTTTGTATTTGATACTAAAGTTTGCATAAGCTCAGTAAGTGTGAGCCAAAGCAAAACAGTTCCCAGCTCCTGTAAACTACATTTATGAAAAATATGGAGAGTAAAAGTTGCTTAGCACTGGTCATTATCATTTACTTAAAACAAATAAGCATATGAAAATCTCATCACTTACTAAAAATATTTATCATTAATCAATGAGGAGCATAAGTTTATTATGAAGTTGTGTAAGTTTATTTAGCTTTCCCTGCCATAGAGGTTGTAATAAGCTACATCTGCACAGTCAGTAATCATCCAGATTAGAAAGTGTCTTCTTGGCAGTCCTTTGTAATCTTGGAAGTGTGCTATTCATAATTAAGTCCACTATAAGTGTTTATAAAATAATATGTTTAGAAATACTTGTGAAACTGACATTTTGCATTTACTTATGACATCATATTTTCAATAGGAAATAGGTGTTTTAGTTGCTGTGCATACATAAGAAGCAGTTTTTCCTGTGAAGAATAATTAATCTAAATAGACAAGATGTCAAAAGAATGAAATCTAAGTTTGCTTCACTGATCAATGGCAAAATGTATTATAGAGCCCAGATTTCCTGTGCTGAGGTGTGATAAAATAGCTGGGCATTGTAGGCCAGGGAAATTAAAAGAACACTTCTGGGTGTTGTGCAAGGCTGTTTCAATAGGGATGAGCACTGTCTATAAACATTACCTTCTGAAGAGTCAAGGCAAGTAATCCAACGCTGACTGGTAATGCAGATCTGCAGGAAAGGGTGTTTTGATGTTTGAGTGTTACTTCTGTCAACAGTCTTAAAATGACAGTTCATGTTGTAGAAGTTCATTGAAATAATTGTCTTAATTTTTTCATTATCATTTTAATCACCTATAGGCCATCCAGGTAACTGCTGTCCTCCTCTTACAGTGCTTGCCTAAGATTTTGCTTACTGGAAGAAACTTGTGCTTAGGCTTAGATTTAATTTAGTTATCTTGTCTTTTGGTCAAGAAAAGAACAGTTTTCTTCTGATTTGTGGGAAGGACTGTTGGCCCTGTCCACATTTCACAGGAAAATTCAAGTTTAGATTGTAATAACTAAAAAGAAAATAAACCTAAGTTATTATAATATATTGAGCTTAGTAGCAGCAGTTGGTTTTGTTGAAGAATAGGGAGACATATAATGATAATAAACCTTCTAGAACTCCACAAATGTAGTTACAAAGCAGGACTCTTAATCTTGTTCTAAGTTTTGTTGATTTGACCTAAAGAATTTGTTTTGAAAGTATTGTCACTCAGCAATTAGTAATTTTTAAATGCACTCCTAATTTTCTGGGACATTTAATAAAGAAAACTGTTTTCAATTCATTTGTCAAGTGTAAGAATGTGATAATTGAGACAGATAATAAAGCAATATTAAACTAGATCTTACTAGGTATTTTGGGTGTGGTTGTTAGTTTAACAGATTGCAATAATGACCATTGTGTTCTTGGTTCAGATTTTTTTTTTTTTGCTAAAGGTCCAGTTTCATATCAGGTGGAATAACTAAATATCTTCATGACATTCCCTTCAGAATTTCTTCAGGAAACATGCACCCAGTGAAACTGGCCCTCATGGGATAAGTGCCGAGGTGATGGACACGTATGTTAAGAGCTGTGGTAAGTTACAGTCCTACAGCTGGTGACTTCGTGAATGTGTTTGCTGTCAGAATTCCTGTGAGAAGAATCGTTTTGCACCTGGCATGTCATACACAAGTCCTCTCTTCATTCTTATAGGAGAGTATAAGTTAAATACTCTTTGCTTTCCAGCAATTACCTGACCTCTACCCCCTCTGCATTATGAGTTGGGGTCTTTGTAATGCAGGAAGGTCTGAAGTTTTTATTCATCTGTATTAAAATTTTAATTTGTTTTGAAAACATCAGGGAGTGTGGCTGTACTCAACTTGTTGCATTTCACTGAGTAATAGTGGCAGTGTTGTTCATGTTCAGTAAACTGAGATAGCCTTGTTAAAATACCATAATTTCTGTCCGTTAAATTAAAAGCAACTCAATTCTACAAAAAAAAAAACAAAACTCATTTGTGACTCCACAGTACCTTCTGCTTTCCCTTTCTCTTACTGATGGTGCAGTGTTTAAAACTGCTTCAAACTGTTCTGGTTAGTGGGTGAAGGTAACAATTTAAACAGCTTTCTCTTTATCCCTGCCGGGTTCCTGCTGAGCCTGTGAATGCTGCTGATGTTACATCCAGATTCATATCAAGTGTCTGATGCTTTTTTACAGTGGCCTTACAATATCTTCAGTTCAAAATGTGTACAGTCATTTTGCTCAAAATATTTCAACTTCCTTTGAAGTGTCTTAATCTCAATATTGAACCAATTTAGTCTTTCATTGTTAAACATACAATTTTGTATTAAGAAATTAAAATCTAGTCAATACTGAATAAATTACTTCAGATGTTCTTCATAATGGTGATAATTTTGATTATTCTTCACCAGCACCATCCTTGCCATGAGTCTCTGTGGTATTTTTATTACTAGTGAACAAGAGCTAAGATAATGTCATGCTTTTGTTAATTGTGTGGAACTTGTTGCTCCCCAGGAAAGGTACTTATATTGATGTTTACAATTTACTTGTTACAGCTGGTTATTGCGTGATTACTTACATCCTTGGAGTTGGGGATAGACATCTGGATAATCTGCTGCTAACGAAAACAGGTAATTCTTTTTAGCAGTATAATTTTATAGTAGCAGTTGTTTAATTTCTAATGTGTTGGTACATTTTGTTGCATTTTCCTTGTGAGTTTAACCCTCTGAGTATTGTAGATCAGAATGTATTTCAAAATGTAAGTTATACTGTCTCATTTAAGGTAATATTTGATCCTGTGATTAAGAAGAAGAAGAAATCTTAACTAGAGGAAATGAAGGATTTGAAAATTAAGCTACTTCAACTGTTAGAATCAAGGCTTTGGAATGGAGACAAATTCAAATGTTTTCAATGAAAATGAGTTTGGAAGTAGCTGCATCACAAATGTCACGAAGTTTTGACAAATAATTCTTATAGGAGAGAATTTTTTCTCATTTTTGTGTTTGGCTTATTTTTACTTTCTTGCTTACTTTTGAACTACAGCTTCACTAGGAGTTCTGATGCCTCAAATGCTTTCATTACATAGTGATGGAGAGTTAAGGGTTGTGGTTAAGTGTTTATAATAAAGTGAAATGCTTACTGAGTGAAAAACATAAATCATGTTATTTGTGAAAAGAGACATGTTCACATGAAAGGCTTGTTAGTATTACAGGTAAGACTGAAACTTGAATTGCTTTTAACATGCATACTCTGAAAGAGTAGAAAAGTAACCCTTGGACCTTGGGCCTTGGTTAGGGTAAAAGGTCTTAGTATCTTGGCTGATGGGGGAACAACTGAAAGAAGTGTGTTTTTCCTTATCTGCTTGAAAATGTACAAACAGTCATTTGAAAATCTGTTCTGGGAGATCTCTGTCATTTATTGATGGTGATGGATATGAATCTTTTCATCAGGCTCTGCTTGCTGAGAGTAGTAATAGCTTAGTGTTTTACATTTGGTGTAAAATGCGTCTTACCTTTCTCTGTTAAAGAGTAACAGCACAGTGTCTTAGTGGAAGAATTCAGGGAGTGCAGCAGAGGGCAGTGCACATCCACCGTACATCCTGAGTCTGACTACATATGCTCTGCCACATACTGAGAGGTTTTGTGAGCTGTCAGGAGAAATTCTTATGTTCCAAATACAACAAAGACTTGCTACAAAGGCTTATATCTTGCTACTGAGAAGCCTTTAGCCTTAAGTTGGAAAAAGCTAATTTCGTTCATCCCTTGAAGGATGCATGCTCTAAATACCTTCTTCAAAATTATATGACCATATATCCATCCTTTCTCGATTATACTTATTTAACGAATTTAAGGCTTCCAGTAGGGTAATGAGTGCTGGGTGCCAGCTGTGGGTTCACATATTTCCCTTGAATTTATATGACAGTGAATACCATTAACTGGTTTTGGCTCTACCCTTTAGTCTGGTGAATGTAGTCACACCTCTGTTAGACTCCTTCCAGTAGAATTGTTGCACCACCTTGTAACATACAGATGTCTATGCTTATAATAGATATAATTTAAATATTAAACAATATATACTGACGTTCATAAAAACCCAAATTGTTTCCCACCAAGTGTTAGAGGTGTATTTTTTACATGACTCTGTCAGTTATCTTGATGAAGTAATTTCTGCTGCCTTTCCTGACTCTTATCCCTACAGTTCTAGAAATAGGGTGACTTTTTTTAGTCATCTTTCACAAGACATCTATATTTTCAGGTTTTTAAAGGCTGTATCATTATACTTCAAGGACACCCGTAGAAGTTTGTTTGGAAAGAGATATGGGGAACCTTCAGGCTAAACTTGCTAATCTGTCAATAATGTTAAAAATTACAAGAATACTTGCATCAGTTTCATAAATAGGCCTTAGCGGGCGACCCAAAGGTCACATTACATAGTCAATATTTCATAACAGGGATATTTATTTTCTCTGAAAACTTGAACTTTCTGCTTCTCCTGGAGATTAAATACCTTATCAATTGTTCTAGATTTAATGTCTTGTTTCCAACTCTTTAGCAGCAAATATTACTGTGACTTCTAAATAACAAGACGCTGTTTTGCTGCTGAATTCCCAGTTTTAAGCAGCATGCTTCCCTTTAGCATTACAGACTAATTTATATATTGAAGCCAGCATCTGATTTGACAGCTAATGTTCCCTTTGTTGCCTTGGAAGGAAGAGCAGGATGGTTGTGGAGCTGGATTGTGATATATGAGGTGTAGCATGTTCAGTTAACTTTCATGGAATATGCACCTAGGCTAGTACGTTGCAGCCCATGCCTTCCCCTGAAAACACTTTGTCCTGCATTTGTTCCATTCTCTGACTTTGATTGCAGGGTTGGGATCTAGGTACTGATAAAATAGTTAGATATGGATGTCTTCATGTTTGCTAAGGCTTTTATGAAACATTCAGTACAGTCATCAGTAGAGATTAGATGGTGTTTCAGCTCTCATAGACAAGTGAAGTTTCCTCTCCCATTAGAGTTATCTTAGTAATTTCAACTTGCTGTGTAGACATAAAAAAGTTTCACAAAGGTCCAGGCTATGGGTAGATATTTCAGGATATCCTAGACATTCAGATGGCTCTCTTGAGTAGTGCTGCACGTGGTGTTTCTGACCAAATAACCCTAGTGACTGGCCAACCTAATCTTCCAATAACCTTGAGGGACCTACATGTAAATTTGAGTTCCCAATATGGGTTCCCAAAGTACAGGTGCTTTGACCTGAGCCATACACCTGAAATTGTTCCGTAGCAGGATGGAAAATTGTTAACTGCATAGAATCAGGTTGTAAATATCTAAGAGCTAATTGAAGACTAGTGTTCAGAACTTGAAAACCACATTTGCTTATAGCGTCATGTGTACATGGGTGAAAGGACTGGACTGTCTCCTCGTTTAATGCTTAGAAGTAGAGCTATGGTCTGTCTCCAGTGTGAAGTGCACCAAGTGACATCTGATTTGTTCTTCAGTCTTGGCTAGAAAGGGTTGCCAGGTAAGACAGCCAAGACCTAAACAGATCCATATTTGAGATGACACTCTGTGCTTGTACTTCCAGTGCTTTTCAGTCAAAAGATTCTGTCCCAAAGCTAGTTTGAAGGTGACAAAAATGGAAAAACTATGGGATTCAAACCTTCCTTCTATACCAATGTTTAGATGAATACATTGTTAAATACATTTATTAGTGTTACAAACTACTATGCTATGTAAAATGTAGTGGACTTTTTAAATGTGTTTAAATGTTTCTGGTCTTGATAAAGGAACATATTTAAAAAAAAAAAACAAAAACAAAACCACTTATATACTCTTATCCTGTAGATTTCTCTCTGCAATTCCATTTTCCGTACAAAAGGAACATAACCTTTTAGCTGTTGATTTGCTAAAACATTTTCTCTTACACATTTCTTAAACAGTATTTCTCATTTAACAATATACATAAGACATATTTTTTCGTATGGTATACTTTCATGGAGTGTATTTAAAGAATGGACAGCTTGAGGGGGTGATCCTTGGGACAGGCTGGGCTCTTATCGATTACATGGATGACGGTGATAAGCTTTTACCCCCAGCTGTTGCTGCATACTGACTTTAAAACCTGTATCCTGAATGAGTCATTAAAAATCCGTGTTTCTTTCACTTCTGTGTAGCCTTGAAAAGGTTGTAACATACTGCTGGTAAAAATGATGACAATAAATTAGGAATTCTGGTTTTATTCAACATGGCAATGCTCTGTTAGGAAAGGAGAGATTTTGACAGTGGTATTAGAACTGGGAAAGCCAAAAAAACACCCCATCCATCCAATCATTTTCATCAGAGGAGTTTTTATCTTATTGCTTCAAGTTTAAAAATAGGATTTCAGTTAAAACAGTTACTAACTTGTACTTTTTCGATATGAGCTAGGTTAAAATAATAGTGGCACTTGGGAGTTAAAGGAAAAGTAAATGCAGAGCTTGGGTTTTTATGTATTTTGTTTGGTTGTTTTTTCCCCTTCACCAATGGGAACAGAGTAGTTTGAAGTGATTTGTAAGGCTTTCTTACTGTTAAAAATAATTGCCATCAGACTTATTTATTTCAGTAATTGCATGTAATTTGCTTTGTCTTCTGCATTTTGTTGAAGGTTTTCAAAGTTCTGTACTGGTTTTCAGTAATTTTTCCTAACAGTCCTCTAGTGAAATGAAACAATTTCTGTGCTGCTATATGGGAACTTTCTCGTGTACTAAAATCTAGGTATTAGCAGTAAAAGTGATGGACAAATCAACCTCTCCAGCTGCAGTCAGGCATTATTGGCTGTTGCAAGCACGAGATAACAATTTTTAGTCTCTACAGGTCCATGCTTCACTTAATCAAAGATCACTCGCAATGCTGAAAGGAACTCAGATGGACTCTGAAATCCCTGATGCCCTGACTGCTAGTCAGGGAAACTTTCCATGTTTCATGCCATTTCCTTGAGGTCTCCAGGGGCCTGTCCTCTTTATTCCATATGGTAGAAAACCAGGTGTTCAGTAGAAAAATGTAGTCAAACTCATAAAATAAATGAATTTCAAAAAAAGGCAAGCTTAAAAGTACCCAACTGTATCAGCTTTTAGGTTTTCTATTAAATAATTTTATATGTGAATTCTGCACTATTGCTTATTCCTGGAAGCTTCTTACCCTCTTCCCGTCAGTAAATGCCTTGTCTTGCTTTTTCCGTGGCAAAATACTTTAAATGGGAAGCGCAGAGTGGGTTTGAAAAATATGAAATACATTTTGTGTATTTCAATGGAAACTTTACTAGGGCACTGTATCATTACTAGGGAACTGTTTTTAATGGAAGAGACTCTCTATAGGAAGTCTTTTCAGCAGAAATTTTTCCTGCTTCCTGGAAGAAGTCTTTTAAACTTTGAAAGGTCACTTTCAGCATCAGAAATATCTCTCTAGAGCTCTGTATCCTGGACTCCCTATAGATGCCTACCGTCCTCCCTCAAAGCCTCAAGACAGAGCAGGAAGTTTATGCATGCTTGTCTGTGGTCTTGAAGTGTTTCCTGAGTTGTTGTGTTTTCTTAGATGCCTAAAATCCCCAATTTTTGTAAGGAAGTCATATATTTAAAGAAGTGTCTAAAGATTTCAGTGTCTAAATATTAGAAATCCAGGGCCTTTTGTGTCTATCCCTACAAGAGTGTAAGAGGCTCTAAGGCTGAAATCTATTTCATCTGTTGTCCTAAATAACTTCTGGTTTTAGTGTAAAAATCTCACCCATATGATTTAGCTGTCATTTGGGAACAGTAGTGAACCAGAGCTAGAGGTCCAGTTTTGTTTGTAATTTATAGGCATGCCTGATAATTAAGAGCACTTTAAGATGTAAAAAATCTGAAGAAATCTGGTCATGGTAAAGCATTATTGTCTAAGAGATAAAAGTGTGTGACATATTATCATATTGTACATTGAAGGAAGGGCATGTAACTGTTTTATATAACATGTAAGTTTGAAGCCTTTAGAAGAGGTGGTGTTACACAAAGGTCACATACGGTCTAATTTACTGGGCAGACAAGTGATATCTGTATATAAATACCATGATACGGGTATGAACAGTTATAGTGAGGTGACTGGTAGACTCCATCCCTGGGGATGTTCAGGAACTGCCTAGACATGGTCCATGGTCAAGGCAGCTGACTCTGAATGTTCCTGCTCAACTATGAGTTTGGACTGGGTGTTTTCCAGAGGTGCCTTCCAGCGTGAACCATTCTGTGATTCTGTGAAATGAAGGTTTCATAGAATCATCTTTTAAAATTGAGAAGGTGTGTGTGCTTCTTGCCAACTACATTACATAACTTAAAGAAGCTGTCAAATACAAACTCCAGAAGTTTTGTGACTCTCCAGAAATAAAAATCTCTCTCAAAACCTGCCCAAACAAGATGCTCATTCTTCTGTAGACTGTTTTTCAGCTGTGATTACAAGACAAGGTTATTTAAGTATTGTCTTACCTGACAAATTTCAAATGCATCATATTTGAGTAATGTAAAAAAAAATAAAAAAAACTGCAAACCAACAAGGCCAAGCATCTTTGGACTGACCAAAAAAAGACCAATTCATAGGTTGTTCCGACAGGTTTTGCCCCCATCCTTAAGATGCATATCAGGAGTGATGGCTGTGTTATGAGACAGTGAGCTATTCACAGTAAAAAGTCAATTCTTACAGAATAAAATTTTTTATTAAATATATTTCCTGTCTTCTTAAGAATCACGAAAGCAGAAAAAGTGATCTTGTTTATTAGTACTCCTAGGGAATTTGAAATCAGCTTTACAACCAGGATTTCAAGTCAGAAGCTGAAGATAAAAAATACACTGTTTTAAACCTTACAGAAAGCAGTGAATTTTATTTTCTGAGAGCTGCTTACTATCTCCAGAGATTGCACTTAAAGATTCTGTTTTTCTAAGCTTTGCATCAAGAGCTGGTACCATGTGAAGTGTTTGCCTTCCCTCCTTCTGCAGGTAAACTGTTCCACATTGACTTTGGTTACATTTTGGGCCGGGACCCCAAGCCGCTGCCTCCCCCGATGAAGCTGAACAAGGAGATGGTGGAAGGCATGGGAGGGACACAGAGTGAGCAGTACCAGGAGTTCCGCAAGCAGTGCTACACAGCCTTTTTGCATCTCCGCAGGTAACCAGGCTGGCCTTTGCCAGAGCCACTGAAAGGCAGGAGAGGAGTAAATGTTTCCGTGGGAAATTCGAAACTTGATTAAAGTGTGAACGTAAACACAAGGATTTGTATGAAACAAAGGAATGGAAACATTGCAGCGCAGGTGTAATGTGGACCTTGAATGTATTTATTCATCAAGCTAAATGCCTCACTTTGCTTGTTTAATACTTTAAATAGCTTTATTTAATAGCTCTTGTGGGGTATTAAACTATATATTTCTTTTTTGGCTATGTTTTTGCCCTTAAGCATCTTTTCCTCTAATTATTGATGGTCAAGTAACTGTCATTTTAACTTTCAAGTCATTACTCATTTGCTGCTTTATCCCCCTCCAGTTTAGATCAGTGATGATCAAATTCTTTGGCTTGAATCTGACAAATATGCTTCCTTGGGTTCAGGACCTGTGGGACAAAATTTAGCTGCTTGTAGTGTCTATCAAGTATGTTACAAATTTCTTTAGATACCCAGAAGTGTCGCAGCTAAAACCTCTTTAGACTCTCTATATCTGTGGACCAAGAGATCTGTCCCTTAATTTGAAATCAAGTTCATTCTTTTGCAGTGACAACACAGGTAAGCACTCTTGGTCTGTCCAAGGATTTGATTGGGCACATCTTCAACAGAGATAAAATAATCTGACTTTAGTATCAATGTTACATTATGTAAACCTCCATATATGTGGAAAAAAATGGTAATGTGGAAAGCATATGTGAAAAATACAGTGTAATATGAAAAGCAGACAGACAGTGATATGAAATAAAATGTTGCATGTAGTTCTGCTCTTGTTAGAGAAAGAGTAAGGCGTTGTTTTAAGAATTGTCATTAGTGGGTTAAAAGCCATTCAACAACTTGAAAAAAATGGTGGCATGTTATCAGCAAACAATATTTGTGCATTCAGACAACAATCAGGCTAACACATATTCCAAATTCTGAATTTTGCTTAAAGCTGTTGTGTAATGCTGTATTTCTTATTTATGATACACTTGAGTTGTTTTTATCGTTCAGACCTAGCGGTTTCAATGGAAAGGTCTGTTGTGTGAGTGAAGGATTATGCATTGAATTAATTTATGTAGTGATTTGCTACAAAGATCATTATTAAGTGTGGAGTATGGCAGTAATTTGGGTATACAACTGAAACTGTAAATCAAAATGGTTTCATTTTTAATGTCTGGGATTGTAGTTGTAATTATAGTCTCTCCAATATTTGTTTAGTTTAATGGGGAAATATTTTTAAATGGTTCTGGATAAATATCCTTAAGGCTTTCAGCAAAGATAGTGTAGGATAATATTAGAATTACTGTAGCTGTTACTTCAAGCAGCTAGAACTAAAAATTACTGAACTTACTTGCTGATTGAACAAAAAGAATAGCAGGATGTGGAATGTCTTAGTTCTTGCAGTTCTGCATGTTGGCAGAAACCCACTCAGACACACTCCTGGCCAAGCAGTGTGAAATCGTAACCTCTGATTGCTAAAACAAAATGCAAACTGTCATCTCCCCCAGCTTGTGTTTCATTTTTCTTCTTAATTTCTCTGAGGTATAACCAGTTCACTACGTATTTCAAGTACTGTATCTTGGTGTTTCAGGATTCCCACTGGACTGAGTGTTGCACAGTGAAAAAAAAAAAAAAGGAATTTTAAAGTTACAAGTGAACCAGTAGCTTTGTCCTTTGTTTCAGGTTGTAAGCACTTTGGCATATGATCATTATACGTGTTTTTGTTAGTTTGGGACCTTTTTGGGGGTAGGTTGGGGAGATGCTTTCTACCTTTTTGAGCAACCATAATCAGTTGTCTGTGTTTGTCAGCAGTGGTGTAATGAAGGAGCAAACTGTGCATTCTGAATGTGTTTCAGGGCTAATTTATTAAAGCTAAGTGGAACATGATAGAGACTGGGGAGTACAGGTTGTCTTGGGAACTGAGTTACACTGAAAGAAGGCATTTTAAACTTAGGAATATTTGAATCATACTAGGTAAACAGGGCCTTAGTCTGGGACTGTATACTTAACTGTCCGTCCTTGTCTTGTAGCTTCCAATTTGGTAGAGTATTTGCAATGTCAACAGCCTAAATATTTGGTTGGTTTAGGACATCTGCTTGCAAAGGGGCCAAGTAAATGTTGAAAAAAATTAATAAAAAAAGCTTAGAATCAACTGTTTATTTGAGATATTAAGCATTTAAAACCAAAAGTTGCTGTTCTCAGAAAACATAGCAGTGAGAATTTGAGTTTTTGTTTGTTATTCATTTCTTCATTGATATATGAGGCCTTTGTAATGTAGGTGTCGAAGATGAGCAATATTGCTTGCTTGACAAAGGTGTTTGTTTTTTACAGATCAGCCTCCTAGCTCAGGTGAGTCAGCAAAATGTCTCCTCTAGGGATGAGTATGGGCTGTCAGTTCACCAGCTGTGGACCTCGTGGCATATTTGCCAAAGATCTAGCCTATAAGAAGGATGACAGTGGACTGACTGCTGAGTTACAGACATGCTGGGGTGAGGGGCAGAGGAGAGACCTGCAGATAATATCGTGAGCAGCTCTTTCTTAATTTTTGGGGTTTTTTATACTCGGTACTCCCCCCAAAACTATTTTTTCTTTTTTTCTTTTTTTTTTCCCCCTTTTCTAATGAGGTTCTTCAGATGATCATATGCTTCGAGAACCAAAAGACTTCATTTTGTGGAACAGAACCAGCTCTTAACTGGCATCTAGCAAAAATGACTAGACCTTTAAAATCTTTCTTCCATGCCTCCATCACCTAAATAACTCAATCTGTAGTGCTCATAAGCTCCTTGTCCTCTATGTGGTTGAAGAGCAAAAGGGACTCTGATATTTTGGACTCTGGGTCAGTTCAAAGGCAAAACTACTGATGGGAGCTACCAGGAAGAGATTTGGGAGCACATACCTATAAGATTTAAATGTGTTTAAAGTGAGATTGGTTTGTTTGATGCAAATAGGAAAAAAGTCATAAAAATCTATGACGTCCGTTCCCAGCAGCGAAGCAACTTGACTGCCAGATTTCTTACACAGATCTGAAGCAAAATGCTGGAGTAACTTTTCTTCTTTTCTTATACCTTGTGGTAAAAATGCTTTTCTCAACTCTGGCCCCTGGGAAAATGCAACAGAATAGGTGAAACAGATTAGACACTGAAGATTTCTGACCAAACAGTTTGTTTTAAATGTTTGTGTTAGGTAGTGCAAGTTCCAGATAATTAAATGTCAAGTGTTTTTGATGGAATTTTGCTTGTCTAGAGAGAAGTTTTGTTGAGCAGTGTTTACTTTGTAAAATATGCCCATGAAGCAATCCTTTTGTGTAGTTAAAATACTTTGTACTTGCAATTGGCAGCTTATATATGTTCAGCAGCTTCCTAATAAACAACTTTTGCTGCTAAGAATTAATTTTCTAGCTGTGAAGCTCCTGGTGCTCTTTCAAATTTTGAAATCTCTTACATATGTTTTCTCTTAAAGGGAAGTAGATCTTTTAGCAGAGAAAGGGGAATTTTGTTTTATGTTGAAAAGCTAGAAAATTATCCTTTCATAAAGCAACCTACAGCTAATTTCCTGCAAGGGCAAAGTGGTGTTCTTTAAAAAAATAGTTGTGAGCACTTCCAACACCATTACAAAGCTGAAAACTCTTCTCTCGTCTTTTTTTAATGGTTATAGATGACATACGTACTTTGTAAGTGTAGCATACTACCACTGTTATTGGAGCTTAACTCAGCAACTGAAGTCTTGGATCTGGTTAAATATTTGACTTGTTATGTCAAAAGCCCTCACTGTGACTTGAAAAATTATGTCTTGCAATTATGAAGAGTTCAGCTCTTTAAATGCTTTATATTATACTGCTGTATCACTTTTTTATAAAAACTAAACTTTGAATCAATAGTCTAGCATTTGTTTATCCCTCTGAGGCAGAAAATGGCATTAAATCTTACAATGTATGAAATCACAGTTTATATTTGATGTGTCTCCGAGTGAATGTTCTGACACTTTTAGAAAATGGCAGCAAAATCAGAGCAGTTTATTCAGTTTTGGCTGTGTGAGAGTTTGAGGGTTAAAGTTTTGATGGCTAATGTCAGTATCTTATGTTCTTAGCTTAACTAAATGTTACAAATGCATCTCTGAAGCTTCACCAATTCACTCTGAAGGTGATGATAAGTTCTGAAGTTCTTTACAAAATGTCCTTTGTACAGTATACAAAGTGTTTTACCTCATTTGCTTTTTTTCTTAGGTATTCCAACTTGATCTTGAACTTATTTTCCCTCATGGTGGATGCCAACATTCCAGATATTGCTCTTGAACCTGACAAGACTGTAAAAAAGGTAACTGGAAAGCTTTCCATGTCATCATCCCTTTATGTTACTTTCAGTCACTTTTGATGACTTATTTGGATCTGACCTGAAAACACTCCTGTTCCGGAAGTTTTGATCAGTTTCCACAATCACTGAAATTAGAAATAGGAGAGCATACTTTGAGACCACTTAGCACATTTGCCCTTGATTTCAGAGTGGCTTCCTGTCATCCATGCAGCAGTGCACAGTCTGCCCTAGCATTCTCTTCTAAGGGTTACTTTAGAGAAGAACAGTGTTCCCACATTACCAAACTTTACATAACTGAAACAATCAATACTGACTATATAATGAAATGTTGTTCCATCCAGTCCAGAATCCTGTAAGTCATGGATGGTTTTATAATACCAGTCTGCTGTTTGATATAAAACCAGTCTGCTGTTTGATATAAAACCAGTCTGCTGAAGGTTTGAAGCCAGTAGGCTGGTATATCTTCATCAGCAAGAAATTGTTGTTTATTGTGAGAGCAGAATGGTGTCCTATAATTCTAACTTTGTCCCTCTCCTCCAGTTTGCATCATTCTTCTCCATTTGGTGTTTGAGCAACAGTTGACATGAAAAATACTGGCTCCCTGTTCATCTAGATTTCATTACACATTTTAGACAAATGTTTGTCTTTTATAACCTGATTTATAGTGAAAGGGTATCTATTTTAATTCCACAAAAGACTTTGTGGAGCCTCTCTATCCAATGGAAATTAGTTCAGTATTATTTTTATTTCAGTGGTGGCTTTTTACTAAAATAGGCTGTTCTTCAGTGTTTTCAATAAACTATGAAAGCAAAGATTCAGAATCAAAGATTATATTTCATGTTTTAATATAATTTCTGTAAAGAAAACTAAATTGTGACTCACATTTTTTCTTTTTGCCTGCAAGAATCTGAGCATTTCTGTTCAGAGTTTCTTGGTTCCAAATTCATAGAAAGGGTTCATGTAACTATTCAGTTTCATTTCCCGGAAGGCTGAGCTACCTACAAGTGCTGTATTTTGTGGTAAAGATGATAGTCTTCCTTTCACTTCACTGTTTTCCTGAGGAAATGACAGCTAATTCTTTTTCTATATCAGTATTTGAACCTCAGCTCTGTCCCTAAATGCCCTACAGAGATTGGTAAGTTACAGACCTTCCTAAGAGTATGAAACTCCTGTCTACGAATTTCATTTTTATGAAGAAGATATGTTTGATGCTGGGTATCCCCTAGGAAAATGCATGACACACTAAGGAGGAGAAGCTCTTTTAGATTGCAAAGGCTACAAATAGATGCACCATAAATCCTAGGAAAATTTGAAGTATGCAGCTACAGGTAGAGCGGGGACTAATTTTTGGGGAAGTTCATTCTTGACGGAAACAGCCATTAAGAGACCGAACAGATGGTTTCATTGAATTCCAGAAGGGCTAGTTCTTTCATGTTTGCATCAATAAGTTTGAGACTTGCTATGTATTTTAATCTTACTTATTATCTGTTCAGTTCCCTGTTGTTTTGTCATAGAATGCCAGAATGTTTTGCATTGGGAGTGACCTTAAAATTCATCTCATTCCAACCCCCTGCCATGGCAGGGACACCTTCCATTAGACCATGTTGCTCATGTGGCAGTGTTCATTCTTGCCTCGAATGCTCTCTCATGAGGTCTGGTATTTTTATATCAAACAGAATTTCTAAGTGCTTGATGATAATTAGCATGCAATATCCTTGTTTCTTATTAGTATCTTGGCTTTGCATTTTATGGTAGTAACCTCTCTAAAAGTGCTGTCCAAGGGTATACGTGTTCTGTAATTAATGCTAATATGATGACAAGTTCTGTTAAATACTCGTAAAGCATTGTTTTAATGTAGCAATATTTGAGTATTTCAGACACATCAAATACTCTTTTACTCTGTATAGATTTTCCACATAATTTTCTTGAAATAACAAATAGTGATACAGAATTGAAAGCCAACAACTCTTTTCTAGGGCTGAGAAGTACGTTACAGTTCGCTGATGTAGAGTAGTTAAAAATTAAGGTTATCAAACATGATGGTATTGTGTGCATTTGGAGATCATGGAAGGAAGTACCATGTCAAAGGAAGTTGCGAGAGCTATGAGTTAGATGCATGTGGTTACTGCTGAATTCCATTAGAAAGTATAAATAATTGTGCCTTCTTTGCATGAAGAGTGTAGTTTTTGTATGACAGATCGCTATTAGATCAAATGCAGCAATTAGTTATTGGGATTCTTAGCTCTGACAGTAACTGCAGCTTGGTGAATTGCGACTTTTACCCTCATGGTAGGTTCAAGGCTGGCTGTTCACAGAGACTTTAAAATATCTCAACAGCTAGAACTGAGGAAGTAAGGCAAGTGTTTCTGACAAGGAATGCAAATCACTTTGGAATGTTTTGAGAAGAAAAGATCCTACTTTTCTAAATTCTTTAAATTAATTTGCAGTGTGCTTTTTCCTCTAAAAAACAAAAGAAAACCCACAGAATAAGGTATTGTCAAAAAGATAGCCAAATTGTTCAGCTTTCCCAAGGATTGGTATTTTATAAAAGCTGTCCTTTATTCTTCTGACTGCAAAGCTATTTTTGAAGCTTGTTAGCAGTCCAAGTGTAGTCTTTTTGGTTCAAAGTTAGCCTTTGAATATACTCCTTAAATTTGTGCGAAAATGATACTTGATGGTGACACCCCTACAGCTGAGGTGAGCAGAAGAACCTTCCACAAAGCAGTCATTGATATGATCTACTGGATGTATAGGACAATGTAGAAAGCTCACATGACAGTAATTTTTTTCTTTGGTTCTCAATTTTTGGTTTTACTTTACAAAAAAAAACCCAAACAAAACAAAAGAAAAAAACCACCACCAACACAAACCCCACGAAAAACAGCTGTAAATAGTCCAGGATCAGAATCATCTTAAGCCATTACATAATGATAGGTCACTGTTGTTTGGGTTTTTTAAAATAATGCGTTAGAAAACTTGTTTTGGGTATTCAATACCCATTAGCCCATCTCAAATCAGTTATAAGCTTTGTTAGTACTAATATACGAAAGGAACAAGGTGTCTTGCATCTCTTGGGTTGAGTGGCAAGTTCGTTCAGTTATTTAACAAGGTAATGCTGTACCTTGTTGTACGAAAATTGAATAAATGCTTTCAGCACCTCAATTGATTTTTATTTTTTTCCTTTAAGCTTTAACAAAAAATCCATATATATATCAACAGACTCAAATTAGGTAAAGATCCGTTTTGGACTGACCTGCAAAATTAAATTACCTTTGATGTGTGAGACAAGTCAATAGCCATTTCAACCATGGTATCACTTTCACAGAAGACAAAGGTGGAGATTACAAATGTTTCTGTATCTGAGAAGGTGTCCTGGTAAACAGTGTAGGTGGATGTTCACAGGCAGCATTTTCCTCAACTGATGCTGCAGTACCACTCATTGTCCTTTTTGTAGAGCCCTCCTTTTGCTTTAGAGGGCTGGATCTAGTGAGATTCTGGCCTCACAGGCACCTGAAGTCAAGTCAGTGAGGCAACCAGATAGGTTACCTGTATCTAAATTTTGAGATTAATCAGAATACTAGTTTTATAATTAAACTGCAAGGAGAATAATAGTAGAAAAAAACTTTCTTTTTTCTTAAAACAAAGGAATGCTTGCTCAAGTACTGTGTGTATATATATATTATAATGCCTACATATATGATATATATATATATACTGCAGTTATTTGGTTGAACAGTTTGTCTGGTATGAAGGTCTTTGATAATGGAGCTTTAGTAGATGTTATCAAGTAGGCATGAATTACTCTAAATGTTATTTGTAAAAGAAGAGTTTTCTTTAATTACCACAATTTTGCTTCCTCAAAGTGAAAGCATTGCTATGTTAGATGGTAGCTCAAGTTCCAGTCTAATCTTTATCTTCACAAAGAGACATCATGTATCGTCCTCACTTCCAGTAGGCAGGGAGGTGCATTATGGTGCAGAAAGTACCTGCCTGCTGGTGAAGAACACAGTCAAATGTAAAAACATGCTGGCGAGTAAATCTGCCTTTCAAAATGAAATGTTTTTTGTGTTCCCCTTTTCTAAACTTTCTGCTGAAGTCTTAGAGCCAGAATGAAGGTTTAATCTTAGTAATCCCATACATAGTCTAAATAAAAATAAAATTTGTGTCTATCGTATGGTAGTGATGGCTAGAGAAAAATAAATTGAAAAATAATAAAAAATTGACATTTGCCATGTCTTGATTTCCTGTATTCTCTCTTGTCATTTCCTGTGGTATGTATAGGTGTATTATTATGAGATGTTCCATAGGTAGAGTATTTAGGAGAAGATGGTTGAAAATCAGCAATCTTTGGACCTTCTTATGGTCCAACAAATAAGGAAACCAAGGAAGATAATAAACTTGCATAGAACATGCCCTCTTCAGTGAGGCACTGGATGATTTGAGTTGGGATTTCATTTCTTTTTTCCTTTAAGAATTTCAGACTGCTGTGGTAAATGAGTGCAGAAAGTATTCTTAAGCAATATTACTATTAACCTGAAGAGCAAAAGGGAAGGCAGGTTCTTTATATTTTTTTCCAAATTTTTTTTTCCCCAAAAAAATTGTCTACTATCTGGTAACAGCATGACATCTCAGGTTGCTCACTGACAGAATGTAACTGTATAATGAAGCTTAAAAACCTACCTGAAGGTATGTTGTCCAGGTGGTGTTTCTGTCTAAGAGTTTTGAAAAGTCTTGAGAGAAATATGGATCGAGTCAAGCCAAAATTGGAACAGCAGCTTTTGTCATGTGTAACTTCGTGTAAAATCAGTATCGATTGCACCTCTGACATGGTTTATCTCACAGGTGTAAGCACATCCGGGCATTTTCTTCCTGTCCTCTGTGAAGATACTTCCACATTCTTCATGTTTAAAGAGCAAAGCTCTATACAGAGAGAAAAGGCAATGGGTACATTTTTTCCTGCTAGCATGAATAGAAGCAGAAATTCCCTATGGCTTCAGCTGGAGATGGGGATTCAGAGCACACCAAAATTTGCCAGTACCTTCTTACTTGCATTGCATAACTTTTGTTTTCAGAAATTAAATCACTGCTGACATTGCCACAGCTGAAATTGGACTGACGATGAGTGAGTCAGCATGGTCCTGAAAACAAAGCACTGTTTGAAGTTTCAAAACTATTCATGGAGAGTTCATGGAAAAATGCTTTTTTTCAAGCAGCTATCTACTTGCAGGGAGTACACCAAATCTTTATAGATAGATAGGCTACTACCTTTCAGTTGTAAGAAGAGCTTGTTGTACCAACTCGCTTGCCTCACTTCAGTTTTGATCACTACTTTTTCCCATAGAAAAGTCCCAAAAACAGGGATTACCAACCGGACAAATTTGTCTCCATCTTCAAACCTGTACAATTCTTAGTATTTAGTTTCATAGCAAAAAGCTTGTCAGTTTTTGACCAAGAAAAAAGTAGGTGCAGAGCTTAAAATTAGTTGTCTTTTTGATCCTTTCATCTCCTTTTGTCCTCTCCATACTATTTATAAGGAAAACTGTCAGCATAGTGTGTTTCATCTCATGGTTCATGACACCATATCCTACTGCCACTATCTGATTTAGGCTTTTCTGGGAACCTGTCATGCCTCAAAAATGTCACAAAATGAAATTAAATTGAAAAGTAGCAGAAGATTCTCCCCAGTTTGCCTCTCCTTTTGTATGGCCTCTGAGGTAATTGCCTTTAAATTTTCCACTCCTCGCATATGTTTTTCAATTTTCGATGAAAAGGTAGAGCTGTAATCTTTATATTGATCTGTCAATGCATAACTGATAATACAGTGAAGTTATCCCCACACTCACTTTTTTTTTCCTGCCAGTGCTCCTTGTTTTTCTGTTTCCAGCACAGCTGCAGTGCTAATTCCTAATTGTTGGGCTTTTTAAAACTAGTCAGTGCTATAAATTCTGAGTAGTAATGACTGAAATCTGGAGTCAATTATGTAGCCAGTTTTGCGTGAGGAAGAGGTAGACCATCACTCTTCAGATGTAGCTAATGGATTCAGCATTGTCACCTCCTAACAAAAAAAGCTTTTGATTTTTCTACAGGAAAGCCAGATGGTTTCTATCTGTCCTTCATAGCAAATTTGACCTTTAAATGAGAAAACATCAGGGACCGGTGATTCATTGGCAGACAAAGGACTCAGCAGGCATTAAAGGACAGTATCCTAATTGCCTGAGCTGTGTTTCAGATGCCCATCTATTAAAGAAGGTTCTGCAAAGATGCTGCATTACTGGCGAGGTTATTGTGAGCACAGTGAGCACAAATACCTGGCTCTCAGGTAGCAGGAGGTAGCTGCTATATGTGCAAGTAGCCCCATTCAGTTTTGGTAGTGTCTTTGGATAGAAACAGAAAAGACTAAAATTAAAGCATTCAGAAGAGAGGAACATCTTTCTGTGGACTGGAACACTGAGAGCACCCTCTGTGTTTCCGAGGCTGTATGATCACAGATAACTGCTCATCTTCCTTGATAAGAAAACGATCAGCATGGTTGTTTGGGAACTAGCAAGAAGAGAGCAGACATTTTTTGTTTCTGAAATATATCAAAGTAAAGTTATTTTTATTCTACAGGTATAAAAATAACTGAATCAGAGATGTGACTGGAGATACCGAAGGAGTTTCTGAGATTGTTTCTAAACCTGAGTTAATTTTTCCTTTTTTTTTTTCTTTTTTATACTTCCAGTTAATAGTGAAATTCCCACTGCTCTTTCCCCCTCCTCTGGCCTTCCCAGTCAGTCAATGGATAATTGAGAGTTCAGTTCCCAGGCTAGTGAAATGGAAAGCACTCCTAAGTTGGACCTTGACATGCCTTTTCAGGCAGTGATTATCTGTCCTTTTCACCTGACTGAAAATACAAGGATTTGTTCGAAGGTGGCACTGGAAAATCTTCCTGTAGGAAATTTTCCAATAGAAGATCTACTTTTGTAGGAGAAGTAAACTCAGTTTTGCTTGATTAGTCTGTTTGTTTCACTAGTCGTATTTTCTTGCTACTCTGGGGAGGTTTATTCTTTGCAAATGTGTCATATTGCCACAAAGCTTGTTTTTGCTTCGGCAGACATTCATCTCGCTGTCCATTTGGGTAATGACGCTGCAGCTGCACACCCAGCTTTTCTCTTTCTAGGCTGTTGATTTTTCATTTATGTTAATTCATTTCAAAATATAAAAAGAAAAGAAGTTGGAATAAACACCACAACATAAACCAAGTGTGAGAACACTCTTGTACCCCTGTTGCTTTATGTTACCCTCTCCACTTGATTGTAAGTTTTTGGCCAGTGTGATGAAATTCTCAGCTGGAACAGTATCATCTTTGTGTACTGTAGCAGCTGAAACCCCGATTTTCACAAAAGTTCAATTTAGAGATGTTCTCTAACATCTTCAGTGCCTTCTAGTTTGAAAAAAAAAATTAGAGAATGGAAAATGGGCATGTTTAGAAACTGTGTTTTGTTCAAATTGAACCCTTGAAAACAAAGGCTGTTGTTGGAATAGTCTTCCAAATGAAATTGTTCATGCAAATAGAGCATCTGAATAGTTTGTGCTGTAAATTGTTTGGACTGCAAGCAACAGGGAAAGCAAGAAAGTATTTTACTGAAAAAGCTGGAATGTGATAAGGGTTAAACAAAGCACTTAATACTAATTTCTGCCACATGGATGCTGACTGCTGGTAATAATTATAAGGCAAAACAGTAAAAAGAATCATGAAAACACTACTAAGTATATTGAGGGGTTTTGCTATAAACTGATCTTTGAGGTTTTAGTGGTGCTTACATCCAGTGTATGTCATGACCCAGTAGAAAAGGACACTGAAGTTTCTCTTGAAAGCAGCTGATTTTGCAATGAGTAATCCCATACTGATGTGATAAAATTACATAAAACACAGGCAATGCTGATAAATGTTGCTGGAAGAATAAATACTATAACAGCCACCAGTCTTCAGAATGGCTGACCTGCAATTCATCTGAAACCTAAACATGATTGATAAAGGGTTCTCATATGTACATCTTCTCTGTCACCTTAAAACACATTACTACCTTCTTTAGTAATGATGAAGAGCATAGCTGTGAGTGTTCATGAAGTATGGATTTGGATGCTGCCCTGAAGGTGATGAAAACTTCCACAATTTCTAAAAAGTTCATCATAACCTTGAACCTTAAGTACCTAATTCATTTTAGGTAATGTTTTAGCAGTGAGAAGATGCTTTCTAGTGAAAAAGAAAAATTCCTGAGTTTAATATGATACCCACAGACCATATTGTAAGGTAGATCAAACTTGAGGACAACGTAAAATAAAAATCCATACTAATCTGCTCTTTGGTGAAAGGGAAAAGGAAGTCTTGTGGTTTAGGAACAAAAATCATAACTGAACTTTGCAAGGAAGTGCACTTACCTTCACAAGCACTGTTCAGAAGGACTGGGTTTGTGTATGATCTCTCAGTCCTGAGTCTGTCACACTTCCAAAAATACAGAATGCGAAAAATAGAAGGGTAAACTTGGGGAGAGTCATTCAACTGAATGGAGAAACTGCCCTGCAGTTATCTCAGACCTTTAACTCCATGTTTCAATAAGATCAGTGTTTTCTTGAGTCTTTCATCTCCTCTTTTCACCACCCAGTTTTTTGTACTTTACACAGCTTTGTGGACCTTACTGTGAGTTTTCTGTTAAATCAGCTTCATAGAACACATTTAGTGCCCTATTCCAAACAATACTCATTCTCCTCGTTGAAGGTGCTTCAAGCTCAAATAAAGTCCAAGTTTATTAGCACTTAACATTGCACATTATTCTAGCAGATGTTATGCTCTTACCCTTTCAGTTAACTTTGTGCTGGGATAATCATGGTGTGAAGAAGTGTTTCTTTCTGTTACTGTAAAATATATGATTTTCCTTTTTTTTTTTTTTACCTTGCTAAGTTTCCATCCTCTGTGGTGTTCTGCAAGTGATGATCAGCATTTTTTTATCTCATTATCAGTTCAGACGCAAGTATTTTATACTTAAATGTTTCTCCCCTTGCCCTCAGTCCCCCATATTTTCTCCTGAACTGTCCCTCATGGTCTCTTCCCCTTCTAATTTTTATTTGTCTTTTGAAAAATAAGAACTCTGTCCTTATAACTTGCAGCAGCTTTACAAGGTGCTTCAAATCTAATTGAAGGGTAGTAAAATTTCTAGTCACCCAGTTTCATATAATCCTGCAATCCTCTTGTCATGCACTCTATTACTAAACTATCCACTCTGCAGAAGGATAGGAAGTGGACAGCTTTAATATTTCGAGATGAATATCAGTACCTTCATGGACTCTCCTTTTTCATTCAGCCTTTTGTCCTTGAACATTCCAAGTTCTGCTGTTGAGACCTAATGATTAAAACCAGTGTTTTTTGTGGTGTGGGGTTTAAAATTTCTTTTACTGGAAACAAAGCAAAAGTTGAACCAGATTCATCAAGTGTGTCTCTTTTCTATTTAACAATACTAAACTAAAAAAAAAGCAGTTGATTTAAATATCAAAGTGAGAGCTCTAAGTAAATCCTCAGGTAGGAAGTCTTTGATGCCTTCATGGTGGCCATCCTTCACAAGTGTGTAGAATGAGATAATAGTATAACTCATCAGAATTCCACTCCCCAAATTCATTTGTGTTTTTAAAACTGTGCAAAAATCTCTTCCTACTTGACCTCCTCTGTGAGAAACTTGGATTTTAGAATATATTGTTTATGTTGGAACTCAGATATTTCAAGTAAGAACTATTATTGGTTTTTGTACAAGAGCTAGAATTCACTGTGTATCAATCTTCTTGCTGCTGCTGCAGCTCAAGAGGTAATTTGTAATTTTGCCATGTTTCTTCTCATCTAGGTTCCAGCGGTCAGTTTTAATGCAGGGCTGCAAAACTGTCATGCAAAGATCTGATACTCAGCAGCATTTGATCCTGCTGTTAATTGCAAACTGATTTTAAGATCTAACTGTGGGTAAATTTCTTTGCACATAAGTCAGTATGCTAGTGTACTTAGTTGGTTTAATTAGTCATTAATTCCATAGAATTAAGCTGCATCTTAATATCCCTAACGGCAGGAATTCTGAGAAGGTCTTCCATGAACAAATTAGAAGATCGCTGAAGTGTTTGATTACTAGAGTTGTGTAAAAGAGCATTATGGTGATTTTTTTCCTTTTTTTGAAACTGGAGTTAACAATTTTGCTCAATTCTCATTAACATCACCTTTTCTGTGAGCATGGAAATAGATCTGAAAGAAATCTGTGCTATAATTTGGGGAGGTATTTAAGCTTGTGCATAATTGCAAGCATGTGAATAGTCCATTAACTTCAGTTGGATTCTACTTTGTGCGTCATTGGCTGTCTAAAAACTTCTGATATGTCTGCGGGAGATAATAAACATCCCTCTCGTGTTTGCTGTGAAGATAAAAGTTCTGTAATATTAGCCTGAAATATCTGCTAAATCTCTCCCCGATACATGCTTTGTTGAAAGTTTGAACTTCTTCAGCTTAATCCATTCCTTCATATTGATCAAACTTCCTTTTGAAAAAAAGTTGAGGAAAAACTCAATTTATGCTTACGTCCAACATACCAGTAATAGAGTTGTAATGGTATTTTGAGTGAAGCAACTTTATGATCTTAGCACTCTTTTCCAACCTAAATAATTCTGTGATCTGTCCATATTTGGCTTTTTATTACAGCTCAGAAGGGCACCATTTTGGAATGGGTTGCCTTTGAAAGAAGCATGAAGTTTTACTAAACTGCAATCTTGAGGTGTTTTTGCTGTCATAAAGAGGGAGGTTAAGTATGTGGTATCCTTGGTGCACGGAAAGCTTACAAAATAGGAAGAGAAGGCCGTATCACCTCAAAATTCAACCTTATTAAGTGCATTGTTGAAATAATTTGGTTCACATTTTTATCAATGCCTAAAAAAAAGGGAATGAATGGAAAATGTTCAGGAAAGACTTGATCCTGTCTTATGGTTAGTCTTCTCAGTCACAGCCATGAAAAAGTTAAAAAGCAACTTAAATCATTTGGTATTTGCCTATGTGAGGGAGATTTCTGATCAACAGCTCTTTAATATAAAAGGTTTTAATGAGCTCAACTGTTTGAGATAGAAATTGGGCAAATTCGTATGGCAAATAAGTCACGATTGTTAAGTAGGACAATTAATCATCAAAACAATTTACCTAGGATGTGAAACTTTCTGTCCTTCTAGAAAGATACATAAAAGAGATTCTTATAGACAAAGTAGAAGATAAGTAGTTGGTGAAAAAACTGTTCGATACCATTTTACCAGGTTCATTGTGCAGGAGCCTGAAGTAGTTGAGTATGCTAGTATCCCCAAGAGCTTGTGTAGTTTGAAATTTATGAGAATAAAGCACGTGACTAGATGGCAGCAATAAATTTTTCTGCAACTAATATGGATTTGCTGGGCAATATTGTGATACTGCTTTGCAATGTAAATAGTACTTTAAGGGGATAGTACTGATTAGGCAATGCTTGGATCTAGGCTTATCAAAAGAGATTTAAAGGGGTAAAGGGATAAAACCAAGCTTAGTGGAGTTAAGGCTGGATAGCCCTATATCTTAGAGAGTGTTGCCATCTGGATCAGTCCTCAACAACTGCCATGGAATTAGTTGAAAGTCACCGAAAGGCACTTAGTGACCCATCAGTAATGTTCTTGGCTTTGCCAGGGTGTAAATAGGGAAGTATAGATGTTTCTTTGTTCTTAATTATAGCACATTTAGCTTTTAATTCACACACAAATTGAAAGTATGGAGCAAAATGTGTTATTGGAACAATAGTTAAACTATGTTGCTGTCAAAAGAAAAAACATTGTGAGGGGTAGCAGTGTCTCCAGCCATTCATGGATGGTGGATAGAATCAAAGATAATGAACTTCACACCCTCTATGTAAAGGTCAGCTTTGACAGAGTTGATTTTCTCACCTCTTCCTCTGATTCTGTACTCTTGATGACCTTACAGTTTCTGAAAAGCAGTCTTACCTGAAAATAGCTTTAGAATAAGGAAGTGTTACATCTTTTCAGAAATGATTGGGATCATCCAAACTCTTCCAAACTTTTGTTTAATATGCAAAGTTGTGTGTTTTTTCTCAAGTGGCATTTCATTCTTTAGTGAACGTTGACTACTTCCTCTTTTTCTTGTGGCATTTCAGTTCTGCTTAAACTCATATGTCCAAGTACTTCTCTTGACTTTCTGACCTTGAGCTTTGAAATTACTGTTTGGGGGAATGAGGTATAGGGGGCTGTTTATAGCTTATTTAAACACTATTTTTTCTGAAAGTAATTAATATAGGTCTTTTACATTATGAGTAGATTTCCCACAATCTGCTGTAACTTAAAAGAGAGATTCTCTACTAAACTTTCTTAGCTGAAATCACTATGTCTGCTACTGTATACACAGATAGAATAGTGCATGTTTTAATTGTTGAATTAATTTTAGCCATTTCCACTCCCATTCCAGGTACAGGACAAGTTTCGTTTGGACCTGTCTGATGAAGAAGCTGTCCATTATATGCAGAGTCTAATTGATGAAAGTGTCCATGCCCTCTTTGCAGCTGTGGTGGAGCAGATACACAAGTTTGCACAGGTGAGATACCTTCTTCTCAGTTGCTGGTCTGTGTGAAAGCTGAGTAAGGTGAAAGGTTGCGAGTATTTAAGCTGTAACTTCATTGTTTGTGATGTTTAAGTTCATTTTCTTGCAAAATAAAACTTTTGTCTGCCAGCACTGGAGAACAAGCTCATAAAGGTCCTAGAAAAAAAATTGAAGTACCTTAGCAAATATGCAAGGTCTGTCTCTCAGGTTAGGGCAATTTCTGGTATCAGTCGAGGCTGGGGGATGTACAGATTGAGAGCAGCCCTGCTGAGAAGGATGTGGGAGTGCTGGTGGGTGAGGGGCTGGACATGACCCAGCCTGGGCTGTATCCAGAGCAGGGTGGGCAGCAGGTGAGGGAGGGGATTCTGCCCCTGTGCTCTGCTCTGGTGGGAACCCAGCTGTACTGCTGCCTCCAGCTCTGTGATGTCATACTACAAGACACTGTAAGACAATAATTAATACTTGATTCTCATGCTGAACAAAACCGTGTTCACAAAAGCATTTCTGCTTCAAATTCACAATGGGTTTTTTTCCTCCTAAAACTGACATTTAGTTTGTGTTTGTCAGGGATTTAAGATACTACACTGTTTGCCTTAAGTATTAAACTTATGACAAGAAATAGAATAAAGAGGAAAATGAAACTGCTTTGAAAAGCCAGTCATTACCGCAGTTTTTTATTGATTCTTTCTTCAAAAGGCTGATCAAATTCTGATATAAACTGAGCAGAACTGGCTATCCATTTTGCTAAAGATCTGTTGTTTTCTTGAAACTTAGCTTTTATTTTGAACAATTGCACTATATAGTGCAGGGTAAGAAGCAAAACTGTCATTTCCATGTACATATGTATTTAATAAAAGCGATCTTTTTATGTGATGTGAAAAGGAAAGTGTAATATGAAAGTAACGCAAAATTTGTTGTCATTCACTGTTACTTTGGTCTTAGGATGAAGGACAAGAATTTCATAACACAAAATAAATGCCTGGCATCTGCCTTGGGGTTTAAATAAAATGCCATTAGAAAGATTCAAGATCAAAATTTTAAGTGCCTCCAGTATGTGTGTAGGCCTTTCTTTTAATCACATACAGTCACTTTTTTAGGACAGGTCTTTTTTACTTCATTGGCTTTAGGTGATTGCCAGACTCTCCCATATAATTGTTGCTGCATTTTTGAAGCTGTATTAGTAAGTCAGAGTTTACCGGTTTGATTTAGATGACCTTTACTTTTTCCATTCAGACTTGTTCTTGCTTGATTTTAATTCTGCACTCACCGCTTTTAAAATCTCAAAACAGATTTGTTCAGAACATTTAAAAGTACTCAAGAATGTTACCCTAGGCTTCTCTGGGATAGCATTTAGAGCAACCTGGTCCAGTGGAAGGTGTCCCTGCCCATGGCAGGGGATTGGAACTAGTTGACTTTCAAGGTCCCTTCCAACCCAAACCATTCTGTGCTTCTATCTCCCAGGAGTGGTTTTACAAGCAACAAGGTGATACATACAGCAGCATCTTCCATTTATATTTTTGGGACTTGAAAAGGAACCCCACAGTGTATATTACACTTTGGATGCCAAATAAGCAGATGTGACAGCTAGTAATGTAGGCATGATCCAGTTACCTCATTTTGGGGGTTTTACCTCTCTATGGCCCATGCTGAACTCCAGCACAGGCTTTCTGGGGCTGTGTTCCCTGAGGCCCCGAACTCTCCTTGTGCTGAAGTGTGCAACCTCTGTGCATTTAGCTTTCCTTTTGGCATCTGGTGCCTAGAATGAAAATAGAGTGTGTTGCTTTGTAAGTGCTTAAAGCATCTCTTGACTCCATGTCATAGAGGACTCTTCTACTAGTTTTGGAGTTTCAATTACTGCCTTTATTCATACTCTAAAAAAGTTGCACTTACACACTTGCCCCTACTAGGATACTCAATGCTTGCAAGTGTGAGGAGGATGCAGAAAGAATAGTCAGAAATTAATCAGCAGTTGGCAATTCCAGAATCTGACCTCTATTCGGATATTTTTTTTTTAATTTTTAAAGAAATTAAATGTCTGTTCCCTTTATATTAGAACTGAAATAGGACACTTTTTAGTGATATTTAGTACTTCATTAGTCAAAATCATTATCTTTCCTTTTTGTCTGAGGCAGTCCAGAATTTGCTGCTGTAGTCTTCATGGAATCTCTTAATCGTTAAACAAATGAACAATTAATGGGTCATTGAATTGCTCTAAAGGGGTCATCTCACACAATGGCCAATTGAAACTTTCAGTTTGTTCATTTATAGCTCTGCATTGAATTGCCAGTGATCTTGCTCTTAATAGTATTACAAGCTGTCTGAAAAAAACCCTCAACACTACACAGTTATTATGACACAAGTGCAAACAGCAGATTTGGCCTAATGTCACATAATATTTAATTTGAAATACTCCTCAACACTTTTTTGGTTTATCAATAGGTATTTATTCTTTTACTGCCTCCAAAATAGGCCAACAAGGAATCTGTGCAGTCTACTGCAGCTCTTAAGAGCTTTTTAATAAGGTTGGTTATTGTAGTAACCATGGTGTTTCAGTATTCTATATGTCACTCTGTAGTAAGTAAATCTCTTGGATAAAGTATTCAGGATGTTTCAGAATCAGCTGAGTATTGTTCTTTTATAACAATATTATAAATTGAGTTCAGTTTACAGCTGTGTAATAAAGCCTTTAGTTTCTAATGTATCTCTAATATGTTATTTTATCAGATATTTTAAAGACCTTTTTATGCACTAGATGTCTCCTTAACAGTTATCAAAAAAACATTGTCTCAATAGTAAATAAATTTAACATTTAGAATAAGCTAATGGTGGTGTACTTTAGCGCTCAAGAGGAGGAAAAAGTGCATACTAATTTTAGTCAATACTAATGGAGACTGGATAGCCATTTCTCCCTGGAGAGTCATTTTCATTTTAGCAGCATTATTTATTTCTGCAGAGGAAGGAAACAATCTCCAACTGAAGTGTCTAATTTCACTTTTTATTTCCCTTGTAAATTTACAAATTAAGTCAGTTGCATTTAGGGCTGATGCTAAGCAGTGATTTGAACAGTGAAAGTTTGTGGGATGGAGAATATCCCACCTAAAGTGTAGCTGTTTAGTTTTGAGGTTTTATTAATGCTTGGTTAATGTCTGTTTAGGAGCAAATCTCAGTTACTAAGTTGTGAAAGTTGCATGGCTTAAGAATATCTCGAAGCTGCAATCCCAGTGCTGCTGCATCCCAGAATGCAGGGGCTGCAGTGCGGGACTTTTGTTTTGGTTTTTTTTCCTATTGGACCCCAAAATAAAATAGGGAACCACAAGGATTATGTGAACTAACTGAAATCATTTGTCACGGGCCAGATAGAATTGGTTTCCATGCTGTTTTTTCTCTTAAAAGGTTGTGAAAATCACCTGGCCTTAGGCATTTCACCATGTTTTTGAACACAGAATTCAGTTTGCTCCTAACATTTGTTCTTTGAGAGTAAACCAAGTTGAATAAACTGAACTATGTGTTTTTTTCTTTTCTTTTAGTATTGGAGAAAATAAGGCTTTTACCTCCTCGCGGTGGAAATAAACAAATGCTCAAGAAAGAGACTTTCTCAGCCCTTGTGGATTTCACCAAGTTTTGGAAGGCAGAAGCTGCAGATTTAGGAATATGGAGAACTGAGAGCTCAGAAGGTAGAGCAGCTTTTTGAGCCTCTGTTCTTTAAAGGTTTAAAACCAACAATTTTTTAAAGGAAAATGATTGTTTATACCATCCTTGGGAACCTCAAAGGTTGAAGTAAGCAACTTCCTCTGAAGCCAAAGATAACTGGAAGAGGCTGGATTTGATGGTGAATTCTTATACCTGTTAATATATTTTCTTATTTAAAATATAAGTACATACAAAGTTACAGCAGTGAGGCTCCAGGTCCTTGGTGCCACAAAAACCCCACAGAACTCTGGCAATCTCATCTCATCCTTTCCCACCAACTTTGTTCCTCGAGTAAGTTTTAAATGTAATTCGTATGATCCTTTATTTTCCACCTTGGCCAATATTACCATTTATAAAGGACAATCATTTCTTGCCTGCTTACAAAAATGTTTTTAAGTGTTGGCAAGTTACCCAGTCATAGGCAGCCAATTAAATGATCACTAACAGGCTCAGCAGCCGGAATGCACAGTGAGTGAGCGGTTCAGTATTTTGCGCTTTAACTCTCGATGTTTTCTGTACAGTGATTATAAATTCTTCACTCTAATAAAATGTTTGTTGTTGCAGTCTTGAGGTGTTCTGTTTTGTCTTTTTAATCTTGCCTGCTGAGACATGGCATACTAGAGGATTATGTTTATAACTCTTGGCTTTTTGCAGGGATTTTCACTTCTCGGTTCGCTTGATGCTGAAATAAGGCGACTCTTGAAATTACTTTTGTGCCACATGTTGAGTTCATAATGAATCTGTTTTGTATGATCAACAATGTAATTAGCTCTTCATAAATATGTGGCTCTCTTCAAAGTATGCCCTTAGACTCCTGTATTTTTCTTATATAACAATTTAAGCCGGGAAGAAATCCTTCCAAATTACAAAGATAAGAGGGACTGATTTGAATCTGAGTCTGGCTGATATTTGTGAGTCAGTCTTGCTTTGCTTTTGTCCTTCTTTTCCTCTGTACCTTCTTTTCCTCCTACCCCACTTAGGGTCTGCACTGCCCTAGTTATTAATACTGCTTAGCTGGGAACAGAGTGCCACAGAGGAGCCACACTAATACCTCTTACCTTTACCTGACTCCTCTTTGGAGAAGGACTGGTTACCTTTTTCGTGCATGTTTTCTTTTGGTCTTGCTTCTTCTGGCAGACTTACTTACTTCTCTCCTGCCTCTTGTTTTGCATGAACTCGTTCTACACAGTACAATGTGGTATCTTCCAAGGACAATTCTGGGAGTCTGGATTTTACAGATGTTCAGAGAAAATGCTGCAAAATAAAATATTTGAGGGGTTTTTTTAATCTGTTTTGAAGGTGCATCCTCTATATTCACACAATTTTTGATCTGTATGAAGCAGCCACACTTTATCTGACTCTAGTTCTTGTCTCCTAATCCCCAGCCCTTTCAACTGTATATATTACAGGATTTTTCCTCTATTTTTCTTGAAGAAAACTTTCTGTTCCTTGTGCTCCAGACTGATTATGAAAGATACAGGCGTGAGCCCATGTACCAGTTGACCAGATAGGCCAGGGTTGTCTCCTTATTAAAACCTAAAAGACAGTGAACTCAATCCTACAGCACATTTCACTTTTCGGAGAGGTTTATAAAATGTTTAACTTTAAGAAACACAGTAAGTATTAATACATGGTTGTTCACTGTGTTTTTTGTTTTAATTAACCTGTCCATAGGCTGAACTATGCAACAGCCTATTAAAACTGTACACTAAGTCAGTTATAAATGTTACAAATGTTAGTATGTGAACCCAAATGGAATCTGAGTATGGTAGGTCAGGCTTAGGAAGGTCATGACTTTACTGTAGGTCACTGACCACTTCATAAAAGGAGAATATCAACGTACATTATATATGCATTATGCCTTGTCTTCTTAATACCAAGTATTGTTGAAATTTCACACATCAGTAGGTTTGTTTTTTTAATACTCATATACACAGTTCTTTCTTTTTTTTTTTCAAATTTGTTGGCTCTTGGCACTTCATGCAGCATCATTTCTTTAAAGGAAAACACAGAAAAAAAACAGGCCTGGGCATTGTGGGAAATAAGTTACTTTGTTTTAAATTAAAGGTTTTATTTTTAGGTATGTTAGTCTAAAGCTTTGACTTACTGGAGTAAATATGTGTTAATAGGTTATTTATCATGGCTCAATACCTCTGTATAATAGCATGAGTATATTATGTGTCTGTTGTCTCTAATAACTTCTGAATCCCTTGAATAGCTACTGCAAATTTTATCTGTAGGAGTGCAGGTCTTAAAGCTGAAATCCTTGTATGTTTCACAAAGACAGATTCTTAGTCAGGGAAGAGTCTTCAGGGGAATGTCAGACAGCAGTTTCACCCTGCGTATTTATTTATGTGTGCGCATATATGGGGGTCCACACAGAAACACGAAATTCTGACTAAAGTGAGGCTATGAGCTCCCTCATGTGTATCAGAGCATGATGTGCTATTTGGTAGGGAACCAGGCTGCACCAGTTGTGTCACAGAATAACTTGTCAAAAGTCATCCTGTGAAGTGTCTCCAGGAAGCATTAGAGAGAAAGGGAAACATAACAGTCAGTAATTTTGCCATGGGCTTGTTTTGCCCGGCAGTTGTATTTCATATAACTAGAGATAAAAAGTACAATAAAGCTAGTTTGTGGGTGTCTTTTCCTAGTTTGAGGGATGCCTTTCAACATCCCTCTCGGTTTCATCCTGATTTTATTTTCTTCTGGAATATCTGGTGGTCTTTCCTTGGGATTGAGGGTGGGAGAAGCAAAAGAAATTATTCCATCCTTTTTTCTTCCCTATACACTGTCACTGGTTGTTTTCGACTACCAGTGCATCCAGAGCAGGAAGTGCCATAGTCATCTTTTCTTTTGGGGATGAAGAAGCAATAATTACCAAATGAGTATTTCTGGGGAGAGTGGGGTAGGGGAGTGAGAAGGAGATGGATGGAGACTTTGCTTTAGTGTAAAAGGTATGTATCCTTTTGGCAAGAAATGTCCCTGTTGTTATAGACTGTTACCTGGCTTTGTTGTTCTTGTGTGCAATCTGAAGTAAAAAGCACCTTTGAAAGGGGAAGGAGGAACAGAGAATGGGAATCTTAACACCGCCTCTCAGACTGGGGATAGCAGAAAGAGAAGTAGTCTAAATGGCCTGCCTTTTGAACACAGCAGAAATCTAACTCACGAGACCTGGTATTCATCAGCAGATGGTAAAATACTGTGCTTATTATGAAGTATCTGTAGCGCCTTCATTTAAGGAGTCTTAAGGGAGTCATTGAAAACAGATTGCAGGTGGATTGTGTTAAAATAGATTTTTGTAGCATCTTCAGCTGATGTGATGATTCTTTGTAATAGTGAAGCTGTTCAAAGTGTGATATTGGTGTCCTCCTGTCCTTCCGTGATTTAGATTGGACCCTGCCAGGGGGAAAGAAATTTGACTTTGGAGGATAAAATGCCCCACCCCAGTTGCTTCCAGGCTGTTGAAGTGGTTCACCTGCATGGGTTGAAGCCTGAAACAGCAAGAACACTGCTTGGGGAGGAATTCATAGTTCATCTACACACAGGCATTAATCAGTTAAGCTGTGTGTGGGACTGTCCTTTCCAAAGGAGATTTAGCTAAACCCCAGGGAGGTACTCAAATTCCAAATAAAACCTCTCTGCAATTAGAAGCTATGCAAAATTTAGCAGAGCCAGTTTGAATTGCTTCCCTTGACAGAAAAGTGTTTGTCCTAATTTTTTCCCTGCTGCCTTTTGTCGGTGGTGAAGGATCAGACAGTGGCAGTTTTATGTCCTCAGGTTGGTGTTCACAACCTGCAGTGCATGGAGAGCCTTGTGAAGGTGTGGCAGAGCCCGTGTGGGCGATCTGGGGAGCTCTGGAACCTTGAATCATGAGTTCTTGCATGGTTAAGCTGTTCTGTTTGGTCCACTGACAGTCAGATAGTACCACGTCCCTCATCGTAGGTGCTCAGATATTGATTGGAATACTCAATAGGTAAATCCCACAAATCCACATTTCACAGCATCAAATTGCTTTGTCTATTGATCTGTAAAATGGGAAGGTATTTTGCCACAGTCCTTTTTTTCATGTGTGTGTCTTCTTTCTCTGGGAATCAGACTGTAAAGTTAATTGTAGCCAAAGGCTTTTCTTTCTCATGTCTGTTTAATATAACATCTCTCTGGTTAGAAACTGAAAAACCCACACTACAAAAGAAAAATGCCCTTTTTTAAGTAAGTTTATTTTCTTGCACAGAGATAAAACTCAGTTTTCTATCAGATAAGATGGGAGGCAATTAGGTAAAATCTTTGCTTTTAACCAACTGTTCACAAATTACTTCCCTTTGAACTTAGGTGGAGTAGCTTAAATTCCATGTTTTCATGTATGTGTAGAGAGGTGGCTTTGCATCTTGCCTGCCTGGTAGTGTCGTGCCTTGTGATGGGGCACTGTATCCTCAGGGCAGGGTCAGACCTATTTTTTTTATCCAGTAAATACTGGATTGGGCTTTTTCCCAATATCTGGGGATGTCAGTAGTACTCATCCAGTGCAGTCAGCTGTCTGTCACTTTTCTAATGCTGTATTTTCATCAACTGACATAGAAATGAGAGATTTCTGACAAAAGCACAGCTGGTCTAGTAGCACTGTCTATTCCCTGAAGTAGGCAGCTTCCATTTCAGCTTGAACTTGGAATTTTTCTCATCTGATGATGCGGTGACTGACTCAGGTGCTGAGTTTTCTGACCCAGTGGAGGTGAAGGGGAGATGGTTGATGCTGTGATGGTTATCTGAGTCATTCACCACCCTCAGGGGTGAGGACAGCAGCTTTCTTGGCTTGAAGGTCTTGATTTAAAGGAACAGTTCAGCTGAGGCCTCTGATCAGGTTCTGCCAAGGCTGCATTACGCTGGAAGCTAATTCAGCTTTTTTCCAGGAGAAAGCACCAACAAACCTTGGGATAGCAAATGAGTTTTCTTAAAAGTGAAGTATATGGCAGAGACCTGGCTACCATAAGAGCTGTACTTGCTGAAATCCTGAATATGGGAAAAAATGTGGTTGTGTAGTTCAGAGGTGTTTTGTGCAGTTAGTCCACAGAATTTAGTAAAACCTGTAGGTGGCTTCTTGTCAAGGATGTTGGTCCATATTGCACCAATCTTCTAAGTTGCAAACAACATGCCAATAGCGAGGTGCTTTAGCATCTTGCTCTGCAAGCAAGAAGATGACAGGTCTGAGCTCCTGTTCTGCTTCAAACTTGACAGATGCTACTTTGGAAATAAGAACTGAAAGGCTCTGTGTTGCAGTTATGGCTGTGGCTTTCCTTGTCCATCGCCCTTGAAGATTTTTGGCTTTTTCAACATCCATTTCACTCCCAGCTCTGTAAACTCAGTGGTGCAGGACCCATTTTTAACTTGTCTCACACAAGTAGTACCATAGCTTTGGGCTTTAACCTCATGAATCTGGGAACTGTCATTACAACTTGCCAAATAGCAGCATGTTTTGACTGAACTTTGCATTCAGACTTGGTTCACTGGCTTGTATTTGCTCCATACCTTAGAGCTCAAAAGTGCCTGAAAAAATGTACTTGCTGGAACCCCTGTTCCTGTCAAACAGTGTTCTGGCAGCTCTCTCCATCCTTCTGTGTTAGAAAGTTGCAGTGAAAATAGGGAAAATGAAAATGTTTCTGTGCTTTCATTATTTAATCCTGTTGTTCTGTACATACACAAATGAAGCTTAACTGAAATACAGCAGCTTCTCAGCTTAAGCAAGCAATAACCACAAGACACATTTGTCAGGCCTTTTTATCAGGGTCCATGTTTTCTGCACCTGTGTTGTCCACCTTAGTGGGTACCTGATCCTGTTTTAATATGCTGCAACACATAAGTTATTTTATTCAAATAAGAGATCCAGTCAGAAGGATGTGTTGTTTTTTTTTTTACTTTAACACCGCATGGATTACAAATGGGTGTGTACAAGAAAAACCAAGAATTACAAGTCCCAAGGATTATTTTCTCATTTACAGTTTGAGATATATAGTAAGCAAGAAGAGCAACTCATTTAAGACTTGGAAATCAGCATAAATCAGGACATGCACAGCTCAGTCTTACATCTCCATTATGTGTGTGCACCAAAGGCTTACTAAGCATATGTTTTCCCACTATTTCATTATTTGGTTGCCCATGTTAATATCCCTGGTCATGTACCTACTGATGCTCCTCAGTAGTTTTGGTGCTGAGCTTTTTATTACTCAGGCTGCTGGTTTTGTTACTCAGTATTTTGCATGCTGAGTTGTGTTGCAGTTTGCCGTTTTTCAGCCATGGCAAGCACAGGTGTGATGGTGAGGTTAGCAGCTCTCCTAATTTTTGTGGCTGCAGCGCTGGTCTTGGACTAGAGTATCTCTGAAGGTGCTGCCACTGCTTAATACTCAACTTCAGTTTGCCCGGTGTACTGTACTGTAATATAGGAGCAGGGAGAAGGAATCTGGGACCATGGCAGTTGTTGACACTCAGTTGTTGACAGATTTGGGTCAATTACTCCTACTTTAAATATGCTAGATTAAAACTGTCATCAAGCCCAACGTTTACATTGTAATAGTTGGATCACACATTAGGATTTCTAAAGGAAGTTTGTTCAAGGTAGGTCCTCAGTCTAACTAGCGTTCCTCCTGGCCTCTAGTTATTGCTCTAGAAGAGCATGGGTGACCCATGTTTTCCATGCTGTGTTTGTCACCCTGCCATGGAGGTCTTTGCTATCCCAGGCTATTTCAAATGACACTGTTTAGTTTCAGCCACACTGAATCAAGGTCTATGTGCTTACTCTAGGACAAGCTGACTCTGAAATTACTGAATTCCACTGACTACTGCACAGGCTTCCATGGACCACACTGGGAACTTGATGTAGGTATTTATGTGAAGCTGAAATACACACAGGACAATTCTGTTTTCCAGTACTGGCATGTTCCTTGCAAGGACTAAACAGCGGGCATCACTAACTGGATGTCCCAGTTGTGGAGGTTTGGGTAATTTTAAGGCAGGCTGAGTTTCAGGGCACTAGGCCATCTCCATCTCTAACAGGATGTTGTAGCCATGAGCATGCAGACACGTTACTCCCTGAGCAGTGGAAGTCTCTGTGATACATATATTAAGAGTGCGTCCAAATCACATTTAGGTTTTTATTTGTTTGACAGTATAGTCAACACACTTGCTTTCTGGGAGGAGTCATAGGTACAGGAATGACCTTGTGCAGACTCGGGGAAGGGCTAATCCCATCACATTTTCCAGCTGGTTACCTTGAAAAAATCTTTTTTTCATGAGCCAAACTTCAGCAGAAGTTCAGAGCTTCATGTACAAAGCAAAGTGTTAGGAGTACAGCCCCATCAGTGAGCACCAAGATACTTTTCCTACTCTGCACTGGGGCAGCCTCACCTTGCATTTTGTGGCAGTTTTAGACACCTCAATATAAGAAAGATATGAAGCCATTAGAGATTATCCAAAGGAGGGCAGTGAAGATGGGGCAGGGCCCTGAGGGGGAAGTGTGTGAGGACACATGAGGGCACTTGGTGTTTTCAGCTGGAGAAGACTCAGAGGAGACTTCAGTGCAAGGACAACTCCCTGGGGAGGGGTAGAGGAGGGGCAGGCACTGATCTCTGCTCTGTGGGGACCAGGGACAGCACCCAGGGAATGGTCTGGAGCTGTGTCAGGGCAGGTTTAGGTTGGAGCTCAGGAAAAGGTTCTTCACCCAGAGAGTGGTGGGCACTGAACAGGCTCTCCAGGGCAGTGGACACAGCTCCAAGACTGCCAGAGCTCCAGGAGTGTTTGGATGATGCTCTGGGGCACAGGGAGTGACTCTTGGGGGTGGTCCTGTGCTGGGCTGAGGGTTGGACTGGATAATCCTTGTGAGTCCCTTCGAGCTCCAGATATTCTGTGAATCTGTGAAATGCCTATGGATGGGGCTCTGAGCAACCTGGTCTAGTGGAAGGTGTCCCTGCCTCTGGCAGGGGCTTGGAACAAGGTGGTCTTTAAGGTCCCTCCCAACCCAACTCATTATGTGACTCTGTGATGAGTAGAATGAGAGGCCTCCCACAGAACCATGGGGAGGTGGGGGTTTCCCAAGAAGACAGACTGCCCTTTCCTAAATTTATTAGTGGGTGTTGTTGCAGCAGGGAGTAGCACATTTTAGAAATGCCATCTTCTCAGAAGCTGGAGCAGAGTCAAGTGTATTTCACACAACTAGGCACATCAACCAAGCTTAAATCACGGAGCAGATAATTACATCGCCCCAGGAAATCAACTAGCTGTTCTGTTATGCCCAGCTTTGGGCTCTGAATCTTGACATAGCATCCAATTGCCATGGTAGCAAGGCTTTAGATGTGTTTGTTCTGATGTCTCTTATTTACCTGCTTTCAGGTATTTTGTGCAGCTTAAAATAACAAGTGTGTTCAGTTCCTGGTAGTGGGAGTGGAAAGATGCCAGGCAAAGCATAAATTATTAACTTTTCTAAGAGATTTGCATGAATTATCTGATGTTAAACATGAATTTCTACTCATACTGCAGTTTTTGAATGTCTCTTGATGATTTCATTGATTATTCCCTTCCTATTATGTTTAATTCCATAAAATCGAACATGACTGAGCATGGGAAGGAGACTACTTTTTTTTTCTTTTTTTTTAATGTCTTTATTTATTATCAAACTAAATAATTACAGAAAAGAGCTTTACTTGAATTTGGAAATCATTACAGTGAATTTCTTTTGGCATAATAAAGGACAGCCTTGATCCCAGTGCTCCATAGATATCATGCCAGCTGTTTGCCATTTCATATATATGAAGAGTTTTTCCAGTCTCCTTTAAATCCTATGTAACTGGTATCAGGGATCCAAGTGGTTCTTATTTCATCTGTTGCATCCATCTGTGTTGTCTTCTCTTGACCTTTTAAATGTGCAAGCTCCTCTGAGCAAGGACCATATCATTACATTTGCATAGTGGTTATTACCAAAGGTCTGGAAACAGAGAGCGTTCCTATAATATAAATAATTATGGAAGAAACCAGCAGTCCAAGCCCAAATGGCAAGACATATGTAAATAACAAAGCTAGATCTTTATAGTTAAATTGACTGTAAAATGAGAAGAAACGGTGGATAGCTGCAGAGCAGACAGGAGAAGCCCTCTGAAAAAAATGCATACTCACACATTTTCACTTTATTTATCCTGAAAATATCGGGGAGCGAGGATGGTTTTGTTTTCCAAATCAAAGTGAGAAGAACTGTCAAGTATTGCTTTTCAACTAAACTCTATAAGCACCCAGTAAAATCCTTTTAACCAGCTTGCTACATTTCACCAAATGACTTCTGATGGAGAACAAAACAGGTAATATATTCAGAGACCTTGCCATTGCATAGGATAGAGCTGGAAAGAAAAGTCTTGCCCAAAACTTGAGTCAGAAATATGTTGTCAAGGTGGCAGTAATGCATTCCTGTGACTATCTGACTCCTCACCATGACGCTGTGTGTTGGATTGCAAACAAAACCATGGAATGATAAAATAGTTTGGGTTTAAATGGATCTTTCAAGATCATCCTGTTTGAACACCCTGCCATGGGCAGGGACACCTTCCACTATCCCAGGTTGCTCCAAGCCCCATCCAACCTGGCCTTGGACACTGCCCAGGGTTGGGGCAGCCACAGTTTCTCTGGGCAACCTGTGCCAGGGCCTCACCACCCTTATTGCAAAATATTTCATCTTAGTATCTCGTCTAAAATTACCCTTTTTTACTTTATAAAGCATTATCCCTTGTCCTATTGCTACAGGCCTACGAGAAGGTCTGTCCCATCCTTCATGTAAGTGCACTATTTTGTGAAAGTCTGCAATATAATTCACAGTGTATCCTTTTCTTCTCCAGGGTGAGCAACCCCAACTCTCCCAGCTTGTCTCCAGCCCTCAGATTATAAAATAGTTGTTCCTTTGACCTCCAGGGAATTTTAACTGCTTCTCACCCTTTTGGAATGAAATTCAAAAATACTCCAAGTCCTACCCCTAGCTTTGAAAAACATAGAAGTAGGTAGAGTGTGTAGTCAAGGCATGGGTGTTCTTTCATGTTTACTTTTCTGTTTCACGAGCCAGAAATCTTCAGTCCTTGAACTGCTTCCCTTACATGTCACTAAAATAGTGCCCACAGTGTTGATTCTGTGTCTGAATTCTGTTACTACACAGACTACACTGAGTGTAGAAGGCATTCCCATAAGCTGCTCTGTAACCACCTAAAAAATCACTTGTAGGATCAATGTATTATTTAAATATTGCATCTTTACTCATACATTTCTATTTTTACCCTCTTTTTATTTCCTCCTCCACTTTTTTCACTTTTCTGTTTTGCCCCAGGAAAATAATTTAAGGGGTGCAAAAATGCTAATGCAAAATAAATTACTTTTCAAGTTTTTAAGAATGGAAGGCCTGAAGGATGAATAGGGGGAAGCAGTTGAAAGTAGTTGTAGCAGTAAAAACAACAAAAACAACAACAACAACATAATAATAGTGATAATACCATCACCACAAGGAAAAACTGGCATTATGCAACTCCAACTATTAAAATGCTTATTCAGGGTTCTAACACACAGCTTATTTTTTATGAAATTCTCCTTTCATGCTCAGTAGCAGTCAAAGAACAGTTGAACAATAAGATTTGTTAGAATAGGAATAGAGAGAGGATGTACAGGAAATATCCTTGTGTTGCTGCCTGTGTGCATCTACACACTGAGTGCAAGCAAAGCTATGGTTGTCCCATTACAAAGTGGATATGTTGGGTCTAAAGAATAGGAAGATTAGTAAAAAGCATAAGCAAGAGAAGAAAATTACTTCTAACACAGAACCAGTAGCTGGACCATCTTCAGTCTAGGAAAGAGATGGGTGACAAAGGAATGTGACAAAGGTCTTTAAAATCTGCAGTATTGTATCCAGTGCAAGATAAACTTTGTTGAAGCAAGCCTAGCAAAGGGACACAAAGATGATTAGGAGACTATCCCATCTTTCTTCTAAGGAGAGGCTGAGAGAGCTGGGACTGTTCACCCTAGAGAAGGCTCAGGACATTTTATCCGTGTGCACAGATACCCAGTGGGAAGAAATAAAGAGAAGTGTCAGATTTCTCTCAGTAGTTACCCATGACAGAACAAGAGGCTGTGAGAGTGGTCAGATTTGGGAACAGGTTGCCCAGAGAAGCTCTGAAGTCTCCATCAGTGGAGATGCACAAAGCTGAGCTGAACAACACCTGCTCCAGGTGACCTTGCTTGAGCAGAATGGTTGGACAAGGTGGTCTCAAGAGCCCCTTCTATCCCGAGCTGTTCTATGAAAATCTTGAGATTTTCACAGGGGGAAAAAAAGTGAACAAGAAATTATTGGTTTTTTCTCTTTCTTAGTGAACAGATGGTATCAAAAGGAAATTAGCAAGAGAAAAGTTGGAAACAAATAATAAGAAGAGCTCTTTACACAGTGCATAATTGAACTGTGGAGCTTCTTATCATAGTGTTTTGTGGATGCTAAATAGCAATTAGATAAATGCATGGAAGAAACATTCATCAAGGTCAGTCAAATATAGTATTACCCATAGTTCTTGATTTTTCTGAATGTACAAGACATTGGAAACTGAGAGAATAAACAGAAAAATGTTAATATATTCTTATCAATATAGTCTTGCACTTCTCATCACTCCTCTTCTGACTTTTGCTACTTGTCACAGTTGAGGACATGACATGATACAGCTGACCTTGCACGGCTGGTTCTGTGTTTAGAAGTATAATGCACGTGCACTTTGTGATCCATTCCATTGCAAATACTCTGTTAAAAACAAACAAAAAAATAAATGAAAGAAATGGGTGTTTGTCTTAGAAGAAGAAAATATGCCCTGAGAAGAGAAATTATTTGCAGAGAGGTCAGATTTGTTGAGTAAGATGTTCCATTCTCCTATCTGCTTTTGATGAATGCTGTATTATAAGACTTTTTTTTAATATATACATATATATTTAATATATAAAATGTATTTCTATACTGAAGACTATTCAAGCACAAGTCAATATTTAATATGATTTTCAGAGGTTTGCTGTACTTCTAAAGTATACAAGTATAAATAAAGTTACTTAAATGACTTAGTGCAAATGGAATTAGGAAATCTGTGATTTTTTTCAAAACACAAGAGTATACTAGGAGATTGAAGAATTTCCTATTTAAAAAAAGTAAATAGTACAGTTTTATGACAATCAAACACATATACTGAAGAAACATTTTATCATAATTAAGTCTTAGACAAAATAGTGAAGAACTTGATTTGCACAAGCCAGAAAACTGGCAATCTCTATAATGGATAAAATGGAGAAGATTGAACCCTGGGGGTTATTTTTAGTTTTGACAATGGCAAATCAAGCTAGTAAAAAAGTAGCTACAGTATTGACTTGCAGTGCAGGGAAGGAAAATTCTGGATAAAAATTTTCATTTTTCTTTTTGGGCTGAAGACCTGTGTGCTCAGGTAAGGAAGAAAGAACAATTGGAAGTGAGAGGATTTTGTGCAAAGAATCTGTACAAGGTTGAAAATGTTGAAAAATTAGACAGCATGGGGATTAATTGAAGTCTGGGCAAGAAAGTTCTCTCTTGAAGATGAGAGCAGCTGAAGCTGCCTTTGAACTGATGTCAGTGGGACACTGTGATTAAATACATCTTGTTTTTAAAGCACTGCTGGTCCCTGTGGAGCACTGATTAGGAACCCAGATCAATTATATGTCGGTATTGGTTTAAGACTGCCTTTTTTCCTGCACTGCAAGTCTTTGGAATGAGATGGCAAAAAGGAGAAACTCTAGTTTACTAACCTGGGAAGGCTGTTAGTTTTGTTTGGGTATCACATCTATTCCTTCCTCTAAGTTCATTTGGGATATTCCAGCTTTCCCCTGACCCCCCCTTTTACTTTATCTCCACATTTGCCCTCGGTGAGTAGTGTCATGCTGTGGCTGGCACCTGAGCTTTATGCATGCTGTGTCTTCAAGCTGTCATGAGCTTCACCCGGAGAGCTGAACACAGCTGCAACTGTTCTCAGTACCTTTGTCTGTGGATTGGTTGCTTTGATAATATTCTTCCATCATGTGTGGTGACAATTAAAGAATGTTTAAAGCACTGGACAAAAAAGGGATACGAAACAGTGCTGGAAACAGGAGGAAAATGCCTTTATTTAAGTATTAAGATCTTAGGGAAATACAAAGATGGAATCTGAGTGCTTAAAATGGCTTCTAAAGCAGAATTTGAGTGTCTGTGGTGCTGACACTGAGTCAGACAGGACTTTGACTAATCTCTCAGTCGTTCTCTTTGACCTTAAAGTTTGTGCCTCGGGTTGAACATGGTATTATGCCTGTTTTTCTAGGTTTAAACAACACCAATGGTTAAATCAGAACTCTGAGAAAAGGTGACCCCCTCAGCTTGTGGCAGCCTCAGTCTGATGGGTTTGGTCTGAAGAAAGACGAAAAAAGTTCACTCCAGGAAACTCGCACATTGCACAGAGTTTCACCATCGACATCACACCAGTGTCAGCTACTGATAAAAGTTCTCCAGAATAAAGGCGGAAAAAGCCTTGCCCTTTCCATGCTCCAAGCTGCACACCAGGGGTTGGCATCCTTTCCCTGAGCTTTCCAAGGGAAGGAAATCACAAATACATGATTTCCCTCAGAGATCCTTCTACGAAGTGAAAGTCCCACCATACTCCAGGGCTGGAGCAATGGGGTGGTCAGAATGCCCTCTGTGTGGTGTAATCCCCCAAGCTGCTGGACTCCACAGTCATTAGAGCTCACAAAAGCAGCTAGTTTTGATGATTGATTGATATTAATTACCTTCAGGATATAATCCCTCCTGTCTCTGACTATTCAAATACTTGACTGAAAAGTCAAGCAAGAAAAAGAGGGGAAAAAAGTCCCTCCTGGAAACTGCTTCCATATCCATTACTCTTAGCCCATTGGCTGTTCATTATTCACTGTGTGTGAGCTCACATTATCGTGCCTTGCAGAAAAGGCACCATGAAAGATGTTATAGATAGCACTTATGAACACAAAGAGCTTTGAAAACCCACTTTTAGTCCATAACAGTCAAGCCAAACCTACACTCCAGTGAGTCAATTGCCTCCCAATGATTTGGACTTTTCTAAAACTCAGCACGTAGTGATTTTGTTCTCTTTAATCACCCTTCCACAGAAGGCCTTGCTATGAAAGCAAACCCTGGCCCAGCTGACAAATGGGATTGAGAGTATTGGGGTTTTCTCCCTTTTTGAGAAAGTCAAAACTATCAATATATTTGAACAAGTATATTTTGTTCAGCTTTGTTTTCAGCACATTGTTTTCCAGCACATTGTTTTCAGCTGGTGGAGCTGTTTGGTTCAGCAAATTAACTGTAGTGTATGGAAATAATATCAGCCACAGGAAAAGACCTGGAGTGACACAGCAGGACATGAGAGGCTGCTCTGGAAGAAGTAGTTTTCCCCTGAAGGCAGTAGAGCTCATTTTGGGATTCCACTTTAATCATGTGCTGTGGTCTCTCAGTATGTAAAAGAGACCCCAATCAAAAGGGAATTACTGCCTGCAGATCACAAGGTCTGAGAGACATGAAAAATGATGTGCTACTTCCATGGGGAATGATTTATGGGCTCAGCACAGGTCTGTAAGAAAAAGGGCTTCTTTAATTCTGTTTCTTCCTGAAGGATGAGGACAGCACACCTATGCTGTGCCTCAGAATACCTGTTTCAGATCATACTCATAGTGCCTTTACATGTGAGATTTTCTCTAGCAGCAAACCCATTCTAGGATAACCCTTTCATTCCTTTGTCCCAAGGGCTCACTCCTGCCTTTGTGTGACACTGTAAGATTGCATGTGATGAAATCATATAAATTAACGTGAAATGCAGTGAGAAACCCAGCACTCTTCTGAAATGAAGAATTTGGACGAAAAAAGAATTTAACTGAGAGAAGTGACAAATGTGGTTACATTACTACAAGTTGAAAGGAAGATATGCCTTGTTAATACTTAAATGAACATAAATCAATTCCTGTGCACTGATTAGAGACCCAAAAGGCTGTGATATGAGTGAAGAAAGCTCCCTACATGATGAGGAATGCATGTACCTGCTGAGCCATATTATGGGAGGAAAGGGAGACCCCAGAACACCTTCTTTCCCAGTCCTTGGGGAATATGTCTGTGTTTTGAAAGGACAGCTGCACTTCCAAAATAAGTCCAATCTTTTTTCCTTGATCCCACTGCCTTCTAAGGAGTTTCTCTCAGGAGTTGAAATGCTTTGCAAAAATTTCACTGTGGGCTGAAGGCAGTTTAGGACATTGGTGCCCATTCATCTTGATGTCATTTAATTTTAATAATCAAATAATCTAGTGGGACAAATGAATGGCATAGAGACTTTTAATGAGATGGATTAAAATTCTTGGAAACAAGGGGTTTAACAGCCATTAAAAGTTATTTATTTGCCTTAGGCATGCCAGCAAACTTATAGTAGACTGCTGTGGAGTTTGAATGAGGTGAACCGAAACTGTGTTCTAGGAGATACGCACATGTGAAGGAAAGTAAGCAAATTCAGAATAAATTGCAAAAGGATAAATAAGGCAGTGTTAGCTTTGCTTTCTTTTAAGAGCAGATCAAATCCAAACAGTCAGCTCTTGGATACCCAAAAAGAATGGCCTAGAACAACTCATTCTTTGAGCATTGAAAGTGATAGGGAATGGAAAAGACTGGTCTGTTATGGAGTCATCAGTCAGCTGAATTTTCTTGTGCTTGCTAAAGTGCAAATAGTGACAGTTTCTTGTTCTTTGTTTTGTTCTTTTCTCTTAAAGCTAGGGAATTTATAAAAAATTTGATTCAGCTTCTCTGCTTAATAATTCTTGCTCTCACACTGCAGCTGTTTTAATCAGCAGAGAAATTAATATGGTCTCCCTTCTTGATTAAAGATTCATTTCCATGAAACATACATTCATAAAATCTCCTTGAGACCTCTTCACTCCACCAGATACAGCTGAAACCAGCTAACAGCTTCAGCATTTGTACTGTGAAGAAGGACAGATGGATGAAAAGTGATAACATAAACCTTCCATCACTGAAAATGTTCTTAGCTTTGATGTCTATCAAACATAATTATTTATTAGTTAATTATTAATTAATTAAGTAGTTAACTTCTACCCTAACAATCCCTAAAATAAGGTATATTAGTAGCTTGGATTTTATGAAAAAATAATAAAAATCTATGAACCCAATATCGTGTCTTGTTTTATCACTTTGTTCCAGGCTGAAAACATTCATCTTTGCTAGAAAGCTTTAGCCCTCACTTCTCATTGCCTGAGCCAAACAAACTACTTCATTACACCTTTTAGCGTTGTTAAAGTCAAACTTAAAACAATCAACACTGCCTGGAATTTCACCTTCTGAATATTGCCTTCTCACTGTCCTTCAGTGTCCTTTTGAAGAGCAAATTTGGGAAGGAATTTCATGGATGCACATGGAAAATACCCTTGATAAAGCCTAGACCTACCCCTTGAACATCCTAGTCTGCCTTTTATTGCAAGCAGCTTGAACAGCCTGAGTATGATGAAGGTTTTAAAGTCCTGCTCTGCAGCCTGAGGAGCTCCTCAACTTTACAGGCAGCAAAGAGCTGCACTTTCCTGGGATTACACAAAGTTCAATCAGGGTGAAACAGTTATAACAGCCTTATCCAGCTCTGTGATTCAGGCTTCAAGCTTTCCAGTAAATTACTGTTTCCACAGCCTTGATGGTTTGTGATTCCACATCTCTCACAGAGAAGCTATTTTTTTCCAGGTTTCAGCATCTGTAGAGAAGCTTGAGTGGCTGTAGGTGAGACAAGGAGGCAAAGAGTGATTCCTGCAGCTGAGGCAGGGATACAGTTAAGGGCACAATAATCTCTTTCCCTCTGAGAGGTGATGGAGGAGCTCCATAATGGAGCAGACATTCCCTGAACTGTACAGATGTCACATTAATGCCGTACCCAGGTGTACAATGGAAGCTAATTGAGGCAATTGAGCAAAAGATTGGTGCATTGCAGAAGTTGTCAGTCCGGCACGGGGAACCCAGGTGTTCGCTGGGAGCAAATTGGATCAGGGACTGAAGGCAAGATGAGGCTTTGACACGGGAGGCAGGAGGCTTGGGAAGGAGGGAAGACGAAAGGAATAATTGAATTAGGGAGTTTGATACAGCAAGGAGGGGAGGGAGAAAGTGCTGAAAATAAATGTATGTGGCTCAGTGCAGGGCTTTGAGGCAGTCAGTAGGATTTGATGGAAACCCCTTGGTGAGGTGCAGGGAGTGGGGTTCTTCTCCCAGGCTCCTGGGTGCTGTGGGTGCTGCTGGGGCAGCAGCTCCAGGAAGGGTTTGCTTCCTTCCCTCAGAGCCTGTTGTGCAATCTGGGAGGGGAGGGATGGCTGGGGAGGTCCAAGGATGTATGTGCAACACAGTCCACACTATAGAATCATTGAGGTTGGAAAAAACCCCAAAGATCATCGACTCCAGCCACTAAACCAGCACTGAGCTATCTTTCTAGAGCAGACACTTAGGAGTACCAGTCCTGGCTTTCAGGGGTCCAAAATCTTCCTTATGCTCCCTCTTTCAGGTTACTTTCCTTTACTATAAAGGCAGCCCGAGGCTGCTCTAGGCTGCTGCTGGAGAGCAGACCTGCCATCCATTGGGTAATGTGAAGGGCTGGGCACACCAAGGGCTGGGCTCTTCCCACCTTCAGAGCCAGCTTAAGATGAGCGACGTCCTGACCAAGGGTTAGTCCGTGTTTCTAATCAAGTGAGTTAATTCAAAAGCTTTGAAGCATCAGGCTCCTGTTGCTGATGTTGTAACATCTTCATGGAGAAAATTTTTGAAATCCATGGGGTTACCCACTCTAATTTTTGAGCTGTTTGCAGACTGAGCATGTGCTTTGTGCAAATTAAGCTGGTTTATTGCTTCTGTTTAGTGTTGCTACTTAACAATTATGTGAAAGTCATGTCAGTTCTGAGTTTGCCATGGAATTTGGCTTGTTTTGCCACCATCTGTCTGTATTACTGACTTTGAAAACTGCAGGCTGTGAGATAAAGACTGATAGTTTATCAAGCCACCTTTTCCATGTTTAGCTTTTTTCAGGCAGACTGATGAAAACGTGTGCTGAATCCTACTTCTGTCTGAGAAGCAGAGAGCCCTAAAGTAAGCAAGTTGAGCCACGGGAGGTTTAGGTTGTATATTAGGAAAAAGTTCTTCACCAAAAGGGTGGTCAGGAAGTATAACAAGCTGCCTGAGGCAGAGGTAGAGTCACTTGGAAGTGTTCAAAAATTGTGTAAATGTGGCACTTGGGCACATCTTTTAGAGATGGGCCTGGAAGTGTTAGGTAATGGTTGAATTTGATGATCTTAGAGGTCTTTCCAGCCTTAATGATTCTGTGATCTAAGCAATAACTATTATTAGTTATAAAATATTAGTTAGGTAAAGCCCTAGGAAAAGCTAATGAAGCGGTTTTGGACCTCAGTGCACTGGATCTTGTATGGATCTGTCTTCTCCAAAGAAGGTTACAAAACAAAACAAAGCACCAAAAACAAAACAAAACACCCAGAGGCAGGGGGAGGAGCAGTTTATTTCTCTGAGCATTGGCTTTTTAGAAAAAAAAAGAGGCTTCTGTAGAAGGTATGATCAGACTTTTTAAATTGGACCTTCTAAGTGATTTCGGACCCTTACATATCAAGGAATACATTCAGTTTCTCATTCATTATAGACATCTGATACTGCTGGAATGACTGGAAACCTGTGAATTTCTCTGGGCTCTGTACTTTTAGTTTACAGGAGACACTGGCAAAGTTGAGTTCCATGCTTTTTTTATGCATGAGTGGACTTTAGAGGGAAGGTTGTCTAGTCTGCCTCCTACTTTATTGTTTGGGGAAGCACAAAAGGGTTTCCACTAATAAATTGAGCATTTGTCTAATTCACAATAATTTCCTCAACACTTTGTCTTGGGTCTTTGGGTGCATCCTTGGATTTCCACTTTTTCTGTATAATTTCTTCTCATCCCCATTTAGATTCTGTAAAGCCAAAATTAGACTAGAGACTCCAGTTTCAAAAGGCCATTTATGTGCATTAACTCAGGGAAATAAAAACCCACCACACAGAGATTTGGCACTGAGCAAGGTCCTAAATGCAACACAATCACACTGAGATGAATCTGTCCTAAAGTTTATTCTCCCTGGGCAGAA
>WBMV01000952.1:579180-612028 GCA_013396655.1 Campylorhamphus procurvoides | reverse complement strand
AGAATGGCCACAGCAAGCCATTTGATTGAATGGCTCTGCTGGGGGTAGTTACATCCCACGTTTTTCCTGCAGCACACAAAGTTCCCTGCTGTCCCTTTAGCTATGTGGATACAGCCATGTGTGGGGTTGCAGTTTAAACAAGGCCTGTGAAATTACCTGTGTTAAAACAAACAGCACAACTTTATTTGGTGAATTATTGCATCGTTTTTATATGTTTTTGCCCTGCCCAGCATCTCTGCGCACTGCATTGTGCTGGTAGAGCAGAGGGAAGGGCAAGGGCAAGGGGAGGGGGAAGGGGAAGGGGAAGGGGAAGGGGAAGGGAAGGGAAGGGAAGGGAATAAAGCTGAAGGAACATCTCTCTTTTCATTCTTTCTGTGCACTTTGCTTTCTTCATAGACCAGGGTTTGAGTTGGGAATACTGTAATGGCCAGTTCCCTTTGAAAAGGAAAAAGGATGGACTGTGAGCCCCAAGTCGGGAGGGAAGAACCAGCACAGGAATGCTGTGTAGTGCATGCATTTTCCTGGCACGTGTGATAGATTTCTCTTTAATACTCCCAGTACTTTGCAATTTGAACTGCTGCCTGCTATTTGCTTTACTTTAATCTGTGTCATTTGTCTGTGTTTTTTATCTTCCTTCACACTGTCCTTCAAGTTATGTATTTCTACCCAGCCTCCTACGATATTAGGGGGCCTTTTCATGAAAGGAGGACTGTATTTGTGGCAAGGGAAAAGTTCAATAAATTATCCATGCAATTTGTAACTGTCAGAGTACAAAATACAAAGTACTTAAAAAAACCCCCAAACAACACAAATGTTTGAATTTACATTCCATACTGGGAACTTTTATTTTCAACTAAAACTAAGCCTTTATCTGAACTGTCAATATTATAGATGGTGCCTTTATAAATATAAAGATTTGCATAGGTTTTTATCAAATTGATGCACTTAACTGATTTAACATTCCAGTCTTTTATTTAAGAAGGGGGGGGAAGATAATATTTTAAAGGAATATGAAAAATGGAGTGCCTTTATTCAGGTCAGTTCATCAATCTGCTTTGCATTAGTTCACTTCAAACACAGCAGCTCTTTTTGGTATTTATTCAGGATATACTGTCTGAGGGATGGATTCTGGGATTGGTCATCCATCTTGGTCTTCAAACTCTACTTAGAAATCGTCCCTTCTACTATACCCTTTTGGTACCAGAAGTTCTACACATGGTGGTGAATGCTTTCACCAATACTGAAGATTAATTTAAGAATCACTAATTGGAGCAAGGAGATTTGGTTTGGCTTGATGTGGGTTGGATTGGTCTAGTTCAGTTTGATTTGCTTTTTTTGAAGCCCAACATTAAGTTCAGGATTGCATTTTCAGATCTTGAGATCAGCTTTAACCTACTGGTCACTGTGTGCTCTGTGACCACTCTCAACAGATGGTGCAAATCTACTGTGGTTTTCCTGAACTGGGAATTCCTCATAGCCTGACTCAGGCTGTTAGAGCTACCTTTCCCCTTCCTAGCCCTGGATAAGTTCTGCGTCTAAACAGTTCAGGCAACAAGTCAACAAAATCCTGATCCATTGCTTTTATAGTATTGGATTTCTTATGGCTGAACTCACTGAACTGATTTACTCAGTGAGCTCAGGAACACAAGGGGTGGTGCATGTGGGGCAGAGTGTCTGTGGCAGTCCCAATTTAACTTATCCTGCCATGAAACAGACCCTTGGAATGATCTCAGACTGTTGATACAGAAGATTTTAGCAATGAAAGTGGTCATTTTGGTCCCTGGTGCCTGCCATGTGGTGGTTTGTTTAACAGCCTTAACCAGGGAAATGATATTAAGGAGAATTCAATCCAGTGCACTAAAGCATAATAGAATTGGATAGCAGGAAGGTTAGGTCAAATAAATTCAAATGGAAAAGAATGAATTCTGTCAAGGTGTTTAAGCACTTTGTAAGCTTAGCAAAGAAGGTGGTAAATTCACAGTGGAGCATTTACTCTGAGACTGGATGTCTTACTTAATGATAAGCTATAGTTCAGCTACCAGAAAGTTATTGGGCTTGATAGTGTTCAGTTAGGGAGAAAGAAAGAATAATTCCCTCCGCCACGGTGGGTGAGATCCTATGGCCTGTGTTAAACAGAAGGTCATGCTTGCAGAGGGCTATGATCAATTCTCCTTCGAGATCTATGAATCTCTGCTGGTAGGTGTTTTAAGTTTCCATTTGCTCTGTATTTTGCTGAATATATGAAGGGAAATCCCAGACTTCTGTACGTGAAATTGGTTGCAGTTGTATTAATCTCTCAAAAGTTATCTTGCCTTTGAAAACATACAACTCAATACAAAGAGTAACAGACTGCAGTGTCCTCTAGGCAGTCCCAGGTTGCTAGATCCCTAGAATTTGTGTTGTAGTATTAAAGATTTAAATCCTGTTTCTGAGAAGGAAGTGGATATTGGACACAGGCTCTTTCAAATTTAGGCTTTTTTCTCCCATCAGCCAATTGGGTTCTGCAGCCTCAACACTAAGCAGCCTGGATTCACGTCTGGGAGAATCCAATGACTGAAAAAGATGTGTCCATCTCCGCTGAGTGGAGCAGAGAGCTTTGATGTGTCTGAAAGCGGAGGACATGTATGCCATTGGAAAGTCCACCTCTGGAACCCTCTCTAGAGAGTAGGCACTATTATTCCTCCCCCTGCCACCCCAAATGGGGCAGTTTCCATTCTTCTACCTGATATTCCATGTTATGTCCCTCAGGGGTTCAGACTCCACCTAGCTGGGTTGGTAGATATCCAACGCACCAGGCTCTTCACAATCATCATTGAATATGCTGAGTTGGATGGGACCCATAAGTATCATGGGGTCCAGCTTCTGGCTCTTCACAGAACACCACAAGGATTGCACCATGTGTTTGAAAATGTTGTTGTCCAGATGTTTCTTGTCAGCCTTGGTGCTGTGCCCACTGACCTCAGGAGCTGTTCAGTGCCCAACCACCCTNGGTGTCTGCCCAGTGCTCTAATTTGTTGTGATCTCTCTGCCTTCGAGGGATTCAACAGCTCCTGCCAGTTTAGTATCAGTGGCAAACTTACTTAGTATCCCTTCTAGTCCTGCATCCAAGTAATTTAGAAAGATGTTGAAGAGAACTGGGCTGATGATGTAGCTTCCACAGGGGAAAAAAATTCTGATCAAATCCACATAAAATAGCACCCATGGGGGAAAAAAAAAAACAAACAAAACAACATAACGAGTGCCCCATACCACTCTCCCTGTACCCAGGAAAAAAAAAAATAAAAAGGCTACAAAAATCCCTGCAGCTCTCCCCCAAAACCCAACCAACCAACAAAAACAAAGAACACATGCACACAAAAATCCCCAAAGTCAATATACCCATGACTTCCATTATAAAATTATCCTTCCCATTGTCTTTAGTCTTGATTGACATCTGTGCTCTTCCTGAAATCTTCCCAAGTTCGATATGAAGATAGAATCAGGGTTCAGGTATTCTTCTGTCTGCTGGTCTGCTTCAAGAGTCTCCAGGTTTCACTGGACCATGGAAATAAGTACTAAACTAATTCAGTGAGCTTATTCTTCTCTCTCTGGACCACTCTGACAGCTGCCTATGAGCATTAGAGCCACTGGAGTATCTTCTAGATAGCTTGTTGTCCAAAGAAATGTGACAGAAGTGTTGTGAGCCCCATGTCCTTTAGTCCCTTTCTATATAAAGCCTTGACAATCAAGATTCAGCTTAATCATGTAAAGCTTTGGTTTATCTTTTAGAGATGAAGTACAGAGAAGAATTCACAATTTCCATCCAAGAGGAGCTGAAGGCTGCAAATTGTAACACAAGTATTTTGTTTTCTTTTTGAACGTTGTGATTCTTAAACTTGATCTCACCATTTCTGAGGTGGGAAAGGGCAGACCAGTACTGTTATTCTGCTCCTCTCAAATGCCTGCTGTTCACTGCTGCTCTGGAGAAAAGTGAGTTTTACTACTTCTCAGGATTATGTAGATCCAATGCAATGGCATTTACAGTGTGTTATGGCAGCTCAGAGCACAGAGCTGAAGCTCTAATGGGGGCTAAATCCCCCACTGCTGTCTCTTGCTCAGCAGTAAGCGTCTCATCTGTTTTCCTTGTTTCCTCTCTTTGATGTTCTTACTGAAATTAATCACTTGACAGCAGCAAAGGCTTGCAACTGGCCTCCTGTGACTTAGCTATCTGTCATGGATTTTATTTAATATAATAGTACAAAACCTTCTTGCATTCAAATCTGTTTTGATGTTTGTTTAGGAAGTTCATGAGTTACTATCTCCCTTCCTGCACCCGCTGAAGCCACGCAGAGCTTAGGAACTGCTGGTTGTCCATTCACAGCCATGGTGGCCATCCCGAGTGCTTGTTGTCATTGGAATTAAACTGCTCCTTAAGACCAGTTTGCTCCCTTTCTATGTCCTCGTGGAGATAAAGGTTTACACAGAGCCTATGAGATATGTCAAGGCCATAGCAAGTCTGTCATGTGATGCCCATTTGGGTCTGGGAATGTTCTCTCCTCTGCACGTTTGTTAGGCTGTGATTTACTGTGATCAAAACTCCTGACACTGACCAAAAACAAGTCTTGAGGGGAACTCTCTGTGGAAAGACAAGGCTGTTTTTCAGGAAAATTAGTAAGGAACCAGGTGCACATTAACAACATTAAAGGTAGGAATTTAGTCAAAGTTAGTCATTCACTGGAGAAGCAGACATGTGGTCCAGGAGCAGATATTAGACAGAAGCACCAGGAAGCCATTTGACTGGCTTAGGCTAGATATTAGGTGGGACCCTGAGCAGCCTGGTCTACTGGAAGGTGTCTCTGCCCAGGGCAGTTTGGTCTGAGTTTGCACAGTAAGTGTGTGCCTTGTTGGAGAAATCTGAAGGACCTTGCCAGTACCTGACCAAGAGAGTCGCTGTCTCCTTCTTAATCCTAAATCAGTGGGATCTCAAAGTGCTCTGAAAACCAGTGAGTAGTAAATGGAGAGTGTCAGGGAATTTGTTTCAAAATCATTCTATAGCTCCAAAACAAACCATTGCAGCCTCTGCCAAATGAAACTTGATGATCTTGTTTTCTTCTCTTACATGAAAATTGCGAAGAGACACATTGCTACCAGAGACAGAACAAAGCATCACACCAGTGCTCCATAATGTGGGATTGTCAGTGCTCCCATTTCAAGACCAGAGTCTATCTGCTCCACTTAATAATACCATGGGGTAAAGAAGTGCATGTGTTTCCTCTTTTTGGCAAATGTCTTCCTAAGCCTGTTGCTAAACTCTTGAAATAATACACAGCATTAATCCTGTGGTGTTGAAACACTAATTAGTTTTATTATTTCAATTTTCTATTTATATTTTCTCTTTATTATTTCATTATTTTTTTACAAAGATATATTACATTTACTTTGTTTTCTGAAACTGTACTAATACTTATTAGAACAGATATTATTTTAAATACTTAGAAGTGTTTTTACCAACATATTTCTATAATTTCCCTTAAAAATAGGGTAAATCTCTTCAGTCAGATGGTGGAATGGTAGATGGGTACCATCTAATTCTTTGTGAAAGCTTTGTCACTGGCTAAAGACAGAAGAGTGTCTCGTCAAGGAGGTCTGGAAGCTAGGACCACAGCTCTGAAATGATGAAAGATGGAAAGAATAGCATATTTTTAAGAGAAGAGAGATGATGTTTGAGGAATCAAGCTTCTCAGCTCTAATTCAGATTGGCTGTGTCATTTTAAATAATAATTTAGGGTTACCTAGTGGATAAAGCCAAGTTAGACTCTAATCATCCTCCTGTAATCAGTGGAGATAGGTGCCTTCAGAGGAAGAAAAGGGTGAGTGGTGCTGAGTTTGGAACACCTTGTCACTTCTCAATAACATTTTAGAGAGTCCAAGTTGAATGGGGGCAGAAATAAAAATACCTCAAATATTGTAATCATGTATAGAGCATTTACTGGTAAAAATATAAAAGTAAGTTTTGTAACTTACTTTTCGAGATCAAAAGCCATTAGAATGAATCATTAAGTTCTGCTCCTGAATTTTTACCTTAGGAAAAAAAATACAGAAAAAAAGTAAGAATTGCTAAAAACCAGTGATAGTACAGCCATGAAAAGAAAACTGAGTTGTAAATAATATGTTGGTCTCAGTAGTGTATACTTATTTACTTAAATTTTCAAGATCTCATGTGTGTTGTGTTGGCTGAAATATTACCACCATACTTTACTATCAAACAGCTCTCATTTCTTCTGAAGCATTATCTCCACTGCAGCTACTGTGGCAGACAGAAATGGGCAAATTGATTCTTTAGTTTCCATGACACAAAACCTTTAAAATAAAATGCATTGACTGAAGTGCTGGACCATGTTGAATATTCAGAGCACTTGAGTTTGTGCACCTGTTGATTTCAATGGCAAAACTAACCCTCATGAAAACCAGTGTTTTACAGAACAAGCACAGTTCTTATGTTCTTTCATATTTCAGATGACTGAAACCATATCCTTTCTATATCTTTTTGTCACTGAAAGAAGGGTTATACTCACAGGTATTTAAAATAACATTATGAGGGTAGTAGAGCTCTTCCCAAATCAAAGCCTAGCCATCATGATGATGATGAAGGTAGTATTGATGGCACCTCAACCATTTCCTAAATAAACAGAAAACTTTCAGTTGTTTATTGAGTGGATTCTTCTGTGTTAGAGAAAGACTTGTGCCCCAAAGCTCCACTTACATATATCTAATGCATCACTTCTGATGAATTCCTAAGGGAGATTCTGTCTTGCTCTGCTAAAACAGGGGGTGGTAATTAAGAACAACTGCAGCAAAGTGTTAATAGCAGTGAGAATTGAGGAGGGGCTGTTAAAATCACACAACAGGGGCTGTATTTTTTCGTCTAAGGCTCCATTATTGTCTGTTAGATTTCTCCCAGGAAAATCTACCAAGAGAATAAAAGAGCCATATATGAGTATATCTTCTTCCTTTGCCTTATATGAGTATATATCTTTTATATGGGTCAACACCATGTTGATAAAATACCATTGGTGTCTGCCTAGAAGGAGAACACCTCTGTTAAACTCAACCAAAGCCAAAGACTAGTAATTTAATATGCCATCAAGCTCATAATTTAATTTCATTATGTATTGAATTCGTGCAGTGATTTGATCATTCTGAGTCTATTGATTTACTGATTTAATTTTAATTGTGACCTCAATTTGACCATTACGTTGTTCAGTCTTTAATTGTTCTACTAAAAATGTAGTATATTAGCTCACTAATAGGTGCTCTTAAGTGAACATTTGCTTGCTCATCTTTTTAAATAAATCCATTAGAAGTATACAGAACCATTTTATTCTGTCTTCCTGCAATGTGGGTCACACGTTCTGAAGAGACAATTAACCTCAAGTGAGAATTTTGCAAGCCACTAAGTTATTGCATTGAAAAGTAAAACCAAGGTCTTTTCACCTTATTATGTGAGACACTATAAAACCTTCAGTTTCTTGCTGGAGAGAGAATTCCTGAGCAGAGATGAAAAGATAGGATGGAATTAATAGAAATGCTGAAGTTTTGGGTTTTCCTTTTCTTCCCTTTTCCATTAGGATATCACTGAGCAAATACAGTTCCACCCAGGCTCCATCTGGTGGCACTGTTAGCTGAAGTCTTTATTTCACAGCCAGAAGAACAAATCGTACACAAGAAAAAGAGAAGGAAAAGAACAAATAGGACTAATGGAGGTTTTCCTGTTAAAGTAGTCAAGAGACATAGTCAAGCCTCATTTTATGTGTCTATATCATCCTATTCTCTTCTGTCCCACTCTCAGAATTCCCACACAGGAAATATTGACTATTATTATTATTATTATTTTATTTTTCTCTTCTTTTTTTTTCCTTTCCGAGTTACAACAGAAACCAGAGAATAGAAAAATGTCCATTTGCTAAATAAATGCCCAAACTTGTGAAAGCCTAAATATATATGTGTGTGTATGTGTCCTTTTCCCCCCTGTAATATCAGAAATTTTGTAACACTGAGCCTGTTAAACTTATTAGCATTCCTAAACAGAAATTCAGAAATTTGAAGTGCAGATGTGCTGAACACATGGGTTGAAATATCTTATTTATTACTTCTTATTTTATACCTTAGAAAGCATTCAATATGCTCCTACTTGGAACTGCTTGTGAAGACACCGTTGCACTTTCACATTTTAAGCAAAAATTAAGAGTTCATATATCCCTTTTCCTTGGACCTTAAAGTCACTGAGATTATGGAATTTTTAGTGTCATCAGCTGAGGTCACTGATGGAGAGATTCAGGTGCCTAAACTTACATGTCCAGGCCTATTTTAGATGCCATTAATTAGATCCAAAACACCTCTGCTTTTCTTCAGGTAAGGTAGAAGAACTCTGAAGCACTCATGTCCCATTGGAAAGCATATGGGCACCAAACAGGAAACATGGGATAATCTCTCCCTGAGTGTTACAAGGCCTTTGTAAGCTCACGATGCCTCAGTTCTCTAGGGAAAGAATACAAAGGCTGTTTCACATCAGTGTCTGCATGTGGCACTAGGGTAGGGTCTCCTTCCACTTTACCCTCCTGGGTATATTTTCCTGTCATTTGTCTGGTAATACCTTTGGCATTCTTAGGGCCACATCTCAGGGGAGGAAAGAGTGTTAGTACTTTTCTGCTATTTTATTTAATTATATCGGTACAGCACAGGTCTAGAATCAGCTCAAGGCAGGATGGGACCTCGTGGCTATGAGGGAGGACAAGAAAGAAGGATGGCAACCTCCACTTTTGTCATCAAAAGCCCATTATGGCATTTCCTCCATTTGAATGACCGCCTCTTGTGTTTCCCCTCAGAGGGCTTTGGTACCCTATTCACCAAGACAGCTGGCTGTTTTCAGACCCCAAGCCAGCAACTTTCCCCCATATTTTATGTGGGAGGATATTTGGCATCTCCCTCAGCACGGTTTATACCCTCTCTGGAACCACTCACTTTGTGGTGCTGAGTGAGTTGTGGATTTTGGAGATGGGATTTAGATGCTTTTATGCAACAAGGATCCCACACTTAACATTGCAAGTAGGCACATTGGGACGTTCTGAAAGCACCAGCAAACTGGGCACCAAACTCCAGATGAGAACTTGTGAAAGTCTTGTGGTAGCCTTGTTCAGAAAGAAGTGTGACAGCTCAGCCTGTCCTACCCCTCTTACTTAGGTACTCACCCCCCAAAATACCCATAGTTAAGTCAGCAGGGATAGATCTCCTTTGTGGTCGCTGTAAAAGTTTGATTGAGTTTAGGTTCCCTTCCTAATCAAGCCATTAACTTTTAAAGAAGCAGCAGAGAAGAACACAATGTAACAGCAATAAAAATAATTAGTGTTGGAAGCAGGTCTTTGTTGCTGTCTGGGAATTTGCAGAGGAAACCCGAGTTTTGACATACACTGTTATTGTCATGGTGCATTGATATTCAGGCTGATGGTTGCTCAATGAATCTCTCTCTCTCCTTTTCCCAGTATAATGTGAGACAAATTTGCACAAGATGAGAATACGTCTACGTGTTCAAAATGCAGACTTTCAACCTGATACTGTAAAAAAGGAAGTTTGTAATTGAAAATTAATTCATACTGGAAAGCGTAGTCAATAGACAATTACTGAGATACAGCTTGTGTTTATTGCTTGAGGAATTTTGCACAAGATTTATAACAACCGAAAGCAATTACCTTTACATGTAAAGAACAGTCTAAAAAGATGAACTTAATTAATGTAGAAGCCTTCAAACATCCTTTATCTCATGTAAATAATCACCAACCAAGCAGTAATCAAAAAGAAAGAAAAAAAATAGGGTGTGAAAGTCAGCATGTTATACATGTTGAAAAAGATTACAGAAAAATCCCCATATTGTCCACAATTCTTGTCCTATTAGTTTTACAGAAGTGTGACACCATCATCTTACTCCAGATATAAGAGGTGAAAATTGGATATAATGTTTGTGAAATTGAAGGCAAGCCGGCACAAATTTTTTAATGGCATTCAGATGCATTGCTACCTCTTTCTTTCTCCATGCCCCCTCTTTAGACCCCACTGAAAACCCCAGAAACATGGGAGTTGCATTCCTCAGAATGAATTTCCCTGGGTGTATTAGCTCCCATATGTAGAATTGAGCAAAGCAGTTTGACTGTTGACCCAAATCAGAATCAATGACCTACTCAGAGCTCTTCCTGAGAGGACATTCCTAATGTCATCAAAGTGGGATTCTTGTACCAGAGTCCACTCCTCAGCCCCTTTTTTCTGACCCAGAAGGCATGGTCATGTTCATTAAAAATACTTCTGGGACAAGTTATAGTGGAGGCAAGATTCCTGATATAGAGGGAACTATGTGCTACCTTGGAAAGAGTGGATCTGGAGTTCTGTGTCCAGTTCTGGGCCCCTCAGTACAAGAGAGACCTGGAGATCCTGGAGCAGGTCCAGGGGAGTGTGGCAAAGATGATGAGGGACTGGAGCATCTCTCGTATGAGGAAAGGCTGACGGAGATGGGGCTGTTCAATCTTGAGAAGAGCTGAATGAGAGATCTCATCCACATCTGTCAGTGTCAACAGGGAGGGGTCAGAGGATGGACCAGGCTTTGCTCAAGGGTGCTCAACAATGGGAGAAGAGGAATGGGCAGAAACGTATGAACAGGAAATTCCACCTGAACATGAGAAAAAACTTCTTTCCTGTGCAGTGACTGAGCACTGAACAGAGAGCAGAGGGGGTGCGGAGTCTTCCTCACTGGGAATATTCCAGAACCATGTGGACACAGCTGTGCCATGTTATCAGGGCTGACTATCTTCTAGCAGGGAGGTTGGGCTTGATAACCCACTCTGCTCCCTTCCAACCTGACCCATTCTGTGATCCCATGATTCTGTGAAAGTGAAATACTGAATGCCTAGCACTTCAAAATGCAATTTCAATACTTTTCAATGCAGCAATAAATTTAAAAATTTTCAAAAACAAAGGATCTGTAAAGACACAAAAGCAGAGAAGTCAGATACAACCAGGAGTCCCAGCACCAGTTAGAGAAAACGGCTCAGAGTATGACGACCACCCCAGAGTAGTAGGAGCCCAAGGGCATTGGCCAAGTGGGAATAGTATTGAGGAATGCAAAGGTGAAGTCTCTTTCTCCAAAGCCCTGGATTGTTTGTTATCCACACACCTCGAACCAAAACTTTCTGGATTCAGGTCTAAAAAAATGCTTTCCCCAGACTTTGTTTCTGGGAATCACCATTTGGGTTCAGATTTTGGGGAGGGTATGACTCTTACAATTTTTTTTTTCTTTCTGTTGTGACTCTCATACTGAGCAGATCTTGGTACAGAACTAAAGGGCCTTGAGCATCAGTGTTATCTTTTTCTTTCTTTTTTTTTGTTCCTCTGTAAAAGACAATAGTTTAAACTCTCAATGACTAAACTTCCTAACTTTAACTGAGCTGTGGAATCAGGATAATATAAGGAAAACATATGCAATGGCCTGTAGAATATAAAAACTCAGAAGAGTAATGATTCTTTTTTTTTTTTTCCCCTTTAAAATCTGAGAAATTCAGCTTCTGGACTTCAGGATTTTGGTCTTTTGCTGAGTTACTATTTTTATAATGTTTTCCTCTCTGTCCAAAAACCCAGACAGAACACTTAAGATGAGAGAAGTGAAAATTGCTTTCTTATCCTAATTTTAATTACAGTAATTAATGTTTAAATACGCATTCTGCTTTCTTTTTTGTCCCTTTGTTTTTTTGTTGTTTTTTTTTTTAAAAAAAAAGAAGGCAAATAGGTGAATAAGTGGTTGATACCTCTCTCTTGAAAAGATCAGCAGTCTGAAATCCTCTGAGTAACCACGTGGTTATTGCAGGGAGGGGTTTACCTCTATGCACAGATGCAGGGAAGAAAAACAATGAGGATTGCAGGATTTTCACCCTGGAGTGAAAGGAAGCTGCAAATTGGTTATAGAGATACTTGTATGTGTGTGTGAGTGGAAATTTTCCACTGATCTTCCCTCAGCAAATTACTTCTGAGATTAAAAGAGTAATTAGAATGGGGAAAAAAAGCCACAAGAAGATTTATTGGTTGGTTAGTCTAGAGCCTGGGGTTTGTGATGCTTTTTTTGGAGCTGCAGCAATCTTTGGGTTTATTTTGGGTGCTGGGAAGGCATCTTTAACACCTGCACTGAAACCGAGTAGTGCTGAAGTGACCCAGAAGAGGGAAGGTACTACCTCTTGTAATTGCCTTCACAGCGGCCCTGGGCTCAGTGGGATGAGTTTTCCTGTGTGAGACCAAGGCAGCTTCCCCAGGGCTTCCTTGTTGAATGAGAGAGGTGACCTCTCTGTCCTTTCCATTCTTGGACTTCTTGGGGAAGAGTAATGGGTGCAGTGTTTGACAGGCAAACACCCTCCTATTGTGCCCCCTTCCTGAGCTTCAAATCTGAAAGGGAAATGTAGTGATGTGCAATGACAGGGTGTAGATTAACAGGGGGGAGATTTTCCTGTTTGTCTCATTGGGAACTGCCAGAGGACCAGCAGCATGGCTGAGCCCTGTGTCAAAGGTATGGAAGTGTGGAGCTGTTCTATTGAGGTCAGCCTGCTCCTTTCTTCTGTGCGAAGTGGGAATCAGGACCTGATGGCAGAACAGACTTGATCCTCTGTGAGCATTTTTTGGCACAAAAGACAAAACGTGTGTGTGGGTTATTATGCACAGACCTCCTGGGTGACTTCTCAGCACTTGATTACACTTTAATTATTTTTGTAATGTGAACGTGAGCCTACTCTCCCGAGAAGAAAGAACAGTTTCTATTAATCTATCAGGTTATAGCAGGGGATCAGCAATTAGCTGTGTGCTTTCTATTATGCTATAATTATTAATAACAAGGGACCTCCAAGTGCCCATTTTCCATGCCAAATCCCATTCAATCCGGCAGCTGGATGGTTTGTTTTCGTCTAGGTTAGACAGATGGATCCAGGGCAGTGTGAGATGAGCACAGCCTGGGTAGGTATCTCTGGCTGACGTGCCCTGTGTGACGTGGCAGCACCAACAGCACCAGTCCTGGGAACTGCACAAACAGATTCAGAGGGAATTGCCTGCACAACACAACCCACAGCCTGATCCATAAGCTTTCTTCCGTCTTTTCTATTGTTGTTATGAGCATATAGAGACATTCTCCAGCAGTTAAAGGTACCTTTCAGTGAAGGCAGGTAGAGAGCATTTGAGGGGTGTATCATAAATGCTGGTCGTGTTACTCCCCAGTCATCTACAGACAGTTCTGGAGGTGGATAATATGTCAAAGGTTGGAGCTGATGACATTGAAGGCCTTTTCCAACCTTAGAGATTGTGTGATATGTACTCCTGTACATACTGCAACACCATATTTCAAGCTACCAATGACTTGCCCAAAGTGTATTCAGCCTCAAGTTTTCCAGGACAGATGTCTACAGTCACATCTCACAATAACCTCAGGGAAGAGCTTTTTTTAAAAAAAAAAAAATTTTTTTTTTTTTAACGGACAAAATCCATTCTTATCACTGTTTTACTGAAAACTTTCAATTACTTAGAATTTCTTCAAGACAGGCTGATATGCCAGTGTGCAAGTACCAACAGCAGCACCAGAAATTGTATATGTTTTGTCTGAAAAACATCACAGGTGCAGAAGAGATTTCATGAACCACATTTTTAACACTGTCATTTTGTCAGAACATGCCTCTTTAGTGCTGCCCTTTGGACGGACTGTGCCAGCTGCTTCCCAGGGTGGCTGAGGCTGAGAAATACTTTACCCTTCCATAACTGTTGCTTGGTGTGAAAATTTAGTTTATGGAAAAAAAAACCCCAACCGTATATGACCAGACAACATACACATACAGGAGGGGCTGTGAACTAAACCTCAGTTCTAACTTATGTGAATTTTTCAGGCCTTGATACTGCAGCCTGATTTTTCTTTTAAGAGTGTTTTTGGCAATTGTTTCTGGACCTAGTAACTTCCCAGCAAAATGGAGAATTTAATAACTGTAATTTTATTAAGGAGTCTTGCTTCTATTTGATAACTTCTGCTAGGAAAAGAGCTTTACAAGATTAGTGTCCCTCTGAGCAATTAAGTAGCAGGGTCCCCTAATCTCTTAAGTCATACACAAAACAAGTAGAGTAGTAGATTTTGTTTCTCTGGGATCATAACAATTATTTATTGCTTTTAATAAGTCTGAGTTTTCTTGGATCTGTCAGAATTTCCTTTTGTACTAGTGTCAATGGGAGTAATTCTAGCAGTCCATGAAGCTGATAAGGTAAAATCAGAATTATGACCAATGTATTTTTTTATTTTCTTGCATCATGAACAAAAAAGAGAGCCTAGAGCTTCAAACCCTGTGGATTTGTAGCTCTTTCATAAAAATCTTAAGTCTTAAAGACCTTCTCCCACTTTTCGACTGTAAAGCAGTTTTATAGTGAACTTGCACCATTCAAAGTCCTACAGGACAGAAAACCACACAGGTTGATGAACTTTCATGGTTTTGTTTTAGGTTTCATCACATGTAGCACAGGTGCAGCTATGAAGAGGAGAGCAGGAAGGACCTGCCAAGGCTGTTTCACTCTCACAGGAGTCAGACCCAGTGTCCCTGAGAAGATGTACTATGATGTCTTACATCAGCACCTTATATGTTGCTGTATTTGATCAGGGTGGTCATATTCTAACATGAGAGAGGGAGTCACTTCAATAATTCCTGGAAGAGTAAATAGCGAGGAGTAATATGAATGACATAGAGGGCCAGGAATACTCCTCTCCATGTTTCCAAGCAAGCAGGGGGACTCCAGCTCTGCCTTTTTTGGGGGATATTTTTTCTTGAATGTTGCACTACTGTGTGTATCCAGCTTGACTTGATCAAGATGCTCCATCACCTTTTCTGCCTGGGCAGGGAAGGTGTTTGCAGTCAGGTTATGGCTTGAATGTGTTTACTCTTGGAGCCACTTGATGGCAGCCACTAGTGTAACAAAATTCTGTGTACACCCATCTGTGTTTGCCTGTGTTTATAACACAAAGAGATAGTAGGAATCGTTTCTTAGGATCAACAACACCCTATTGTCTGCTTCACTGTGCCTTGTGTGGTAGCTGTCTTTTATACACAGTGATTTCCCATGTATTTTCCTAAATTTCTCTAGCCTTTTCAAAGCATTCACCAGCTTCTCAAAACTTTCCCCCAAAAGCCAACAGTCTGGATGAAGACAGGCTGTCCTTGAAGAGTGGAAGTAAAGTTTGAAAACATTTTTTCACAACCATCACAATAAATTGCTTTCATGATACAGCCTTCAAAACTTACAAGGTTGACTTATATGACACTTGGATGATACTTGAATATATATCCTCCCATGCAAAATATGTTCTCCTGCAAACTGTGTGCCTGGAAACCAATGTGCACCAGCACAGGCTTCTAAGGGTAATCAGTAAGGGACAGAAGTAACAGGTTGTCCCGGAGAGGGGATTTCTCACTGAAGAGCCATTCTAGCTCTGGCCTTTCAGTCCTGAATCTCAAGGGAAATCTACTCTACACCCCACTCTTTCTAAAGAAGCCCCCACCAAAATTGCTCAAAAAATGAATGTGGGAACTGGAATCCAAAGCTGCACTGAATGCAAAAAAACCTGGTCTCAGGAAAGTCAGGAAAGCCACTGGCTAAGAGTGTGTTTATTTTCCTCCTCCTTCTCCTTACCACATCCCACCTTTCCCAAAGGTGATGACTCACCTTGCTCTGCCTTCCTTTTCCCAGGCAAAGACTAATTTTTGATTTACAGATACATTTTCCTTCAGATGATTTAGCTACTTATCATACCAAGTTTAACTCAGAGCAGTTGCTCTACACCTGAATTCAGCACTGACAGCGGCTGCTTCTCTTTCAGACCTAAAGAAGGGCTTGTGTGTCGGAAAGCTTGGCTACTTCCCCATGCATAGATGGCATTATTTTTTCCTGAGCCCACACTGGTCCTTAAAAACACAGAAGAGCTCTAGGACTGTTCTTCCAAGCCCCATGTTTCATGCCCTGAGGATTATGGCAAGCATTTGAAATGCAATTATTTGATACAGCCATTTCAAATTAATAAATTACCTTTCCCTATTCTAGTCTGGGGTGAATCTTGATGAAGGGAACAAAGAGCTTTTTTTTCAATGTGCCTCTGCTGACTCCATTGGGAGGGCTGGACCACAGATAGGGCTGTGAGGCTGAACAGTTAAATATTGCCTGTGGGGCAGCAGGCAGTGGATGTGACTCATGTCAGGACTGGACTGGCCTTTCCTGTTTGCAAAGAGAATGAACCAACTGTCCATGATGCAAATATTGTCTTTCCAGCACAGATTTTCCATGTGTTATTTGCAGCAGAAATGAAGTTTTTAGCTTTCTTTTTCTTTTTCCTTGTTGTTGTTGTTTTTTAATTAAAGTCATATGATGCTAAGAAGAGTTCTGCAGTGGGTTGGATGAAGGAACCTCAGCAGCCCCCTAATCTCTGCATGTGAAGGACACAGAACTGGTTACTACTGGGACCATAAAAAGCATAGGGTCATTCCATTGCCCCACCTGTGAACCTCACAAAAGGGAGACAATCAAATAAATTCTCCTCAAAACCTTCCAGACTAAATGGTACAGGGCCCTGTGTTGCCTTGTGTTGCTTACAAGAATGCAGGACCTGTCACAGGGAGAGTGGAGAAGAGTAAAATTTATGGTGGCATGTTTAAAGGGGATTATGGGCATGATTTACTAATTGGGTGTTTAGGGGAAGGACCAAAGGTGGAGAAACAGGTTCAAGGGAGATTGTGAGGAACAAATCATGGAGAAATAAAAGGAAGAGGGGATAAAAGGGGCCAGTCAAGGGCAGACAGGTGACTGATGGGCACGCCTTGCCCCGTGCTTGTCCTCTGTCCTTATCAAACACTATTTCTGGCTGTTTTAGTATGGGCATGTGTCACACTACTGAACTTCAGGTAGCATAAGAGGTCTGAGTACAGAACTTGGTGTAATACTCTCAGAAGCATGAGAGTCCAGGAGTCAGCAGTGAGCTGGGGACAGGGACAGCAGCAGCCCAGTTCACTGGGGATGGGATGGCAGAAACTCCCCTCTGTCCCATAGCCCACTGAGTCAGCAACATCTCAGCTGCTTTTCTCAGTAGTAGTTCCCTCATTGCTTTCTAAGGAAGAAAAGAGAGACACTGATGGAAAAATTTACATGTTTCTGGCTGAATGCCTTTATTGACTATCAGATGGCCCCTGAAACTGTGTCCCACAGTGTCCCACGCATCCTGGGGAGGAATTTGCCTCCACATTTAAGTTTACCAAAAGGTTTATATAAGGTTGTGTGCTGTGATTTCCACCGGGTTTAATGGTGTTTGGTGAATTTATGCTGAAGGTTTCGTTAAATCCCTCTAAGCAGATGTATCAGCGATCACAGTAGCTGTCTTTCATTCTAGCAGCTTAAATACCAGCAAGATTAAAAGTGCTGTAGAACTCAAGGACTGAAAAAATAAATGTGGGTTCATTTAGTTCTCCAGGCAGTGGGCTGGTCCAAGCTCCATGAAAAGGAGCTTGGAAAAGGAAAACTCACCTCAAGCCCCTGATGATGTGAAGCTGGGCAAGATCATAGAATCACAAAATCACAGAATGATTCAGGTTTGAAGGGATTGTGAGAAATGCTCACACTTACCAATAAAATTTAGAAGGAGACAAAGTCTTCAAAGCAAAACTGAAGATTTTATTTAACAAATTCAGCTGAGTTGGTGTGTTCCTCTGGCCTAGGAGACAGACCCAGGCCATCAAGAAACAGAGGTTTTTATACCCTATCCCGGCCGGGTGGGTCCCTGTTTCTGTTCCTGTTGGCCAGTACTAGGGAGCTCAGCCTGGCCTGATCTGCCTACCTGCTTGAGACCCCCCATCACCTAAAAAAGGTGCAAAAAGCAGATTGAAACCACCCCAAGTCCCAACTGCCAAAAAACTCAACTATCCCCTCCTCCCTCTTACCCATGCAATTCCTTTGGCTTCAGAAAAACCCCAATTCTATTTCTAATAGGATCTTAAATTTCCAACCCCTCTGCCATGGGCAGGGACATCTTCTACTAGACCAGATTGCTCAGAGACCCATCCAACCTGGCCTTGGACACTTCGAGGGCTGGGGCAGCCACAGCTTCTCTGCCCAACCTGTGCCAGGGCCTCATCACCCTCCCAGTCAAGAATTTGTTCCTAATAACCAATCTAAACCTCTTCTCTTTCAGTTTAAAGATTAGACATGCTAGAGTCACAGAAGACTTTTGACACATCGCAGATATTTAAATTTGGAGAAGGCTGATCTCCATTTAACCTGGGGGTTTTTCTAGTTCTCATTGCTTGAAGTTTTTCTTCTGGCCTGTTCAGGAGTGAATGATGTTTTGTCTGAGCTGTGTTGGGAGTCACCAATGGTATTACTACAACAGCACAGAAGGTGATGGTTATTTTTGCATAGCTCAGGATAACAGGAAGTATCCTGGGCACATAAATAACATTTGAAGAATAGACTTAAACTCATTGACTTGATCTAACCTGATGCTACATATCACAATGTAGCAGAAAAGATGCATTTCCCAAAATTAGCATTTCAGGGGTTGGATTAAATGTTTCCCTATATTTTTTCTCCTGAAATTCAGGGATGTCTATGCTATTTCTAGATGGAAAAAAAAAGATTTTTTTCTTGTTTTTATTAATATTTCTAAGAAAAACTCATAAAATCTAGCAAAGGTACAGGTTTAAAAAATACTTTTTTTCTAGTCTCTATTGGCACTCTCTGGGAAATTAATCATTTCACAGAATCATAGAATCGCAGAATGGTTTGGGTTGGAAGGGACCTTAATGATCATTTAATTCCAGCACCCCTGCCATGGGCAGGGTTGTCTCCCAGCAGATCAGGTTGCTCAGGGCCCCATCTAACTTGTCAGAAGATTTCAGGGGGTTCTGACCTGTATTAACAAACAGAACAAGACCCAAAGCAAGTTCTAACCAAAACAGTAATTTTTGATGGCTTTTGAGATTCTGAGTTGTTCAGAAAGAGCTGCCCAAAGTCAACATCCAGGTACCAATTTGCAGATCTACAGCTATGATTAATTTTAAATGTGAATCATATCATGATTCTGATGTCTCTGTTCAGACACAAGTGCAAATATTTAAAAAATGCGAACACAAACCAGCTCATATAAAAATCAGAAACCATCAGCTCTGAAAATCTACCTTTTCTCTCTCTACACTGTCATGTTGTTCTTTCACCTGCTCTGCACGTTTTTCAGACGTGAAAAGTAAATTGCATTTATTAGCACATCACCACTTACATAGAGCAAAATATCACCAGACTTTTTTGGTGGTGCCAAGCAAAGGGACAAGAATGAACAGCAGAAACTGATGGCCAGGAAGTTCTACCTGAACATCAGGAAGAACTTCTTTCTAGTACAGTGAGCACTGGAAGAGTTTGCCCAGAGAGTGTGTGGAGTTTCCCTCACTGGGATATTTCTGAACCATCTGGACACAGTCCTGTGCCATGTGCTCTGGGATGACCCTATCTGAGCAGAAAGGTCAGATGCACTGTGGTCCCTTCCAATCTTACCCAAACCATGTGATTCTGTGATCACACACTGGCCAGATCCTCCCTACACGAACCAAATTCCTGATATCTCCAGGAATGCTGGTAAGGATGTGTTTGATGTTTTGAGGTGACTGACAGAACAGGGAGGTGCTCCTACATGGTTCTATCGTGCTAAAAACATCCATGCATCACTTGGATCATTCTTGAATGCCGCCTTGTGTGGGTTTGTGTTTCATGTCTGTTTGTTTGCTCTTAGTCTTCCACTTTGTATCGGCATCTTTGACTCTCCTCTTTTTTTTGTTTTTTGTTTTTATTTTTACTAAGTGGCAGGTATTGAGGATCATTAGACCCAGACATGCATCTGTTTTTAGGTAAACAGCAGACTAACCACTTAAAGCTTAGAACTCAGGACTTCTCTTTTCTAAAAACACAGGTTTTTTTGTCATTGATCACATTGCAAGCCTTCACAGCTGTGCGTCTCTTTTATTTACTTTATTGCACAGAGCAGGTTAAATGGAAGTTTACTTGTAGCCACGCTGTTTGTCGCTTCAAACAAGGCAAAAGTTTTCCCCACCAATAGTACCTAAGCAGACAGCAAATGACCCAGGAGGTGATCCCTAGCTGATCTTCAAAATCATAATAACTCATACTATTCCTTTCCAGATAAAAATTCTGACAGTAAGAAAGTGTGGTGTTGCAGGAAATATTTTGAGCCTGAACAGTAATCCACTGAGTTGGGAGATTTGATAAAGCTGCCAGTGTCTTGTTGTGTCCGATGTACTCTTTCACAATCCTTTCTCTGCTGTATAATTCAAAAACGTATTTGAGATGGGTCATAAAGGTTTTTTGAAATTATTTGAAAAATCTGTTTTAATGTAAAAATGATGTATTAAATAATTTTCCTTGAGAAGCACTAGGTGTTTGAAAGTTGTTATTGTTTTTTGGTTTTTTTCTTTACACATATTCAGGTTGTGTGACACACTGTGTGTATTAATGTGTGTGGTGTCTTATTTTCTTTCTTCATTACATAATTTTTTTTGTGTAGAGGAGAGAAGAAGAGAAAATATTCTACTGTAAACATCATCCATTTGAAAGTGTAGAATAAAAAAAAAGTAAAACTAGCTAGAATCTATCTAAAATTACTTAAACAGGAAGAAAGTTTATTTTCTTTTTTATAATCCTTAGTTTAAGATAACTTGTGATTAAGTTCATCTATGTATCACAAATTGTAAACATGGGGTCATACTTATTGAAAAATAGCCAAACCCTGAGGATCTAATCTGATGGTTAATGTGATTACACTGGACAAGCTTTATCTGAAATATCTGTGCCTAAGAACATGCAGTGATTTCACCATTACTCAGCATCTGGATTAATTTCATCCATCCTTGTTTCTTCCTGGAATTTAGCTATGCCCTTTGTAGCAAGGCTGTTTTCATCACAGTGGTGTTGCTGTATACATATTGGCCTTTGATAATACAATCTTGCTTCCTGGATGGTCTGCATCCATTTGGAGGGGATGCTCTGATTTAATTACAGGCTATGACTGTACATACCCTGGGTGGTTATGACTAAAACCGCAGAGCTCTGAGCTTCCTCCGCTGTTCCCAAACTGAAACAGATTGTTTTTCAAGTTTATAGGTTGAGTTGGAGTTCCCAGTTGTACAGCCTAATTTGCAGTCATCTTTTTTATAGAATCATAGTTTTGTTTAGGTTGGAAAAACCCTCTAAGATCATCGAGCCCAATCATTTACCCAGCACTGCCAAGCTCACTATGAACACGTTCCCAAGTGCCACATTCACATGGCTTTTACATCCTTTCAGGGATGGTGACTCCTCTGTTGCCCTGTGCAGCCTGTTCCAGTGCTTGAACACCCTTTTGAAGATATTTTCCCCAAGATCCAATCTAAACCTTTAGACAGGAACTAGCTGGTGCCCCACACTTAGAGGGGTAAGGAAAGGCAGAACCTCTGCAGTAGTTATGGAAGACTTCTGCTGGTGTATGGGAGCCACACAAAATGTGGCATTTGGGGGAAAAAAAAGTAGAAGGAAAAATCAATATATAGAAATTAATGTGCCTTTGTGAAGATTCAAAACAGATGGGGAAAAGGTCAAGGATTCTTTGTTGCTAAGTGCGTTTCTATGACAACTGCGATGTGTATGTTATGAGTGAGCAGTCATTTGTTCCAGCTGCTGGATCATTAAAGGGGCAGCATTTCCCTCAGCATGGGGCATGTTATTTGTAGCTTATTTACTTTTTGTTTACCCTTCTGTAAACCAAGTTTCAACAGGTAAGACTCAGTGAGTACGTGGAAGCTTCAGTGAGTCTCTGTACACTACACCGTATGTCTGGGTGAGTCTGGACTGCAAAGTGCCTGCCTTAGAGGATGCTGGGGGAGGTTAGTAAGAAAATCAGGGAGATTATTTTAGATCCAATCATGCAATTAAGTCTGCACACTCATGATGCAATGATTCTATGACTCTATGATGCTGCACTGTGTTGGATGTTCCATAAATTCTGGCATGATTTGAGAGGCAGGTGTGATTTGTCTCACATGGAATAACAGCATGTACAAAGACTTACAAAATGTTTAGTTATTGCCTCAGAAAAAGTTAATTGACTAGAATGATGGTAGAAATCTATATATGTCTTCACACATTAAAATAAAGGGGAAAGCTGTAATCATGGCCTTGTCTGTTGCCTCAAAGACATGGCAATATGGTCCAAGAACGACACATTTTATTGTCCTTGGTGTGGTGGATTGATCCTGGCTGGATGCCATGCACCCACCAAAGCCTCTCTATCACTCCCCTTTGCAAGTAAACAGGGGAGTGAAAATACAACAAAGGTTCATGGTTTGAGATAAAGACAGGGATCACTCATCAAACACAGGCAAAACATTTGACCTGGGGATAAAATCAGAGCATGATAATGAGACAAAATAGCTTTCCACATTTCTTCTTTCTAAGGCTCTGCCACCTTCACCCCTGGAGCACAGGGAGACGGGCAATAGGGGTCATGGTCAGTTCATCACACGTTGCTTCTGCCTCTGCTCAGGGTGAGGAGTCAGAGTCCTTTGCCTGCTCCAGTGTGGAGTTCCTCCCACAGGAGAAAGTTGTCCATGAACTGCTCCAACGTGAGTCCTTCGATGGGCTGCAGTACTTCCTGAACTGCACCAGAATGGATCCCTCCCACAGGTGTGGAGTTCTTCAGGCACAGGCAGCTCCAGTGTGGGACCCCACATGGTCACAAAATGTGCGAGCAAACCTGCTCCAGCCTTGGCTCCTCTCTCCATGGGTCAGCAGGTCCCTGTCAAGATCCTGCTCCTGCACAGCCTTCCCATGGGATCACAGCCTCCTTTAGGCATCCCCCTGTTTCAGTGTGGGGTCTTCCATGGGCTGCAGGTGGATCTCTGCTCCCCTGTGGACCTCCATGGGGTGCTGGGGGACAGCTGCCTCACCACAGGCTGCCCCACGGGCTGCAGAAGAATCTTCTCCTGGAGCACCTCCCGCCCCTTCTTCTTCACTGGCCTGGGTGTCTGCAGGGCTGTTCTTCTCACATATTCTCACCCTGTTCTTCCCTGGGCGCAATTACACCCACCCAATAACANCAAAGCCTCTCTATCACTCCCCTTTGCAAGTAAACAGGGGAGTGAAAATACAACAAAGGTTCATGGTTTGAGATAAAGACAGGGATCACTCATCAAACACAGGCAAAACATTTGACCTGGGGATAAAATCAGAGCATGATAATGAGACAAAATAGCTTTCCACATTTCTTCTTTCTAAGGCTCTGCCACCTTCACCCCTGGAGCACAGGGAGACGGGCAATAGGGGTCATGGTCAGTTCATCACACGTTGCTTCTGCCTCTGCTCAGGGTGAGGAGTCAGAGTCCTTTGCCTGCTCCAGTGTGGAGTTCCTCCCACAGGAGAAAGTTGTCCATGAACTGCTCCAACGTGAGTCCTTCGATGGGCTGCAGTACTTCCTGAACTGCACCAGAATGGATCCCTCCCACAGGTGTGGAGTTCTTCAGGCACAGGCAGCTCCAGTGTGGGACCCCACATGGTCACAAAATGTGCGAGCAAACCTGCTCCAGCCTTGGCTCCTCTCTCCATGGGTCAGCAGGTCCCTGTCAAGATCCTGCTCCTGCACAGCCTTCCCATGGGATCACAGCCTCCTTTAGGCATCCCCCTGTTTCAGTGTGGGGTCTTCCATGGGCTGCAGGTGGATCTCTGCTCCCCTGTGGACCTCCATGGGGTGCTGGGGGACAGCTGCCTCACCACAGGCTGCCCCACGGGCTGCAGAAGAATCTTCTCCTGGAGCACCTCCCGCCCCTTCTTCTTCACTGGCCTGGGTGTCTGCAGGGCTGTTCTTCTCACATATTCTCACCCTGTTCTTCCCTGGGCGCAATTACACCCACCCAATAACATTTTCCCCTTCTCAAATATGTTATCACAGAGGTGTTACTATAATTCCTGATTATCTCAGACTTAAAAAGGGGCAGATCCACCCTATAGCCAGCTGTAATTGGCTCTGCTGGACACAGGGGAAACTTCTAGCAGCTTCATACAGAAGCCACCCTGTAGCCCCCCTGCTGCACGCCCCTGCCATTGCCACATTGAATTGCAATACTCCAGCTGACAGCCAGAAAATGCTGCTCTCTAACTTTCAACATGACATCTTGTTGGTTTCTGGCTGCTTGTACTATTTGCCCTTCTTCAGTAAGGATCTTATTTGTAGGTTTATTTTGGTTTTGTTTCTGTTTGTTTGTTTTGTTTTTGTTTGTTTTGTTTTTGTTTGTTTCATAGGGTTTTTTTGTTTTCTTTTTTTTGCATATATCGGTACAATAGAAAACATCAACTTCTACTGTTTGATTGAAAAACAAGGGGTAAAACATACAGTCCTAAAGACAATTCCATGTCCACTGGGGCTAACTGCTTCTCTAGACAGATGGAAGAGGCTTCTCTAGAATTCTATTTGACTTTGTCTAAGAATTAAAATGTCTTTGTCCATTTCTGCCTCTGAAAGACTTTCTTTGGAAAACTTACTATGCAAATCTATTGCCTCTAAGAAGTAAAACTCAAGGGGAATGGATTTCAAGGAAAAGCTTTATGCAAGACACATTAAGAATCTCTAAACTTGTATGATGATAGATAGGACAGCCCAGTTGTGGTCAAAAGACCCATTGCAGCATGAGAAAGAGAAATTATTCCATTGTCATGACTTGCTTTGACCAGGCAGCAGAGTTAGTGTTATTTATTTGGGAAGTTCAGTTTTGGGCCTTTCACTGCAAGAAGGACATTGAGGTGCTGGAGCATGTCTAGAGAAGGGCAATGGAGCTGGGGAAGGGTCTGGAACACAAGTCTGACGAGAGAAAGCTGAAGGAGTTGGGATTGTTTAGCCTGAAGAAAAGGAGGCTCAGGAGGAACATTCTTGCTCTCCACAGCTGCCTGAAAGGAGGCTGTACCCAGGTGGGGGGCAGTTTCTGGTCTCAGGTAATAAATGACAGTGTGAAAGGAATTTGCACCAGGGGTGGTCTAGGTTGTATATTAAGGCATATTTCTCTACCAAGAGGGTGGTCAAATATTGGGACAGACTGCTCAGGGAATTGGTGGAGTCACCAATCCCTGGAGAGACTTAAAAGCTACATAGTTGTATCACACTAGTGATATCACATTATGTTAGGGGTGGTATGGCAGTGCTAGGGCAATGGCTGCACTTAATGGTCTTAGAAGGCTTTTCCAACCTTAATGATTCTATGACCTATGCAGTGGAACCTGCAATAAAACCAGGCCTTAAAGCTCAGAAATATCAGGTCATAATATAGGCTTGGCTAACTTTTCTTGGTTTATAACAAATACTTTTTTTCCCTTTTGTACAGATTTCCTGCCCCCCACTTTTCTTGTTGCAGCTGGTGGAAGAACAAAGGAAATCATCTGCTCTGTGTTTTGGATCCTGTCCATCTTGCCTTGCTTCACTATATGGAGTGATAATGGACTCTGCTATTCAGATCTTGTTTTGTTCTTTGAGAAATATGGAGAGGGAGGTATGCATTAAATTTAATTGAGAGCAGCAGGATCGAGGCTAAGCACCCTGGAAACTGAGAATCCCACAGAGATTTAGCATCTGTGTGCTTGACTGTCTTTCTGGAAGATTGGGCTCAGCTGCCCTCTGTAGTCCAGAACTTTATCCCTCAGTTTAAGCCTTTCACAGACAGCCATAATGCACATTTCTACATGCCATCCCATATAATTTTGCTGGAGCAAAGAGAGTTTAATCCCCACTTTCCAGTCATAGGCTGGTGAAATAATGAATTACACTAGTGGTTTCAGCTTGGTGCCTGCGCTTTTAGACACAAAGTTCTGGACACACTGACTACAGAGCAACTCAACAGAACAACACCGGACTGAAACATTGCAAGGGTCATTCCTGTATTGGGTCACTTGCCTTTAGAGAATTGAAACTAGGAGATGTGGTGAAAGAAATTTGATAGTGGTTATGTGCGCTGGATATATCTCAGGGGGAACTGGAATAAGTTGTACAAAGGGACAGAGATGGGATGAAAACTGAGGAGCACCTCTGGTGAGCTACCTTAGATTAGCCACCTGGGAGGAATGACTGAGAAAGGGTGCCTGGGTGGAAGGAGTCTAAACACCAGTTCTGGAAATAAAGAAGGGTAGTCAGGAGAGCCCTCCAGAAAATGATGATTTCCAGAGTCTTCAAGGTGAAGTCAATTTCCAGTCTTGACACCTGCTGTCAGAAAAAGTCTCCTTTTCACATGTGAACATTAAAAAAAAAAATGAGAGTTTATTACTTCTGCCAGTTATTCCTTTAACTAAAGCATCTTAGGTGCTACAGTCCTGAATTTGATGGTTGGTCTCCTACAAAAATCTTGGAAGCACTTTAAATTTTCCTCAGTTCCTTTCATGAACATTAATCACAGAAAACCTTGATAAGAGTATGTAAACCTTTTGCCCTCAGTAAAACATAGAAGGCTTTATGGTATAGAAGAAGCAGCAAAAAAATCATATTTATATTGGTCCTAGTGTAGCTTAGATATATTCCAGATGGTGGAATATGAGTTTCTTTGAGGTACATGCAATCTACCTATCTCCTGCCACACAGTTCCCAAGGTCCTGAGCCTTAAGCTGCACACATATGTGGGACAGGGCAATAGGTTTAACCTTCTCTGATACCTTATTTTTTAATGCTAAAAAGTTAAAGTTTTAAGAAATAATAATTTTAATTATGTTGCTGAACCCCCCTCTACAACTTTTCTGAAAAGGCAGCTGTACACCAAGAAGTGCTGTGATTTACATGCAGTCTCTTGCTCCATCACATTTCGATGGCAGTGGGCCAGGTCAAATATGACCCGACCAATTATGAGTTGCAAAGATCAGTTTCCTGACCTGCTGCTCTCACTGCTGACTAGCTTCCTTCTTTTTTTGCCAGCCAGTCCAGGCTCTGTCCTTCCATGTGTCAGAGGCTCTTAGAGTCTTTTGTGTGAATATATGCATGTACTGCACCACACTGCAGATGTGGCTTGCAGATTAACATATTTCTGAGTCCTTTAGGAGGAAGTTTCTTTAGTGAAACTTGTCTATTAGGGTTATTAGCTATGAAGGAGCAGAAAAATTAAGAACAAGTTAGAGCAATAATCAACATGTCTCAGGATGGAGCTAAGTACTATTGTGCAACAATGTGACTATTAATACGCATAAGTAAGGAAACATCAGTTATTTCATAAGGTTTGTGCTGTAAAAATGAAAATTTATTCAATTAAAAAAGCCCCAAACCAAACTCTCAAGATATATTAATTAAAACATAGTATAATTCTGAATTATTTATTTATTGATTTATCTGGCTTTTTTTACCCAACTGCAAAACTCAGGGTCTCAGATAGGTAAAAAGATCTGATAAGAGTCAAAGGCAGAAAAGCAAAAACTTACCAACCCATGCAGAAGTCACACTCTCCTCTCCCCTGAAGTCACCTGGGTAGCTTCAGTCAGTTCATAAGCAGTTACAAAAATTAATTAGCTGAGAGGATTTACAAGAGCAAGTAGTAACACTAATCAATGCTCAAATGAGAGTGAACTGGATCACAATTCTTAGGGTTTTTGAGGGCAGCACGGCCATACGATGGAGGCTGAGCTCCAGGGCATGCCAAGAGGAGCACAGACCTCCACTAGGCATCTACCTCTCCATCAGGATAGAAGCTGTGTCTGCCACCTTGAAGGACAGCGCTGCCACTGGAAAAAGGCTTCAGGTTGCTCTGTCCTGCTCACAGAGTGTTTGGCAGCTCTTTTAGAAACCTCCAGAACAATCTTCTTAAGGACTGCATGGACATATTGGAAAACTCCAAGCTGCCAGCTTGACAGGAAGGTAACCTGAGGAAACATGCTCTAAATTTCATAAACACTAATTGCATTATTTGCCCTTATCTGGTTTTAGTTAATTTTCTAAAAGGAGAAATTTCAGAGCTGAAAAGATTTACAATATTTATTTTGTTAATTGCTTATTTTTTTTATTGATACTCAGCTCTGGGGTACACCTTTCCTGATTTACTGCTTATAATAGATTGCAAAATATTTTTCTTAAATTCAATAACTTCAAAATAGCTCTCTAATGGCAGGATGTTTTCATTGCAATCAGTAATAAAATTCTCCTCAATGCAGGGGAATTGATAAGCAAATGCTCTCTGTGTTTCCAATACTTTTCTTGAAGAATTTTCTACTTCTAATTCCTAGCTTGTCATTTAAAAACAAACAAAAAAAATATTGCTGTGAGAAACCCAAGTGAAGTTTCTCCCATTTAGGACTTCTAGCAGAGAATTCAAGTAGGCATAGGCTCAAAACAGCAGGTAGGAAAGAATCTCTGAAATGAAGGATGGTGTCTCACTCTTCAAAATTAAAACCAGAAGTTGTTTACTTTTGAGGATCTAATAATCTTTTCATTAATCCAAACATGTCTTTTTTCAAGACATTATGAAATTTAATTGTGCATTCCTGACCTGGAATGTACTAGAGAAATGCAGACTGTCATTGCTGCTTTTTAACCATTTAGCCTCAGTTTTTCAATTATTTAGAGAGAGTAATTACTTACAAAAGTATTGCAATCATAATCCTTGCCCACCTCTGCTGATGTCAGTATGAATTTCATCTCCCTAGGAGAGTTTTCATTCTGTGTGTTATTTCCTTTGTCACATAATTATCAGTTTCTTTTTACATTAAGTTCAATGCATCTGCAAATCACTAGGACAAAGTGATTTTTGTAGTGATGAATCCCACAGATATTTTCCTCGTAACTGTCAAACTTTGTGAGGCAAAAATAAAATAAGATAATGCCATGGTGGATCTCTGTTTTATTTTGCAGGCTGAACCTCTCAGGGCTACAAATATGAAAAGAAGGAGTTTGTGCTGATGGTGCTTCTGATTTCAGTAATGGGCTTTCAAGAGTGTGTGTGAGTATTTGCAGACGAGGAGTGAATACATTTGCTGCCAATTCAGTGACACAAAGAAGAGGGAAAATGTTTGACCCACAAGGACAAAGTGCTGTTCATACTGAAGGAGTCAAGAGCTAAAGTACTCTGGGGTAAGAATATGTCTGTGAAGGTCTTAGGAAAGTAAATAATGAATAATAAAACACTGTGATTGAATTGAGATACAGCTGACATGAAAGAAAAATAGGCAAGTACTAAACCTCTTGATGTTTAATGTTCAGGGCGAAGCTTTGTCAAGTGTTCAAGGCCAGGCTTTTCTGCACAACCTGGTCTAGTGGAAGGTGTCCCTGCCCATGGCAGGGGAGTTGGAATGAGACGGTCTTTAAGGTCCCTTCCAACCCAAACCATTCTATGATATGATGATTAAGAAAGAAACCTACAAATGTTCAACCGCTTTCTTTGCTTCCACAAACTTATGTGATAGCCCTCACCAGTTACCAGGTATGTGTTAAAGGTGGTGTTTCTTTTAAAGTAATGAAAGAATGGCAAAAATATTCATTCATGTTGTTACGATATTGGATATCCCAGCTGTGGATTGAAAGATTTAATGTGAGGAATATAAAGATTGATCTCAAAAATCTTGTAAACAAAGCAGATTGTTTTCAGGAAAATGGGATGGGTTGGATAATTGTTATTTTTCTTCATCTTGTATCAGAAAGTTGCAATAGATTTTATAATTGCTAAGGTTACATTCCCCTGTTAAGAGTCAGCATGCAAACTGATATTAACAGAAGTAATGATTTTCAATGCCCCAAAAGTCAATATAATAGGGTTCTCTCACTGACTGAATAAAACGCATTTCAGAGGCATCAGAGTGATATTAAACCACACAGCTCACCATCTGAATATGACTGCTTAATTACTTTAAATTAACTGTTTAAATATTTTCAACATGTTTAAACAGACAGATGATTAACCATCCAGAACCCTCTGACTTTCTGTACAGAATAGCAGCTAATGATTTCTCAAGTGTCAGTGGCTGAAGTTTTACAAGTTTAATGGGATGCTTGCTGTGTAATATTTTCACACTCTTCATAAACTCAGGGGAAATGGCTAGTGACAGAGATTTGTTGCTACAGTCACTGGGAGGATGCAAGAGTTTTGGCAAGAGGAAGGTGGAGTTATGCTAAAGGCAGGGGTAATTTCACTGAAAATCTTCTTGGAGTAGTAACAATAGGTGGAGATCTTCAAAAATGAAAGAAACTGTAGGGGAGTGTGGGACAGAAGGCTGAGGTTAAGTAGCAAATAGGTCTTTGCTTGTTCTTGACTTGGTGGACACTTTGATACCTCATTGTATCTTCGTATGTATAATGGCACATCTTCCACATACCACACTCAATTTTAGAGCAGTAACAACATTGTCATTTGCTGAAACATTCCCAGCCTACAAGTGCAGCTAAATACAGCTCTTGAATAAATCAAATACCCTGAATGAGCAGATTTCGGTGCATGAAGGACAGCAGGAGTTACCTGTGAGGCTCTCCCCTGCATCATAAGTCATGTCATGTTTTCCGTATCTCCTCTCTCTCTCTCTCATAATGCTCCAGGGTGAAAACCTACCCTTTCTGAAGCAAATGGGAGGTTTGACTTTGACCCCACACAACCAGAATTTAATCCTTTGGCTTTGTGTTGTGTTTAGTCAGGTGGTTTCCTTCCTTCCAGTCCTGTCACAGCAAAAAATGTACACTAAACTCAGTTAACCTAATTGCAAAAATACCACAAACAAAAAAAAAAACCCAAATAAACAAGTCCACAAAGAAAATACCACAAAACTCCCCCAAACAAAACCAAAAAAACCCAACAGAACCAACCAAAGAAAAAAACTCAAAAAAAACAAAACACAAAACCCAACCAAGAAACAAACAAAACCAACATAAAACCCCAACAGGATAGTTTACGATAGTTTCACATTATTTTTTTTTGATGCCAGAAAGTCTCAGCTGAGGTCTAGCACTCTTTACTGCAGTATGAAATTAAAAGGTAAACAATGTGGCTGTGGTTTTGGTGCCTAAATGTCCAGAAACAGACTCTGATTTATGACAGATGCTTTGCAGGTGTGTCTGCAAGACAACAGCATTAGTGTGAAGGAACATGACTATTTCTTGGCATAGCTGAGATCCCCATTTGTTGCAAACTTACTTTTCACTGTACTCAGTAAAATTATGTACATTTTAAAAAAAAAGACAACTTGGGGTTTACAATTTACATTTTATTTATATTACCTTTGAACAGTATTATGGGGAAGTCCAAGAATTTGGTACATTTCTGTTACTTTCTGTATCAAATTCTACCAATTAATTTGTAGCTAAAAAAAAAATAGGAGGAATCCTATTGTTACAAAGCAGAGCAAATATTTCTGTTTCTACTATCCAAATGAATGCCTTTTCACTGGTGATTTGGTAACACTTATGCAAGGTGATCCACTATACTGACATCTATAAGGATACCTGCATAAGTTAACCCCCTTATACCAGAGTGAAGCTGTGAACTGTGATCTATGTAAATAAGTTGTTTCATTCACAGCATTCACAGTTTTATCTTGGATATCAGTTCTGGGTTATTTTTAAGTGCCCCAAGTTCATGGATAATGCAGTGACTTGGGAATTCTATTTTCTTTAAAAATCAAGTACAAAAATCAGAGTCAGAAAGTAAAAGCAAAAGCCTGACCTCAGAGGAAACAACTGCAGCTGCAGGTTTTACTCAATCTAATGCATGGGTGAGTTAAGAAGGCATTGTGTGCCTTAGTAGATTAAAGGTGCCTATAACGGTTGTTTTCTGAAGGTTCAGAGGTTTACAATAAAACCAATTTCCTATATGCTTGGTATCATAGTGATAACCAGTCAAAAAGTCCCATTGTATCACAAATACAAAGGTCTAAGCTTGTTTTTTATGCCTCAGGCTTTTTCCTCTCGTGTAACTGGTCATGTTGTTCTTTTTGTTATGATCTTAGACTCTTTTCTTTTTTGTTCCTTGGGTTTTGATTTTTTTTCTCCCTGATGTTTTAGCTGGGAATATCAAAGAGGAACTCAGGCAAAAATACCGGGAGGCCTGTGTGAATGAACAAGGAGCTCATGGACAAACTCAAACACAGGGAAAGGAAAGGTACAGAGGCTGGAAGCAGGGACAGGTAGCCTGGGAGGAATACAGAAGAATTGTCTGAGCAACTTGGGTTCAAGTTGGGAAAGATGAAGTCCTGAATTATTTAAGTCCGGTTGGGGCATCAAGGGCAACAAAAAAAGCTTCTATAGGTACATGAGTGATTAAACGGAAACAGGGGAAAATGTGCTCCCACTCCAGAAGGAAACAGAAGGCCTCATTTACTGAGAGGTGGACCAGCCACACCACCCAAGTGTGGCTTTGCAGAAGGCAAGGGCAGGGAGTGAGAGAATGAATAACTGCTTGCTCTCAGAGAACATCAGGTTTGAAACCATCNGGAGGCCTGTGTGAATGAACAAGGAGCTCATGGACAAACTCAAACACAGGGAAAGGAAAGGTACAGAGGCTGGAAGCAGGGACAGGTAGCCTGGGAGGAATACAGAAGAATTGTCTGAGCAACTTGGGTTCAAGTTGGGAAAGATGAAGTCCTGAATTATTTAAGTCCGGTTGGGGCATCAAGGGCAACAAAAAAAGCTTCTATAGGTACATGAGTGATTAAACGGAAACAGGGGAAAATGTGCTCCCACTCCAGAAGGAAACAGAAGGCCTCATTTACTGAGAGGTGGACCAGCCACACCACCCAAGTGTGGCTTTGCAGAAGG